>NMRA01000123.1:554568-580941 GCA_002633005.1 Phoronis australis | reverse complement strand
AAATTTATATACTGTCAAAATTCATATGCTGAATTTAAAGACCGTACCTGCACCCAATTTGGAGTTATTAAGCCTCTAAGTTGGTCGGAAGAAGAATAAGAAGAAGAATAAGAATAAGAATGAGAATAAAATTGTAGAAAACCCAGGAACAACAGTACTCTGCGCTTACACGCGCAGAGTAATAAGAATAAAATTGAAGAAAACCCAGGAACAACAGTACTCTGCGCTTACACGCGCAGAGTAATAAAATTGAAGAAAACCCAGGAACAACAGTACTCTGCGCTTACACGCGCAGAGTAATCATTGTCTTTACCTCAATTGCGCGGTAAGCTGGTTCCCGGGCCTCACAATCTGACGTCACGGACCAATCTAGAGGGTCTGTGCAGGAGACACATTGCACAGAAACAGCTTACTTCTGTAAAATAGGTTTTTTTTCTGTAGCCAACATATATGTGTCTCTTTTCATCGTGCGTTCACTGCAAGCAGATCCGATATAGAGTTTGTTGTCATCAACTTGATCTTGTCGATTTGCACTCCCCGCATCTATTACGGGGATGCATAAGATATTCATTACTCTGGGCAAATTTCACTAGGAATTTCCTAAGTAGACGATGCATTTTATTTGAAAGCATACCTTTGCTTAAAGAGCTTAAAATCACCAATTTCGTATCAAAAACACCATAAAGCAATCCCACCAGTCAATCGACCGCGACCTCTGCAGATTTCTGCATATGTATTACATACATGTAAAGTCATCAGTAGAATGTACTATTATACTGAGTTCTTGGTAAAATAATTTGTTTATCTGAGAATCCAAGCTAGAAGCAGAACTCAACATTATGTATTTCCGTTGAATTCTGGGTAATATAGGTCACGTGTCACTCTTAAAGGGAATATTCACCTGTCGGTATCGTAAAAAAGCCGACTTTTGTTTATTTTGTCTATTAAAAATAAACGTGATCTCCATAAATGTTGTGAAAACTCGTAATTTTTTATTTAGTTTCAGTTCTAAATGTTTCAAAACCAAATGAAAATGGTGAACACTTAGGGCTCAACGTACAGATTTAGAACATCAGAGTAATCCACGTATTTTTTTCAAATGTGTTAGAAAGGTGGGATACCGGATTGCCCTGTAGAGGACGTGCTATTCCATCATACATTTGGAGACAGTACAGAAGCTCCAGCGAGTCTAAACTGATACAGTCTAACCCATATAAACACTACAAGTATGTCAATCCTAATGCTTGCACTTGTTTGAGACAAAGATGTCTCTGACATTTGGTGTTGCTACCAAACGTATATTAAACAGACTAAGTTTACAACCCTGAACAGCTTATGCAGTAAGAGTCACCGCAGGAGCGGACTGCCTGCCTCAAGTAAACGGAAACTGAGCTGACATCTCACATCAAGGCGAGAAGTGTTAAATGAAATGAGCGGCTAGGTCATTCAGTGGCTGATTTTCGAAATAGCGGCGCCCTATTGAAATTCATGAACCCGCCAGACGGCGATTAAGTCTTTGGTGAGGAGACGTTCAGTGCCACCTGCATCCCAGGTAATGCGGACGGGAGGTTTCAAGTTACTGGTGTTAACGGCGTTTAACACCTTGCATGCTATTATAATACTGGTAAATTTCCGCTGCTGTTCGGTGGGGTGTAGTTACACTTTAGGGAAAAAGGCAAATCTCTTTAAACATCAATGGATGAACAAAGGCATCATGCTCTATTCATTTCCCGCTGCGAAGAATTCCCACCAAAGCCAGTGACCTATAAAGAGGAAGAATTCTGTCTTAGCATATGTCAAAAACTAAAATAAACTATTGAACTTAACCTAGTCAAACAATAGGAGGGACACACATTGGGATCTATTCATGTAGTTGTAGTTGTAGTAATTGAACTTCTGTCAACTAATTGTCAGTCAGGATCAAGCGGAAGTCGCTTTACTCCAGAGAGCGCCAAACGGAGAGTCTGCTATCATTGTCCTGTTTTCACGCCTTCCCAGTCCAGCAATCGTTCAGTTGAGGCAGACAGCTCGTAGTTCACCGTTTGCTTTTGCCATAAATATTACCTCGGATACCATTCAGACATATGTCACATTGAACACATAAATATGTCCAATAATTCTCCACAAATCCATGAAGTCTCCTCTGGTGAAAGCAAAATGAACAAAGAGATCACCGATAAATTTCTACTAAAGACTTGGACAGTTAAAGGAGAATGCCACCCGATTTAATTAGTTTTTTGCCGTCTTAATCGGTCTATATCCACATCGCCTAGCATACGGTCGACCTTACCTTGCCAAGAGATGTCGCGTTAACCTGTGAGCAAGGTGAGAAACGACGCTAGCGACGTCAATTGTTCATATGCAGAGTGAATGCCGCTATATTGCGGTGCATCGTTCCCGCTTGTTCAAACTAAGCAGCTGCGAGGAAAGCGGGTATATCGTTTTTTACTACCTCGAGAGTCCGCAATGCTTAGGAAGTGGCTCATGGTAGTGAAGGATGATCTCTACGCTGTAAATAGCAAGTATGAGGCCGTGAAACATCTCCGTGTCTGTGGCCTGCAGACGTCGATAGTGCCTCACGAATGCCGGCTTGTGAACTCCATACGTTCCGTTGTCTGAACTTGTTCACGGCGCCTCTCTAGTATTTCTTCATCACTGTATTCCTGTTCGAATTGATAGCCTGTAAAACTTAACGATCCACCTGCGAAGTCGGGTCTGATGAGCTCTATCTCGTCCTAGCAAGTCGGGATTGCGACGGAGTTGGCCAGTGCCATGTTGGCGTTTATTACTGAGCGTTCTGTTTCAAAATGATTTATTTTCATCCTAACCAATACTTATATAAAACTGTAACAAATTGTGCCTCATTAGATGCAATTTGTAATGCCTTTGGAGTGTTCGAGAGAGCAAATGATTTGGGAAGCCAGCCGCAGAATGAATAAATCACTGCGTTACCGGCTTTAGGTGCAATAAAACTAATTGACGAGACACCGAGGCCGTGTGAGCTCATGCTATTTTAGTGTTTGCTGGCAAAAACTGTTGCGAAACAACTCGATTTCCATCCCACGGTCAGGTGTTAGGGGAATCTTTATTTACATTTATATTATTCAAATAACGATTGTCAATGTACAACTTCTGCCCTGACGGTACTGTGGCCAAAGCGGAACCTGAATTCGCGGCCCCCGACGAGTAAGTAGATTTGCAGTTTCGTGGCTAATTCACCAACATAATCACGTGCACATTACTTTGGCTCACTAGTATAGTATTTTCTTGACTGGAAGTTTAGTTTCCACTGAACTTTGGCTGGTTTATGTTCGTGATGTCTGATCAGTTTCCGAGCCACTGGCCGTCGATAACCAGTCAATCCGGCCGGCCGCAACGGGCCTGATCGGTCTCCGAGCCACTGGCCAGGACAACAAGCGTTTTGTGTTTAGAACTCAAAATATCACAAGTCTAAACAACACAGATCTAGGTTCTCCTATTTGTATCTCACGGAAAATACTTCGACATTATCTTCAAACAGACCCCAAACTCCTGCTACGGACCTTATTGGCCTGCCGAACTTTGTAGGCTACGGTGTGTCCAAATACCAATAAATCCGTAAGAGCGAAATAAAACAGCACGTTTTTATAAGAACTCGGTGTATTTTTAAGGGTTTTACATCGAAGTCTGATGATTTATTGGTGTTAAACGATGACTTCAAGCGATAAGCTGACACCAGTAACCAGTGTTGTGAACTGCTGAACAGACTGCGTGTGAAACCGATGACGTCATTGGATAATTTCAACACCTCCGTCTGCCGTCAGGTGTCAGGTAACGCAACCGTACGTGTCGTTATGGAGTAGAACTACTCGATCTAAATTGATACAAATTAGGTTGTTTTTTGGGTGGCATGCTCCTTTAAGGTTCACGACGAGAAATCAGCAAGGGGAGTGGATATAGGTGTGAAGAATCACATATTTCTTATCAACTGTAAGTTTCATGAACCAGCGAGAAGAGTAAATATCTTAAAATGCTGAATCGAAAACCCGTTTCCTTAGAGAACGGTGTATTCCGGTCGAAGCCATGTCAGTGTTTCTAGTGTCCCGCAGATTACAGGGACGGATCCAGGATTTTGAATGAGGGGGGCCAGGGCATAGTATTAGCCAGGCTTTTTTCCTATCAGACATTTGGCACCCCCGAACTGCCAAATGGAGCCTAGGAAAATTTTAGAGGGGGCATATGGTCCCTTTGGCCCACTCTATGTCCGCCACTGGATTATGGAAAGGTCTAGAAAGCGGCACTTTCCTCCTCACTGCTCCATAGACCATGATTCCGCAATCGCTTACACACATCTGTGAGTTTCCAGCCATTTACTGCAGTATGAATATTGGCAAGCATTATCTGACGAGGCGTTAATTTGCTGATTTCGAGCTGCGAGCATTTATTGGTCGATACAACCAGTCGCGGTGTTTAGTGTGAAAACTCGTCAGATATTGTCCCTCGTTTCCCCGTGGTTTATGGTACTTAAGATAAATAGAGGGCCAGGCGTTGCGCTTGTGGTGGTTATGACAACTTAGCTCTTGCGTACGCTTCGCCTACTTTAACTTTTCCGCGGCACCTTGGATAAGAGCGGGTGTTTGTACAAGAAAGTAATGTGTTGGTGGACATGACACACTGGCGCTGGGTACTCATGTCCGTGGAGCTGGGAAACTTTCAACTGAAGTTCCTTTGCTTTTCTTTTCTGTTTTTTTTGAGATGTTGAAATCACGATAGTGATATACAGTGCTATTAAGGAAGGTTTAATGGCGTTGACAATGCAATCATGTCTGAAAAGGAGATGGTGGTTCTGAGCACTTTAAAATGTTAGTTCATCAACTCGTAATATGACTGCATGTAACCTCATGGTCTTCAGGTACATTCGTGGCTATCGACAGAGTTGTTCATGAAACGGACGCCAACCGAAGTTGTCTTGCCGCTAGGAATTTGTAATTTATACTTGAGTTATTGGCAAATGGACCTTTTTATTTATTTGCGAAAGCTATCAATTATCACACATGCGATTCATAACACGCATGAACGATCTCGTGACAACAAAAGTTCGCAGCTTGAAAATGCCGATGAATTCATGATGAATTGAAAGTGATATTTGATAAATTCAAAATGTCTGGATCATCTTTGCCAAAAGATCTTGCCGAGATGTTGGATGAAATTGATCACGGAGGATTAGTCAGCAAACCATCTGTCACTGATCAAAAGGGCCGCTCCAGCGTGGTTTTAACTGGACGCAAGTCTTTAAAGGTCACGAGCAAGCAGTCGCCGTCTGAACCCATTGCGTTGGACAAAACAGCACCAGTTCATTCGCTAAAGTCGGTCAACTTAGGCGAATTTCTAGCCAGATCGGGCATGCAGTCAAACATAAGCCAAGCCACTCTCAGTGGAGTGATCCACGGCACGGAATCAAAGCAAGTCAGGATTGATGTAACCCTGAGTTTTCTGGATGATGTGATAGATACCCGGACTAAAGTCGAGGCCGCTAGTGAGTCGGGTCGACGCAGTTCATCGCCATGTGAAATGCAAGAGCGAGTTTCGCCAACGCCGAGACCGAAACTTCGGAAAGCTATGGCACACAAGAAAACGAATAAAGATGGTGAAAGCATAACAACGCAATCAGAAATTTCTGATACTTCGAGGATGGAATCAGTGACCTCACGTACAGAAAAGACAAAGAAAAGAAAAGGAAAACGGGACGGTAGCAAAAAGAAAACAGATCACATTGACAACTTGGATCATGTACATAAAGCTGATAAAACCAAAGCTATTTCGTCAAAACGGCCGCCACATTTCGATCACGAGGATCTTTTGGATGACGGGCAAATGCCAAGAAAACGAAGCATTGTGGATTCTATGTCTGGCCTTGTTCATGGGTTAAAAAAAGCCCTTAGTGGTCGCAAGGGATTGGCTGGAAAAGATGATGAATTAGTTGACAAGTTTTCGCGAGAAGCACCAGGGACAGACGTTACTAAAACTAGCGGGGACTTAGTAAAGGGTCAGCAACCGCATTACAACCAAGCTACAGACAAGCAAGCACAAGGCAAAGTGTCAAAAACTAGACTGAATAAAGACGCACTTTCAAAAACCAGTGTTCTACACCAAAATACTGGTCTAGCAGAAGATAAACGAGGTCACGGAGAAGCTAAGGATAAAATCGATAACAGGTTGGTTTCAAATGGTAAAACAGGAGATAGATCTCCCGAAAAAGAGAAGAAAATATGTTCTCAGAAACAAGCTGCAGATTCAGGATCAGAATCGAAACCAGCCACCGTTGGAGGACATGTTCCTGTAAACTTAAAAGAGGCAAATCGCGGTCAAATTCAAGACAAACAAGCACGGCATGGAGAGGCTAAGCAAAAAGGTGAAAATAGGGTAGCTTCAGAAGGTAAAGAAGGAATTGACACACTAGCACAAGAAATGAAATCTCGAACTCAAACTGGATTTGGCGCAGACGACAAAGGTAAAACGGTTACCAGTCAACCTGGAAGCCAGCCTTTGTCGCGGGCGCAAATAATCGAAAAAAACGAACGTTTCCAGAAGCCTTTGGATTCAGATAGCATAAAAACCGGGAACATGTGCACTGATGTTGTCTGTGCGGGAGGTGCTCAGCATAGTATCCCCGAGTCTGACCGACGATTAACCCTTGTTTTCAAAGAAGTTGATGACCACATTGACAATAGACACCAAGAGAGCCGAGAACAACAATTACACGAAATCCAAATGTGCCACGAAAAACAAACTCCTACGTTCGAGAGATCTCCGAAGGAAGATGCTGAATTAAGCCTCCACAAAGGCGTTGTGCAACCACCAGTGCGACATTTTACAAACGCTGTCACAACAGGCACCACAAAGGATGCAAGCAGGCGGTTACAAAATGAAGGGTTTGTAAATTTACACACTCAGAAGGACGAGAAAGACACATCTAAAGAACAGTCGGGTCAACTGTCGCCGAAGGATGGGTTAGAAGAATCGCAAACAGATGAGAAAGACAAAAGCAAACCGAAAGTGCAACCGGGTGATTCACCGAGCGGACCCTTACGTCAGGTAGTTAGTGACGAAATCAACAAGGCTGCCGCTAATTTGCCGGTATCCAAGAAGTCTTGTGTTCTTGAAGCTGGTAGAACAATAGCATACGCGAACGAGATAGCGCAAAATTCTCAAAAAAGTATAATGGGTAAAATGTCGAAGGAAGACGCTGGTGCTACAAAACTAAAACCGGTTTCCTCAAAAACTGAGGAAGTGAGCACTACAATTCGTCTAGCAGGAACTCCTGATGGCAGTGCAAATAATCAAAATGGCAGCAAAGAACAGAAAAAGTTAGACGAACGAGCCATTAAAGTTAATGAGGCGTGTGAACATCCTGGCGTTAAGTCGAACGGAATTTTCGAGGAAAAGGGGAACGACCAAACAAATTTTCCGCCTACTGGTGAAAAACAATCAGTATCCGGAACGAGTGAAGATATTATCGTAAAATCCTTTATAGGAAAACAAATGCCACCAATTCCGTCTACAGAAAATGGTGCAATAACGGGCAAGGACCAGATTTGGCCAGCGGAAGAGAAAGAAGATATACCTGGATTTCCCAAAATCTTATTTGGTAAAATTCGAGCTAAGCTATCTTCCGAGGAATCACGGGGTCCTGGTACTGATGAAAGGGGAGGTGAACATTTTTTGGCCGCCTCTGCTGTTGCTGCAGATGCTAGCGGAACTGAGAATGTAGGCTCACTTGAGGACAGGATGTTAAGTGCACATAAAGAAGACGGTGTCCTGACCTCGCCAACAACTCCGGGAAATTTAGCTACCGACCTATCAAACGCAAACGAAGATATTAAAATAATGGCCCCAACCGAAGCCGCAAAACTTGATCGAAACACGATTAGAAACGGTAATGCTAAAGACGCTCATGGTGATGAAAAAAGCGGAAAGACGGGTCATGTTACAGGGGAACACGACGCCTCGTTTTCCAAGAAACATGATCCAGGAGATAACAGTGGAAGTGTTGCACGTGCAGCTGACCACGCTGTCTCCGTTCCTAAGGAGTTAGAAGAGCACCTGCAAAGCACACTTAACGATAATAGAGGAAGTGAACATGGCAAGAATGGAAGTGACGACAAAGATGCAAGTAGGCCTGCACTCTCGTCAACGCAAGGAGAAGAAACACGGGCGACAGAATTGAGCAAGAAGGTTGATATTGCGGAAAAACAAATTGACCAAACAAAGATTCTTCAGAATTCTGTTGAGCGCGATTCAAAAATCACGGCACTAAAATCTGTCACTGAGCCAGGTGACAAAGATATGCATGCTATACTTAAGCCAAAGGAATCTGAACAACCAGCAAACGCTGGGCAGATTAATGAAAACGATGTTGTGGTCGATCAATTAGATGGTCGAGAAGTAACAAAGAAAACCTTCAATGCAGCTGACGGTAAGAGAAATACCGAGGAAAGAGCCACGATTCATGGACATTTAAATGAGGCGCAAGACACGTTGGCAACAGAACAATTACACGTGGAGGAAGTTGATGAAACAAGTAGAACTTCTGAAGGGACTGCATGTAAAAACATCAGAAAAACGGATGTGACCACAGCTCATATACAAAAAGAACACTTAGACAAGGGTTTGGTAAAACCACAGGTGGCAAAGGAATCGGTCAAAACAGATATAGCAAATGACGCCAAAGCGCAGATAGAGACTGGAGAACAGCCTAATCTAAAAGCTCAGGAAAAATCGCATTCTGTGGCGACCGATCATGCAAAGATCAAAACTTTAACCGCCGGTGCTGGCAAGCTGACTGACGATACGGTAAACTCTTTAATAAAGGGAGAAATGTCTTCGCTAATGGATGAACTACCCATGAGTGATGAGCAAAAAATGGCAGGGCTACTAAATCATTCCACTGTTAGTCATGAACAAAAGGGCTTAGGAGCCATACCTGTGCACGGAAAATCAATTGAAGATACTACTAGCAAGGACGTGAAAAAGGAACCATCAGGAGTGCTTTCTGATTTTTTAAGAAGAGAATCGGATAGAGTCCAAGGTAAGCAACCTCAAAAGAGCGTCAAAGAGAAGAACACATGCCAAACTGACATCGAAACTCCCTGTAATGTCGTTTCTGAAGATGTTGCTGAAATGAATGCAGCAAAATTGACTGGAGAGCCACCGAGAAGACAAAGTAAAGGCAAAGAGCATCAAATGAAAAAGACAGACTCGGGAATGATCCAACGCACGATGAGTGGCATTGCCATGGGCCTTAAAAGCTTTTTTAAAACTGACGATAAACTCACAAACGGAGACAAGGGTGGTGGTGCCAATGAGGAAAGTAAATGCGACATCGAAGCTAGCGGAGGTACAGTAACGCCTGCATGGACTGGAATTGAAACAGACCTGGCGGGAGCAATAGCGGGTACGCGAGGATCGATTCCAAAGAGAGAAGCGTTTGATGCAACAGAAAATATTATGAAATTGGCTAAAGAAAACAAAGATAAGAATGTGGTTGAATCTCCAACGGATACAGCACAGAAAGAAAGAGACCACAATTCAAACGTCAGCGAGATAAAAGCTCACGTATACGGCAAGGACGATGGGAGTAAGCCCTCGCAAAAGAGCAATGTTCACACGAATGAGAATAAGAGGTCAATAGAACCTGCTGATGTCACGATTCCAAAAGAAAACAAAATTGTTAACCCCTCTTCAGAAGTGTCTCCGGAGGCCGAGACGCCAATAAAACCACCAGATGCAAACAAAGAACTCACACATGTCAAACATGGGGAGAGTAAGTTATCAGAACACAGTGACGTTGACAGGAAGGAGAAAAAGTGGCCAACAGAGCCTACAGATTTCACCCTTCCAAAAGAGAGCAAAATCGTAACATCATCTACAGAAAAGTCCCAGGGGATTAAAGAACCATTGGAGTCACCAGACGTAAACAATGAACTCAAACGGGTTGAAGGTGATGAGAGTAAGCTATTGAAACAAGAAGATGCTCGCAAGAAGGAATATCATGGGTCGATGGAACCTAATGATGCCACTAGTCCAAAAGAAAACAAAGCTGTAACACATTCTACAGAAGTATCCTGGGAGACTAAAGAACCATTGAAGTCACCAGACGTAAACAAAGAACTCAAACGGGTTGAAGGTGATGAGAGTAAGCTATTAAAACACGGAGATGCTCACAAGAAGGAAGATCATGGGTCGATGGAACCTAATGATGCCACTAGTCCAAGAGAGAACAAAGCTGTAACACCTTCTACAGAAGTGTCCCGGGAGACTAAAGAACCATTGAAGTCACCAGACGTAAACAAAGAACTCAAACGGGTTGAAGGTGATGAGAGTAAGCTATTAAAACACGGAGATGCTTACAAGAAGGAAGATCATGGGCCGATGGAACCTAATGATGCCACTAGTCCAAAAGAGAACAAAGCTGTAACACCTTCTACAGAAGTGTCTCGGGAGACTAAAGAACCATTGAAGTCACCAGACGTAAACAAAGAACTCAAACGGGTTGAAGGTGATGAGAGTAAGCTATTGAAACACGGAGATGCTCACAAGGAAGATCATGGGTCGATGGAACCGAATGATGCCACTACTCCAAAAGAGAACAAAGCAGTATCGCCTTCTACAGAAGTGTCCCGGGTTACCAAAGATGATGAAGCTAAGCCTTTACTACGCTATGGTGTTCAAATAAACCAAAATAAAGCAGCGGAACCTGGTGATGTCAAGATTCTTAAAGACAAACAAACTGCAAAACAGTCGATAAAAGTGCGCCCTGAAACCACAGAATCAGTAAAACCATCAAATAACGAACCATCCATATGTGCACAAGATCACACGAAACCGCCATTGCTAGACAGTACTCGTCAAACCAAGGCTCATAAGGATTTTGTCGGAACTTTTGATCTCACTCAGCAGAAAAAGAAAGGAACTGAAAAAACATCTACGGAAATGCTTCAACAAACCAAAGAACAGTTAAAATCTCGATTAGTATTTAGTGAAAAGGTAGGTACTAATTTACCTCCAGCTGACGGGGTGGGCCAGAAATGCGAGGTATCGTCGATTCAGATAGGTAAAAAAGACAAAGGAAACGTGTCACCAAGTATTCCCAAGCAGAATGTGAAAATACCACCTGGACAACGTGTGACAACCCCTCAAAAAAGACCTATAAAGGCAGGAGAAACAACCACAGCGAAGACAATACAAAAGCTAATTGGAGATTCAAGTAAAAAAGCCCCCTCACCAGTTGGTGGGGTTGCTCACACAGATGTCGCCAAATTGGCAGCAGCCAGACGTGGTGAACGATCTCCCATTGATATGAACAGAGATATGATCATTGGATCCCCCGTTGTCATGACAGCAGACAAAAAGGGAATTGCAATTTGCCAGAAAGGTCAACATCCGCTGCCGCAGAAAATGCAGGTTGCAGTGGAAGGATTGAAACGTAACCCAAACGGTGTTTCCAAAACCAGTCCTTTAAAACCAATCGCTGAAAAGGGGAAACAATTAGCAGCTAAACTGAAAATCAACCTGCTTGGAGGTACACGTCCTCAAACATCAAGTGAGAACACTTCGGTCGCGAGCTTACCGCAACGAGGCCTCTCCCCTGCTTCTACGCCCGCCAGTAATCGTTTGCTTCCCCCGGGAACGAGACCTCCGCTAGGAAGTAGTTCACAGGATAGTAAACCACCACTCATAAAGGTGCCACCTATTCCAAGAGTGGCTGATAAAAAGAAAAGTTCGCTCATGCAGGCCTTCTTATCCGAGGTAACGAGCGGCGGGAAACCTGGAACACGAACGGAGCTAACGCGCCGTAAGAAATGTCTCATAGCCTTCTACATCATGTGCCTTCTCTTACTCATAGCGATAGTGTTTATTCTGTTAGCTGTCACGGGAGTCTTTAAGAAATCTCAACATAAGGTAAGGATTGTCTATACTTGAGGACGCTTGACTACAGACTCAGGGACGCTATTTGGGATTCGGTATTTAGAGACGACCGTTTGTTGTACAGATGACGAATGAATTTTTATGTAACCATTCGAGGGACTCGTGCAGTGTAAGTCAAACATTGCGAAGTAATTTATGTCCATTTATGATGGCATTGTCTTTCGAATTTCCCACAAGAACATAACGAAACAGTGCACATTGCTTACATGTACAGTGTAAATTGCTTAATTACATGTACAGTGTATATTGCTTACACGTACAGTGCACATTGCTTAAATGTACAGTGCACATTGCTTACATGTACAGTACACATTGCTTACATGTACAGAGCACAATGCTTACACGTACAGTGCACATTGCTTACACATACAGAGCAAATTGTTTACATGTACATGTAGAGAGCACAATGTTTACACGTGCATTGCACATTGCTTACACGTACATGTACAGAGCACATTGCTTACATGTACAGAGCACAAAGTTTACACGTACAATGCACATTGCTTACATGTACAGTGCAGGTTGCAGGAAAGTGACTTGAGACCATCAATTGCGAGTCTCCTGTTTTTCAGGGCGTTATTCCACGTATTGTTGTGGACGATTTCGGTAACTTGAACGACGGCAGCAAGGTGCTCAGGTAAATTGGTCATATTTCATGTGCCACCACACAAATGGGTTTTACATGGGCCAGGCGTGGCAACTCCGACGGGGTCCTCCAAAAATTTTAAGTTATGCATTTCTGTTCTGACGCGTGTCAAAATTGGCTCCGCGAACACTGATTACATATTCCAATAAACTTAACAGAGAGACCCGTAAAAAGAAGCACTCTCGATTCGTCAGAAAATGCGGCTTTTGAATTTCCATATCCCACCGCTAAGGAAATGCAGCTAAAATATTTTTAAAATCTAAACAAGTCCCCGCTTCTATGGAACCTACAGAATGACTTAGTATCTTGTTTCCACTAGAGACTCATAGGAATGCTATACAAACTCTTTCCTATGGGCAAGTATATTCTTCCCACAATAGGGATATTTTAAGTCCACTGATCGCACCATTCGCGCAAAAGTCATTGACGTACTGGATGTGTTCACCTCAGGTCAACTGAAGCATCAAAACTGTGTCGACACCAATCACGCCTTATGTTGCATTGCAGCTGCAAAACATTCGATCAAAACAAACATCAAAACAACAAACTTGATTTAAGAAGCCTAAGCGATACAGGGTTTTAAGGTACTACGGAAATAAGTATTCGAACTCTGGACACACGTGATTCCGGTTTTCGTTTATCCCAATCACTAGCCCCCAAACACAAATACCGAGCAAAATTATATTGTGAATGAACTGCGTGCCGCTGGTTGAATGGCCTCATTTGTTCACAAACCGTAAGTTGTACCTGTACTCTTTGATTGTCTCCAGATACACCCTGCGAAACAGCAATGCTGTTCGCGCTCAGGTGATAACATTCGGGGCGGCGGTAACAGCACTGTACCTCCCAGATACCAAAGGGGTGTTCGAAGACGTTCTTCTTGGATTCAGTTCTTCACAAGGTACATGTAGGAAAGGGACAGTTTTATATGTTGCACCAGAAAAAGGTATCATTCACACCATTGATGGTAACATCTATTTGATCGTAAAGTACCCTGTTGCAGTGCAAAGGGATTTCCTCTTAGGGTGCGCGACATCCTTTTCGAACATTTTGTTTCTTTCAATGCCAAAATTTCATCTTTCTGCAGTTCACGCAACAGATGATAACACATTCTTACAAAATCAACCCCCACTCGGTCTTTGCAATTGTAGGCAACACAAAATAAGTTAAATATGTCATACTGCAAGGATTAATATTAGGCAAGTATAAGTGAACTTTGATGAGAGTAAACGTGCGCCGTGTTGCACGTCAAATAAACATAAGCCGTTTAGTGGGCATTGATGGATTGATAGTCAGCGAGACCTGAACTGAAAGAGAATATTTCGTGATAACCTTCACCTGCCAATTATACGTTTCTCTTGTATAAAAACAAAGCAATTCTGATTGACATATATTGATCAGTAGAGGGTAGCATTAGCTAATGCCAAACTGAAAAGCCCATTTTGGTAGAGTAAGCGCCTACCGCAAGTACCAAAGTTGTAAACGATGCGATGTTCAAGCTACTTGGCGCTAAAATTCATGATGTACTAATTTGAACGAGTATGAACCCGGAAGAGTGTATTGAACTTGTTAGCGAGCAGCGTAACGACAAGTACTATTTTTGGTCAGAATTATTAAAAACAACCTTTAAGGTTAATACAAATACGACGTATGAAGTACAGTATGTGCCATCAAAGGAACACAACAGGAAAGTAAACTGACTGGAAGGTGACGTTTCTGACGTTTTCCACACCAGCTCCAGGCATTTACAGAACACATAATTGACAAATTACATCATCATGTGCGCAAGCTAACAAAGTTTGGTTGTTTTATACGAATTGTGCAGTGGTTACAATAGGCATGACCAGCGCCATTTAATGAAGCGACACCAGTCTTTATCAAACAACTGTTTTCGAGTACGATTTACCTAGACACAATTCGCTATACATGTATTTATAAAACTTACTTTTATTAAGAACATCACTGTAAAACATTTTGTCACAAACATTGGATGGTAGTCAATTCTTTATCAACTTAACTTCTAACAACTTTTATACGATTTGTATTACAGCCCGGTGTACTATTGTAATTTTGGAACACTGAACTCAACCAAGAAAAAATGTAGGGGTTCAAATCAAAACTCCGATAATTTGGTAAATGCAGACCAATATTCAATTTTGGTCTTTTGCACATCAACTTTGTGCTCCAAAGTGTAGCAAACGTGTTACTTTAAACATGAGCAGTGACTCAGATGGTGAGGGGAGGAAATTAGTGGCAAACCAGTGTACCCCAGTCTACCCACAGTTGACGAAGTTTTCTGTTGATCTTTACTATGACCCCTGGTGTCTAGTTATTGTGACATGCAGTTAGGATCTCTGGTAAAGGGCGACGAAAGTAAACCACGGTTTATGCTGTTTTATGATATTTTCTCCTGCCTCATAACTACTACTCTGTCATCCTTTTGATTTACAACTTATCACCATTCGTTTAACTGAAACAACGTAGTTCACATGTTGTATAAATATCAAAATGGTCAATGCACGTGCAATGAAGCGCCGGTTCATATCCTACCATTATGATGTGATTAAAACTGTATTTTTACAGCTATTTAGACATATTTGGGTCGTTTAGTTTGTTAAATATGACCAACAATGTTTAAAGGTGTCTGTTCCCGTGCTTTAGATAACTTATTTTCACCAGTAGTGGCGCATTGTACTCTAACTCAAACTTTCAGTTTTGTCATTTTTCATCAAACTCATGGGCAAATTACACGAACATGTGAAACGGTGAACGCCGGATTTTTTGCATTCAAAAAGTCAAACTAAAATTGCTAGGCGAAGGCCCTTCCCCAAAATCTCTTTAAAGCTTCCCCCCACAGTCCAAGGACTATTAACAAATGGGGTAAACCAATCGTGGACAGGAAAAGCAATTTCTTTTCAAGGTCTACAAAGATTTTTTCTCACGGAAATTATGATTGCACCTCACGACATCCCGGCTAAATCCACCAATATTAACAATCGACCTAAGATGACGTTTATTGCCAACATTACCAAACTACATCAGCAATGTTGCACCAACAGGCTACAGGAATAAAAACAGGGTAATAAATCCTTACATGGGTGCCACCATTGGTCGCACGTGTGGGTCCACGCGCCTTGGACAGGTGACAATTATAAATCCCTCGGGAGGAAGCAACAAAACGTACAAGATTGACAGCAACGATGGTGATAACTCAAAGAACGGCGGATCGTCTGGCTTTGACCAGGTACAACCAATGCAATTAATTATTGCATCATCTGACAACTAGAAAGTTCTCAAGCTATCTCTATAGGTCTGTGTGTATTAAATTTACGCTAGTTACAATGAAGGTAATGAATTGGTCAATGAGCATTTTACTCGCTGCATGTGTACAACCAGCTTTGAGCTATGAGCTGAGCTGTAGGTCACTTGAAGGCAGTTGTTACAGGTCAACCTGTGGCTTCTTTATGAAGTCGCCCTTAGTAATGTAAAGCACATGTAGTTGGCGGATGCATGAACCCTTTGAGCCAATACAACGAATGCAGTGAGCTACATTACATGATTCTGCTATTTTGCAGAACGAAACCTTACAGAAATGATGCGTAAATGGTGGACCTTGCGTCTGCTTGCTGATAAATACATGGAAATGACCTCTCTGTGTCCACTCTATCTCACTCCTCATCACTTGGCAGAACAAATTTTGCTGTTGAGCCCATAGAAAATTATCCAGTAGGAATTCATGTCAGATTTCAGTTTGGAATGTCTTCATCAATAATAGTATTGGTTGGATTAACTGTTTGAAATTAGCTGGTTCTCCCGGAAACAATGTATGCATGTTTTTTTCAGAAATCTCTTTTTTCAGAAAAACTGGAAAAGCATCGTTGTTGGAAACTCTGTAGTGATGTCACTGAGAAGTGAGCACAAGGATATGGGATACCCTGGGAAACTGAACGTAAATGCGACATTTGAACTAACTGACGAGAATGAACTCGCCATCACCTACACCGCCACAACGACAACAGCAACTCCAGTGAACCTGTGTACAAACTTGCTTTTTAACTTGGGCGGCGTGGTAAGTTAGAACGATGTCACATTTATGTTCAACATAATTCACCCGTCTTTGCAGATTAAAGCTGCATTTTGTCCAATTGTCTTAAACCGAGGCGCTTTAGTGTTTACAAACTCTACCGCGTTCATCCGCCTATCTTGAATTATTACCGAAAGAGTCGACAACTCAAGTCATAGGCAATGCACACGTGCGCCATTTTCGAATCCAGTTTCTTAAATTTAGTTGACCAATTCCAATAAACTCTAAAGCGCTTTCTTTAGTAGCTGATGATTTCGACGCGCATTGGTAAGTCAAAGGGAACTATATTAATGTTATGGTACCTAATTTACGAAAATGAAACTAACAAAAGTAAAGTTTAATTTTCGTTTTTAGCATGATTAACAGGACGGAATGCAGCTTAAAGCGATTAACAGTTCAAATGCAAAAGCATTTCTTGAAGCCGTTTTGAAAAACAGTGCACAGAACATAGTATTTAAAAGTAAGACGTGAATCCGGTCAGTCATTTCTGAGATGCGATGTTCAAAATTTAGCCAAATTAGCAGATATTCTGGGCCCTACATACATGTAACTGTAAACAGCATGCTTCATTTTGAAACGGAGTAACCGCATCTGGCGTGCTTTTAGAACATGACTCGCAAGATCACGGACAGTCACGTTTTCCACGTAAACGCAGTTGTGAAAGTGGAAAGAGGCAGCATGCACTTAACCACAGGTATGGCCGATGTGTTCATGTTCATGACCTCACTTTTCCTCGTGTTGACTAACATTCCCATGTTCATTGGCTACTTTTTGAATCTTTTTTAAGTTTAAGCATGATACGCCTGCGTTACTGAGGGTACCAAACTCGGTCTTTGTCAGTTAAAATTGCATTTTGTCCTTATTAGCTACCTAAAATCGATCCAGAACTTTTGCTTTTATAAAATCGATCTCAAAATATTCTTTACCGTGATAATGTGCAGTGCCAACTCAATCCATTGAAAATCAAACAGACATTTTTTAATTGATATTGGCCCGACCCCGGTAAGCCGCATTTTCACGGGTTTCTGATGGTTTCGATGTTTTTTATTGGCAACGGACCTAAAATCCTTATCACGCGAAGCAACATTACGAGACCGTTAGTATGAGAGTAAGGAGTTTCATTCGATTTTTGACTTTTGCCAACTAATTTCGTTGTTTTGCGTTTCAGTCTTTGTTTTATACAAATTTTCGAAAAATGTTCATGTGACCAAATTAATTTTTTTGAGGCAACAGTTTCAGTAATGAAACCCCTGAAAAAACTATGAACTAACATGGGTCACTGAAAAATCACCTCTAATCAAATTTAACACGAATTAATATCGTTAACTGTTAAACGCCTGTAAATATATTTCTCGGTTTGTTGATTCTTTAAGTTCGTGTAATTAACATTTATTTCTGGATTTTGAGTACCTGGCTTCTACATAAAAAGCCAGTCGTTGTTTTTTTCGGAGTCACCCACTTGAGAGCTATTTAAACTTTAATGACGTCACATCAATGAAACCAAAAGTGGAAATTGAATTAAATCGCACCTAATACCTACACTTGAGTTTTCTATTGTTTATTATGACGTTATTGTGAGGTCGCGCGCAATAATTAAAACTCAAAAAAACAAGAATCAACGCAAAATCGACATTTTTTTCAAGCGACATTATCGGTTATTTTAAATACAAGTTTTATTCAAGTGTTTTTTAAGTAAGCCAGCGTCGTAAAACAACAATTGCATCACGTCTTTTTGGTAAACTCTGCCGAACCACGCAGTTACATTCATTCAACTCTTCGAATACACTGAAAGCAGAGGAATGGTCTGTAACCATCGCCATCCCTCAAATATTCATAAAAAATGGAAAACTCCTTAAAAAAGCTAAACTGGTAAACGTGACTTGCACCTGAAGCGAGTTACAAGACAACCAGTCAGAAACTAAGGCTACGCACATGGGCGGGTTTTGCATCTTGTTTTCGTTAACAGCGCTTTTGCAACAAATATGGAATGTGCAACCTTCACTGCTGTTTCACAACAAACCTCGAACATAAACAAACAATTCTCTGTTCTGTTCACGATTACTTCGCAATCCTAAATTACTGTGAACAATAAAAAAGTGTTGTGCATTTAATCAATTCTGTAAATCCTAAATTAATAAAATTCTTCGTTAAAAAGAACCACTAACAAAAGCGCCTCCATCGTCTGTTTCCGTTTCCGCTTACTCTCATTTCCAAATGGAATGCAAATAAAAACTAAGTCTTTTCTAAAATCACGAGATAACTTTTATTGCATAAATACTCTTGGTAAAATGGCGTGAGGAACAAAACATTTTCTGAAATGTGTTGACATATCCCCATACACTACCGGAATTTTCTGTGTCCAAATTCTACTGTGCTTCGGTTCATCTGACCATGTCCATACATCGACTACAGTTAGCGGTTGGATTTACAAACTTGTATTCCAAGGGTAACAACTTTCTCGAGCGTTATTTACAGACATGTTACGTGTCACCTAACTGTGGAGAAAGATTACTGAAGAAGAACCATACTATATAGTCATTGGTTAGTTTAGTTGAATTAGTTGAATTTTACCTCCACCATTCAAATAAGACGCCAATGGTGCATTACCAAGTGTAGAAAGAGTGTTGGTTGAAATCACCAAAGCAGGTTTTAGTATCCTTTTAAGCAAATAAAATCCATTCCTCAGAAAGGAAATTCTCTACACATTTCTTGCGAAATAAAGCAAAATTTGGTGTCTTGTCAAATGCTTCTTAGCCGCAAACGGCAGTGGACTCTGGGATAGCTTGAATAATCTCAATATCTCAATGCATTTGTATTAGGAAAGCTGGTGAAAATTGCAAAAAGCTTTTTCGAGCCCAGATTCCTCGATCAGGGAGCCGAGGTGGAATCCTTCGGCGTGGACGAAGTCTATTCAATTTTGGGTTCACCAGGCATGAAGCGGGCTGCCTCGTAAGTACACACCATTCTTTCACGTGAGAGGCACAGGAATTAGCTGAAAAGCGTGATTTGTAAGAATGCCTCTTTGAATACGTTCATGAGACAAGCCAGTTCGGTGCATAGTGAAAAATGTGTGCTAGAACACACAGTTATTGAATTGTGATGCCAGCAACATTTCAACAATAAAAGTAGCCTAAGCTTCTGGACAAAACTCTTCACGTGCCCAAAAAAACGCCTTCCGTGCTAAAACCCCATTTTCATAGAGACAACACACATACCGTGCCCGTAGCCACATATTGCTACAGACATTGTATGTAAAAATTGTTGTTGGCCGACCTTTTGTCATTTTCGCTACTCCTTCGAGTAGTTGGCAATCCCAAGACGCCATGAAGATCAAACTTTGTTGTGGCTTTTGCTACCTAAATTGCCCAAAGAAGTTTCTTTGAGCAGACCTCGGCTGCCCCTTGCAAATATGCATACGGTAATGGAGTTAGTTGCAAATTGCTCGTTAGTCATATTTGAGGTGATTTCATGACAATTGTTTCTTACTCGAGACCATGACTGCGTTCAGTAACGCTAGGACCTACGCTAAGACCTAGCTAAAGTCTAGTCAAAGTCATGTGTTCTCATTTAAAATACACGGCAACGTTTTCCGTAATCTCGCGAAGTCTTGCTTTTTAGCGAGGTCCTAGCGTTACTGAACGGGAGGCAGGTTTGTCTTGACATATTGTTTTATGCGTCGACCATGGTCAGGGACTTGTTCCAAGAAACTGACTTAAGTGCATTGCTGACTTAAGATTAACTTCCACATTCGGTAAAATGGTCAACATTGAGACAAAGCTTATGTCAAACAATCAAGTCAAACTTAAGATCTCGTACTTGAATTAGTTTTGAGACAAATTTAACCTTCATTCTAAAATTTACTGAAATTTAAGATTTGTTGTAGCTAAGTCGACTTTGTTGGAACAGGCCCCAAGACTGTAAGTTCTCCACAAATCCAAAAATCTCTTCCCGCCTGATGTAATTTTTAAAACACTAAGTGGCATATATAAAATAATCGCCTGTTTGGAATGAACGCGGGTTGATAGCCATTTAAATATTACATGTTAACGGTTTAAAAGACTGAGCCTACAGTAATTCACTGTCGTCGTTGCCACACGCAGGATACCAAAGCCGGTTTTGGCCTATTATCAGATATTAAAAACGACTTTCCTATCCAGTTCCTTGAAACTAGTAGTACTCTAAAATCCTTAGACAACCTTCAAATGTTTAGAGGAAATTTGAAAACTCCTTTTGAAGCTATAAAATAGTAAAACTAGTAAAACTAAAATGACGAGCCTCGGTACTAAAATGTATTAAAATATCCCCACGTATCGAGCGATGCGCTCTTTCTCAAGGGTGTGCTACAGACTGCTGAATACATGTGGATAGATCTAAAATAAAATGGCACAGGGGACCTGAAAGAGCGCATCGCTCGATAAGTGGGGATATCTTAATGTATTTGAGTACCGACCCTCGTCATTTTAGTTTTCTAGTTTTACTATTTTATATTTTTATTCGTCGGTAACTGCACGGCATTGCAACATCCTTTTGAAGCTACGTGAATACGAATAAGCGTGAACTATGCTGTTAGCGAATTAGAAAGCAACTGTGGTGAAAACCACCCACCAAAAAAAACCACAATATCTAATCTGTGACATACGTCTTTGGTTGATTCCTGTTTTTAACTTTCAAGAATGACGCCAATGGTGCATTAGCAGGTGACAGAACGAAGATCGGTTGAAATCGTCAATATAGAGTTTAGTATTCTTTAGACTTACTTTACAATCTGTTTGAAATTTCCAGAGCGTGGGACAAATCCAGTGGTAGATTTCTAGAAGTGTTTACCGACCAGCCGGGCTTGGGCTTTAATGCTGGACAGAATTTGAACACAATAGGAAAATACAGTCAGTCGTACAAGAAGTACAGCGGATTTTACATGCGACCTCAGGGTTACCCAGACGGTTACTCCTACTACGTACGTACAACCTTCACGTTTATTGTCCTAGAAGTAGGCTAACTGTATGCTACGGATGGTAACGTCGGAGACCAAACTTCAACTCGGCAGCTACAAACTCAAGCGTTTCGAATGATTTCGTGACTTCATATTTTTTACGACCTTAAATTTTTAAAACTTCTTATTTCCTAGTGCTCAATACTCTACTAGGCCTACGTGTTTGACAATATCACGCTGGTCGTCGCGAAAAAAACGTCACACATTACAGCCGAAGCACGCGATATCACTAGCTGTATCCTGCGACTGACGTGCGTAACGGATCGGGCACTTATGCTTTTTTCAGGTTACACACACCCATAAGTCATGCGTCACTCTGGAGACAAAAGTAAATTCCTTTGAATCTGTTTGACCCTACATATACAGCACATAGACCACAGCTCGGAATATAATCTTTGAATTCGAAATTACTTTTTACGTCATACATATTATAACCAAAAGTGAAAATAAATTATCATTTGTTCGATCATATGTTATGGTTAGACCAAGTTCTCCCTTAATGACCTTTATACTCAAGCTAAAATTTTGAGTAAAGCTCGAGATTTTCAGAGATCTCTGGTGGAGATTCTTGTGGGAAAATGAACCTTCTTCTAGTGTGAACCTAAAATGCAAACGACCCCTGTGTGAACCGTTTTTGTTCCTCTGTTTTTGCAAGTCACATGCGCGTAGTTACAGTTGCTACAGCTTGAACGCATGCTCTTGATGGCGTCCACTTTAACAGCAGCCATCATCATTGCACGGAACCTGTGACACTCTATAAAATACAAGATTCGTCGTTCCACAGTGGGACGATTGCGTACAACTTTTGTGTAGACAAAATTGCTTGATGTCTATAAGTAGAGTAGTTTATGAAAAAGGTGAATAATCTCGACGAGTAAGCTCGCCAGTAGCTTCATCAAATCTATGAGGACATCCCAAATGGATTCATTGGAGTCATTTGAAAGTTGGCCAAATCTTTGCTATTAAATTTGCCAATGTTTGATTCTGTCAATATTTCTTTTAAAGATTATTGTAAGTTAATGCCGCAGTGGTGCTCTCTACATTCAGAAAAAAAATATCGTGAACATAGACCAAACCTTCATAATTTACGTTATCGTGAACACGTAGGAAGTGAGTGGATTTTGCTGCTAAGATGGAATGCAATTTTGTCATACTGTATCATTTTTTATTTGTACATCACTTTGCAATGTCTTTCAGCCACTCTTTCCGGATGGTGTCCTTCGACCTCACTCGACTTACCAACACAGATCAGTTTACAAATTCTCGTTAAAGTAGCAGCATTGTGCAGCGAATGAAGTGCTTTCGTTTTTACAATAAATTGTGCTATGTTGACTGGTGTTTATATAAACTGAGAATAATGTCTATCGGCGACAGTATTACACAAGCAGCAACGACGACCGTCCCAGCAACACTGCGTGGACCTATCCAAGCTACAGAATCCGTAGCGAGTCAGCTAGCTGAATCAACAGACTGCCGTATATTTAGTATACACTGTACGGTCGTCGTTGCTGCTCGTGTAATACTGTCGCCAATAGTATCGGGTGCTGTCATGGCCAGTGACAACAAAGTTTGATATTGGCGAGGAATCGGTGCCTGATTTGCAGACGATATATCTTAGCAATGGAAAACTGAGACAGAACTGTCGTATAATTAACGGCTGAGTCCTGTTCCAAATGTTACGATTGAGACCTGGTTGCATATTGAGTGGTATTTACACGGCTACAATTGTATTACTTTAAGCTATTTTCCGAAAGTTTGATGATCTAACCGGATAACGACGTCGAGTCGACATTGACTACCTTTTGAACCTTCAATGTCAGAGGTCACTGTTGAAGTAGTGCGAGAGCTGAATAGGGAAAACATTATTACATGGCCGTATTTTCCTCGACAGATTCAACGGGTATGGGATAAATATACATACGTTGCTGTGCATATTAATCTACAAATCACCTAAATAATGATAGAGTCCTTCGAGTTCCAGTCAGCTGCTCGTTCAAACTAGGTTTTTCAAACATTAGAAGCGACTCTAATGTTCATAACCTGTGTGCATCATTTTAGCTGGCTAGCTAATGACTGAAAGAATGGAGCATCAGCTGCTTACAATGGAATAATTCAAACCAGGTTCCAGCGTCCTAAACTGAAGCAAAATCTTGATTCGATACATTCTAATGTCTAGTGCATATTTGTGAATGATTGGATAGATTCCAGAAAGTTCTATAATGTGCTCGAACTTGTAAAAAGATTAAAAAATGCTGACTATAGTTGCTCAGGCAAGAATTAATGATAAAGGAATGTAGGGTTGTAATTTCTTGGGAAAGCTTATTAAGTGTGATGTTTACTCTTACACGAGCTAGATGAACACCTCGGAATGAGTTTGCTCATGTTGGTCGCATTCCGGGAAACATGGGTAACAACGGCACTGTTTATAATAAATATTTGTTAGCCGTGATCTTAAGACCACCTACTTTTGCCTACGGTAAATTTGTCTCAGTACTGAAAATAGAAACAACCAAAATAAAAACAGTGTAATCTCGCAAATCTAATCTAGCTCCAGTTCCAAACAAATCACAATCGATCTAAAACTTCAAAACAATAGGGCATAAGGTTAAACTGTCACCTACATTTCTGTCTCTTCCTAATGCACTTCAAAGTGCTTTATGAAGTTCGCGCTGCATCTCAGTTTATGAAAGAAACCAAACCCGGTATTTGCTTATTAGAAAAATTAAAAACTTCTTTCCAATGTAGTTCTCCGAAACAAAGTACACGTCAATGCTCTGTAGAGCAGACAACCCTCAAACTTTTGAGCACAAATTGAAAAAATCTTTCGAAGTCTTACAGACGTGATAGTGTGACTTACGCTTTAGACGAACCAGGCGTGCGTTCAGTAGACGCTAGGACCTACGCTAGGACCTAGCTAAAACTTAGTCAAAGTCACGTGCTCTCACTTATAATAATGCACGGCAATATCTCACGTAATCTCGCGAAGTCTTGCTTTTTAGCGAGGTCCTAGCGTTACTGAACGGGAGGCGGGACCCGCAATGTTTTAGCTGTGATACAGATTGTATGAGTTTTTTGTTGAACCCATTCAAGTTTGACGCCAGTGACGCATTTGTTGGTGGCAGAACGGTGATTGGTATTCTTAGATTTTAGAACACTAAAAATTACGCAACCGTCGAAAGTACAGTCGACTCGAGCTCGTCCTTCCTCGCAGCAAAAAGGGATGAACGTAAAAATGTCTTTTCAAAATCTAAAATTGGGCTCACTTGCCACGTCAAGCTGTTACCCACGTGTGACCGGTCGTGTGAAACAGTCCCAGTTAGGTCCCAAATTTCGATCCATAATTTTTTAACGCATTAACGGAATTCGTGCAAACATTGGTGTTCCTTCTGTTGTTTTATATTCAGTGCTACATGTACGCCAAGTTTTATTGTACTATATAATAGGGAAATAAACTCAGCCAGCCAGCTAGCTGTATGAAGACTATCGTCAAAATACAGCTAGGTACATGTACCACTGTGTTTTAATCTTCCATTGAACCCGAAATTGCACACAGCCAGGATAGTTCTGCAAATTACCTCGTCGTGAAACTTGTATCAACATTAAAGCTAAAGACCGGACAGGGTACATTCAAAATCTGGGAATCAACCGGCGTCCACCTTTCCCGTTACAGCCGTAAGTGAAAAACAATCAAATGAACGTCATTTTTTGCGTAATCCTCCGCCTTTTCTAACAAAGAAAAGTTATGTCGTCGTTTCGAAAACAGTACGCTCGTGACGCGCGCACCCGCCATTTCCTAATTTTTGCGACATCTCTCGGAAGATGATAACTTGGCAGCAGTGAAATTTCTTCTGAAATCCGATTTTTCGGTATCAAAATTCTAAAAACTTATAATGAAGTGAAACCAGTTCCGATAATCTGTTGCGGCGTGTACGTAACCTCGTGAAAGAACAACAGCTGATTGAAGAATCGGCGAAAAAAAAAACTGGCCAATAGGTGAAGCAATATTTCATGTCGCCACAGATTATAGACAAGAGATTCGCAACTCCTACGTTTTTTCCCGTGCTATCCAAGAGGAGGTGCCACTCTCCTGAATTATCTGGTGCAGTTTCCGGTTAGTGTATTTTGAAGGGAAATTCTCGCATCTACTTTATTGTTCAGTAAAACATTGAAACGGTGTTCAAAGTCCCCTAAGAGTAGAACTGTTGGTATTGTGAGTACTTTTGGCAATGTTACTAGTAATTAATTACAAAATTTAAACTTATGTGCCGACTGATTATGTCGTCTGCTTGAACAATAGCGCCATAGTTATCGGACAGTTTGTAATTCATGGTTCACTTTCTGAGAAAACTACGAAAACATATCTGTGCACAAAATCTAAGGAGTACCGGGTTAATGCAAATGATACTTATTTAACTTTTTTGTTTTAGAATTTTGTTCGGATTAAAAAATGCGCCTCTACAACGATTTCACTGGTCTAACCTTTGTATGTTTATAATTCAACATTCTCAATTGAGCAATTCTTCTGGGAAGTGTTAAGTGGCCCTAAAAAGGGACGTTGGTTGTACTGTGCATCAGCCTTAGGTATAGCGTGAAATGGTTCTTACTAGAACCGTTGAATAGTTCAACATAGATATCACAGTATACTGTGCTCATTCAATTACTGACAGTGGCGGATCTACGGGGGGG
>NMRA01000123.1:386487-544552 GCA_002633005.1 Phoronis australis | reverse complement strand
CGTGCGACAGAAGTCAGTAATACATTGTATCCAAAGACAATAACAGAGACTGCTTGGTCGCGCGTGAGGTCAATCAAACAGCTTAAGTTTATAATTACGCTGTGGACTGAACGGTTCATATAGTGTCGAGTAGTAGCCTACACTGTTATTTAAGACGACTCCGTTGTTCTAGCAAGGACATTAACTTGGGATACTTACCTTAAAAAGGGGTCTGCAACCACTTGAACGTTTATGGCATGGAAGCCTTTTCTGCAAACAAATGTTTGCTCATCATGCTGTGGTGCTCTAATCGCTACTAGTGACCCATCTACGCATCCCACAACACGGGGAAAGCCAGCGACTTGATGGAATTGCCGCTGGTACAGATCGATGTTGTCGATCAAGTTGGGGAGCGACAAGTCGGGTGAATTGTTGATGGCATGATGGCATTTGTTACTTTTGTGATCGTTCTTGAAACGGTCGACTTAGTCACCCCTTGGCTATCACCTACGACCGTTTGAAAGCTTCCAGTGGCGTAGAACCGCAACTCAACTGAGACTTGCTGCTCAGTTGTAAGTGAATATCCTCTGCGAGTTTCTGGCTCGAGGTCGTCTTTTAAAAAAGAGCATAATAAGTCAACTGCATCCTTGTTTCCGGTACCGGTCAACATACGAGTCGTATTGAAGACGCTCTCGATAAACTCTGCCTAGGTTTTCCTTTCTTCGCTGACGAATGTGGTATACGGCCATTTTAAAAAACTTAAGATCGAGTTAAGACAAGGTGAGAGTTGACTTAAAGTTAAGACAAAAACTTAAGTCAGTCTTAGCTAAGATTGTTTCTTGGAACGCAAAATAATCTTAGGGTTTGTCTTAAGTCAAAAACTTAAGAAAAGTCTTAAACTTAAGTCAAAAATGAACTTAAGTCAGTTTCTTGGAACGGGCCCCTTATTTACATGTATATCGCAGCTAATAAATAAAGTAATTTGTTCAGAATGTAAAAAATCAGTAAATGCAGTGTTTGTTATCATAAACAAGGAGCATTGGAGCACATTTTTTATTGTTATGCTGCTAAAAGAAGTGGAACCTGGGGAATAACAATATTCATGACATAGGTACAAATGAACACCTGTTGGACAGTTGTCGACATTCGAGAATCATAAAAGCGGATTGAAAAGCGGGACTTCCGAATAAAAAGTGGGTTATCTCGATGTACGCCATGAAAGGGTAAAATGTTCGCCGCAGCACACAAACGCATCCCGACAACGTTAACGGGAGACCAAAAGCGCCACAAGTAATTTTCGTTGTTTTTGAACTCGAATGCGGAATTACGGCTAACTAGATAACACATGAAACGTGCCGTTTTTTCCTTTTTAGTCGAACGAGAGAATAGGTCTATGTCGCGTGTGCAATTAGAATACTATGTGATATTATGTCAGTGTCGCCGTGTGCCAAAAAGCGGGACACTCTAGTGGTGTGACGGGATGTCGGGAAAAATAAAAACTTGGGTAGTCCGGGATGAGTCGGGCAATTGATATGTAAAATGTACGATGTCACCAACACAAATTATTGGATTGGTAAAGTTTTTAATTGACGGTTATAGTTAAGTACTACGGATAACATTCACTGCTCAGAAATCGAATTTACAAAAAAGTATCAGGGCAACACGTAAACATTGCACAAGTGAATTAGTATAGAAACAGTTGAAAAGAGCAATTATTTATGCATAAACACTCGTCACCCCACACACACGCAATCACGTTTAGATTTTCAAAAGTTACGTAAGCACACCGGTTAGTTGGGTTTAAGCTGTTCATTTGTAATTGCAGAACGAACCAAATGTCTCGTCTTTCCTTAAAAAAACGGTCACATGACATTAAAACTCAAAATGACTTTTTGAAAAACTCCTAGCATGTAGTTTCATATCTTGTCGAAGGTGTTTTTAAGACTGCAGTTTACAGGTCAGACCATTCTTATCTGTGATGTTCAGACATTATGAAAAAAATCGCTTTTTTGAAACATAAGAGCTGTATAAAAGAGATCGTGTTTTAACACGACCTCTTTAAATAGGCTAGTTTCCTCGTACTCACTGGCTAAAGAAAAATTACTGTACAACGTAGAACAGCATGGTTGACCACAAAAAGTGTGCCTTGAAGCTGTTCATGGCATGATAAGAAGTATCTTTACCGAATCAATGCTCTGTTTTGCGACAATGGCACAGGCGGGAGCAAACTTCACAATGCAGTTACGTCATTGGAGGCGATTTTCACCAATTTAGGAACGTGAGCTTTACTTCGATTGAAGTGATCTCATTAAATGACTTTTTTATTGTTCATAAACGATAAAACGAGAATATATGGTTTTCGAAACTTTTATGCAACTGGCCACAGAAGGCTACGCCAATCTACCGACATCTATGCGACGAACTGGCGAATATCTAATAATTGCTATGAAGAATTATCTGGTGCTGCGTCATCTCCCCACACGGATACTTTTTACAACACAACCCAGATTTGATTCTATTGTAAAATTCACACTTTTTTGCTACCGACAACCAACTTTGAAAGTTAACACCTCTCAGATTTTGTTTGAATTCCGACAAAAATATTGTTCATCACCGACTCCCTGGTTCAACCATACATGAGCTAAACCAGATGTATACGACATTTATAATACGAGTACACCTATTATTTTTACCGTGCATTTGACTTTCATACAACATGAACAGTTTCTAATGTGAAATATATCATTTAGCTTTTTATAGTTTCAAAACATATTGTGTGGGCCTATGACACATACAAGTCATGACGGCTTCATTATCCCTTCGCCATCGCGTTGTATTGTAACGTTGTCTTACATTTGCTTTTCCTCTTCTCTGTGCCACTAGTAGGGTTTCGAGTAGATCAGAGTGGTCGCACAAATCAGGCGCCACATCCCCTACAGTGTGTACTCGAGGCTGGGAATTACCTTGCATCTGCAACCGGTTCTTGTTGCATGCGCGTGAAAGGTGAAAGTCTCAATGATGAACAAATCAACCCGCTTGTATTCATATAACCCTTTTGATAACGATAATGGACATTTACCAGCAAGGGCCCAGTTGCATAAACGTTATACGCCGTATAGCAACAATGACGTGTCACGTTGTTATTGTTGAACAATGCACCTGAAGTCATGTAACAACCTAACATATCAAGCGGATAATTTTGAAGTTTTATGCAACCCAGCCCTGATGAACATTTTTGGACTGTAGCAGTGTTTTTGCACTTTTTTAATAAATGAAATTTGGCCATGTTAAGTATTTCTTTGGGCTGAACGTTTCCTTATTTTTACTTGCCTTTAAAAAGTTTACGTTTGCTAAAACGGTATGGTCACGCGACCCAAAAGATTGGCGGGTTGGTATGAAGTAAAGCGTCAAATTCTACAGCTTCTCTACTTGCAGAAAATAGCTGTATTCCACTAAGAAACATAGTCTTGTGGCATTTGGCTCAATACACGGACTTGTGTACGGCGAACCCGTAATTCACCTATTACACATTTTTCAATTTCAAACAACGGGCACTCAGGAAATGACGTTTAGATCACTTGCTTGAACTAATTCTAGCCCAGTATCCGTATGATGTGTTTGCAGGGTCGAACATACCAGCCCATGACACAATGGAATACGTCATCATATCGGCCGCTATTGCCATGGCAATTTGTCTTTTTGTGATTGTTCTCTGTGTGACTCGGCCGAAAAGACGTGTTGACGTCTTTGCGCCAGAAGAAGCAGCGGAACACGCAGAAAAGTTTAAATTGATCCTAAGATCCGCATTGGACAAGAAAAGAAAAACACACATTGAAATGGCTTTGTCTGATTACGTCAATTTTGTGAAAGACAATTCCAACAGTCTTGTTTTTGACCAAGAACTCGTCGATGAAGCAAAGAATTATATCAATTTATACACACAGAGCAAATCTGCTTTGAAGAAGGAACATGCAAAATTGATAAACGATTTAAAAAGGGCGTTGGATAAAGGCGTCCGAAAAAATGTCCAAGACGCTTTTCAGACTTTGAAAGCTTTCGAAGATTATAATTGCGTCGTCGTCCAACCGCAGAAAAAACTTTTACTGCAGGCTGAAGTCTTCATGAGGCGGCAGCGTTCTATTAAAGAAAGCATGGCGCCTACCGAGAGGGTGTTGTCACAGAGACTCAGATATGCAATTTCCAGTGAGAAAAGCATGATCGTGCAAGCCACTCTGATTGAATACGAAGACTTCGTAAAGGAACACAAGCATTCTACACCAGATAATCAACTGATTGCAGACGCCAAAGATTTCCTTGCTAAGCAAGGCGAAGAGTTTCTGGAGCTCAAACAAGAACTAGAAGAACTGGTTATGCACTTGGAAAAAATGCTGGAGTCGGGTCACCTTCAGGACACTGAACGTGCACTGATACGATATAATTTATTTTTCAAATTGCATGAAGGTAAGTTGGTGTACAAAGACAAACTGGTTGAGAGAGCTGAGGCTATGATACGGGAAAGACAACAGCAGGCCAACAACAGGAGAGTACAGCATAATGTGCTTCATGAAAACCTCCGTAGCGCCGTGGCTTACCACGACCCTGAGAATCTACGAGAAGCTCTGCACCTGTATGAGGAGTTCATGGCAACCAACGCAGGGTTGTTCAATGCAGACGACGAGCTAGTCGCGGTTGCAAAGAACTGTGTGCACACCTGGGCAGATGAAATGTTTGAGATGGCAGCTAAGGAAGCCAAAGAGGCCAGAGAGCATGTCCAGACCATAGTGACGACCCGGCAGAGCATCCGCGAACCAGTGGGAATAGAAGTTGTCCAGAAACTGGATGAGCGGAAGAAAAAACTCAACGAGGCAGTGGGGATGCGGGATCTAAGTGCCATCCAAAAATCGATGAAAAAATACGAAGAATTTATCCAAAAATACACACCAGCCATAATTGCTGATAAGAATCTCATTGCCGAATCCAGGAAATTGGCTGAACAGCTTGAGAATAGAAAAGTCTTGGTTGAAGCCATTGAAGAGAAAAATGAGAAAAAGTTGAAAGAGGTTTTGTTGAAAATAGAGGACCCGTCGTTTGACAGAACGACTGTTCCGGAATACGTCACTGGAAAGAGGCTGAATGAGGATCTGGAATACTCAGACAACCTCAAACAAGTAATATTGAAATTTAACAAAGGCGCACTTTCAAAAGTCATCGATATTGAAGATCCACCGAATCACTTGGTTGACACTATGAGAGCAAGTTTGTTGATTCTAGGCGACGCCGAAATCGAAACAAGCGACTGGGAATCGTGTAAGAAAAGGCTTTCTACAGTTAATACTCAAGATTATGAAGACATATTTAGACGCGTCAAGCGTTTCAAACACAAAAATCTGCACCCGGAAATAGCTGCACGAGCAAACGAAATGCTAGACATGCACAGCAAGAAGAAATTTGAAAGCACAGGGGCGGCTGCGTTTGCATTTTACTTCTGGGCGCAGTCTGTGTGCGAATTGTGCCTAAAACGTTGCACAGAGCCTCCGACAGCGGCCACAGGAGATAGACAGGTAGAATGTATTCAACAGAGTAAAGGAAAGGAATCAGTTACTAAACAGATAAGTGCGTGTACCGCAGAATGAATGTAAGTTTGTTCAACGTACGACTCACAAGTGTGGCCAGTGAAATCACTTGTTGCTTTCTCCAGCTTATGGTTTCACAGTATCACAAATAAAATCACTTGCCTACAAATTGTCTTTTTTGGCCGATTGTTTGACGTTTTTATCGTTGAATTTTTCAATTAGGTTGTAATTTTTGGAAATGCACTACAATTGTGAACATTCGGACAGACCCGAGTATTTTGAGAACTAGAAGCAAGTTAGATCACCACGATATGTTCACTCATTAACATTTTATTTGTGAGTTTAGACTCAAGAGGACCCGCGTGTACCAAAATGGATGGAATCGGACACATTGGGGATATTAATCAACCAGTGGCCAAGTAGATGCAGAGACAACTATAAATCGTAACTAAGAGAATTTAAGAAAATTTCTTGAGAAAGCTCTGAAATTATGTCGAAGCTTCAATTTTTTGACCATGCAAAAATAGTAGAAAATTGATTAATCAAACACATGCCTTATTCATGTACCACAATAAAAGTTGCGCCTTATGATGGACTTCAAAGCTACATATGAGCTCTCCTGTGTCCTTTTGTAAGATTCTGATCCAAATTCCAGCCACAGGCGCTTTGGTTTATCGCAAAGGACGTCACTCAATAATATATATATATAAGAAAACATAAAGGTTGGACACTTAAACTTTGCCAAGCCGAGGCTCCCAACTTCAACCGTCCAAAATCCAAATAAAATCTGCGTGCACCTCCCTTAGCCTGGTATTGCATAAACATTCAAAGCCTTATCTTTCCTAGATCCCATTAACTGTCTTCGTGAGTGGTGAAGTGGCGATGAAATTTCCAAAACAATCTCAAAACTCTGAATTCAAGGATCTGAAATAGTAAACATGGCGGATTTCAGTTGTGCTTCAACTTGTACGCCTGTCGTAGGTGAAACTTCGAGTTTGAGCAAGCAACCTATATTTCAAATTCAATAATTCTAATCCAAAACTCAACTAATTGAGAATGTTAAAGTTAGTATTTTAATGATTATTTGTAACTTTATTCCACTGACGGCTCATTTTAGCCCTTAACTTAGAATTTTATTACATAAACTGGCGTATCTTGTTTCTCATCTTGACATCACGCACTTTTCTGATTGAAGCACAACACACATTCGGCCAGGAAACGCAGTCCGTGCAAGTATTACAATGCGCGTGGCCGACGAGTTAACTCAATGGTTTTGGCCAAAAGTAAAACCTTCATAAGAAATCACAGCACACAAAAACTTCGCATATCAATACAGTATCAGGATAATTTATATTTGACACAAATATGTGAGTAATTACATTTATTTGGCAATAAAGTGCTCTCTGCTTCTCATGATCAAGTAGTCGAGGTATTGACGATGAAAGCTGCGCGAAATTAGACTTTCGGATTTAGCTCGGGAGCGTTCGTCAAAAACCCGGATGTGCGAAGACCGTCTGCCATGACATCACGGAATCAGGTCCTTGAATTTGTGATTTTGGCATTCTTTTGGCATTGTTGTCGTCAAATCACCACTCGAAGGCAATTTGAAGAGATCAAATGAAAGAAGGTATTCTAAGAGTTGTTCGATGCTAGTTTCGTAGAGTTCCATGCACATTTGAGTAGAAAATGTTTAGGAAACAGATTTCAAGTGTCCAACCTTTATGTTTTCTTATATATATATATTATTGAGTGACGTCATTTGCGATAAACCCAAGCGCCTGTGATTCCAGCTGTCTTCCCCTCGTGGGAGTAAGTTTTTGCAGCTTAAGCAACGTGCATTTCTCTGACGCGTGCGCATAAACTAGCAACATACATGTAGAAAAATAAAGTGTAAATAGCCAAGAAGTTTCTCGAACATTGGGCAAATACTGCAGAACATTTCTGCAAGAAAATTCAACATGCTAAGAATTTTACGGTGACACTTGGCTTACCTCAAAATCCCACTACTGGCTGGTAGTTTGGTAATCGGCAAAATTATTGTTTCACACCCAGCAGAATTAATGAGGAACATATTGCAGCATTAAACAGACACGCAAAACCTTATCACGTTTGCTTTTCACAAAACTTAAAAATGCCGCCCTCAAGGTGTTTATGATGGGTCTCATTATTTAGCGAACGATAAAATCAGCAGGCTGAAGACAGTGATTTAATTAACCACAACATGGTGTCTTTTATCTAAACCGGAAGATTTTGAGGTGCGCAAACCGGTCGAGTTGCACAATCTCGACCGGTTAAGGTGTCAACGTGGGATTCTTTTTGTGAATAGTAAAAAATGAATTAACAATTCCAAACTTCCAAGCTTGAGTTTTCAAATGTCCGACCAACATGTTTTCAGACCACTCGGGAAGGTGTCTAATGATAACAGCCGTACAATAGTCATGTGACAAAAGTGCGACAGAAAAATCGATGCCTCGTTTTGAGACCGTCTACAGTCCTACTGTCAAAACGAATGTATAATTTTCAACGCCCCTGCTCGACCAGCATATATTGTATCTCCTTGCTTGAGGAATTCTGCAAGTATATGTAATGATTTTGTTAACTATGCTATTATAATGTCGGCTTCCACTGCTCTCCGCCATGTTTCATAATGACAACAATAGTTTTTTGTCTACACCTATATCGTTGCGTGACCTGTTATTTCAAGTATATCGCTTAGGCGACGCTTTCACTGGTCGTCCGCTATACGAAATCACATTTCTTTATTTTTTAAAGAATTTTCCAATGTTAATTCCTGCTGCTGTACTTTATGTGTATAAGTCGTCTGATGGTTCGGCTCACAAAAGTTCATTATACAAGTTTACTGTCGTGTCGTGGCACCGCGTAGCATTGGTGCAAAGCTGTATCCTCTAAACAGTTTTGCACCGATGTGTGTAAACACCGATCAAATGAAATCTCACACAAAGTTAGTGTCATTGAAAATTACACTCTTCCTTGAGTAAACAAAGTTACTTGGCGTTGTTGGAAAAATTGGAATTCTATCGTTTTTTTGCTGCTAAAAGTGTGGTGCGACATTTTCCATGGGCTTTCGGCTCCACGAAATATAGCTTTATTTTTGCTATCATAATCTCCATACAGCTAGCTAACTGGCTAGGCCCAGGGATGCACTAACGTCACAGAAAAGAAAAAACAAAAGGTTGCGAGTATGCATAGGTTGATTTTTTGCTAACACTGCCAATTACCTTCATCCCTTTGTGCTGTGCAGACTCAGTGATGACGCGAAAAACATCGCTCGCAGTGGGGCTTTACGGAACTAACAAATCTTTATTTTTCAATATAAAAAGAAGAATATTGTGCACTATTTAAGAAGATATGGATGTCGTCCTGGGAAATGTGGACGAGAAGTGTGAGCAAATACCTAGAATTTGCAATACCCATTACAGCGTCCTGTCGTTCAGTAACTTTTCCAGACGTGAGGGGTGCTGAACGTGCAATAATATCTGGCTTAACTTAACTTTCATTTTTATCAGCCCACCCCAGTCAGGCTACACCTTTAGATACGATCTGATCGGAGATTAGAGCAATTATGAAACAAAAGAGCGCAGGCCCTCCAACCATCAACGCCAGAATAGAGTTAATTGGCTACGGGGGGTAAACTTCCCAACTTGTTGTTGGGCTATCCAATCGAACAAGTTGGGAGCAACGGGATGTCGCCGTCATGCAGGGACGCAAACTGTCATCATACTGAGTATTGTCCAAGGAGACGGCAAAACGAAGTTACAGAACGAACGCTTCCATGTGGTTACCGTGAAGAGTGTCGGTCAGACCTCAGTTGTCGGCTTACTGATTCCCTGCGTGTCCACTAAGTGGAAGGGGACACGTAGGTATCATTTGATTTTCGTCGACAAAAAATTTAGTACACCGGCGTTTCTGATTGGCTGGTCGAATTGTCAACAGATGGCGCGTCAAACTTAAACACACGGGCATGGCTGATGGAGGGGGAATACATATGGATATACATGTAGTGTGTTGTCTGTTGTACAGACAACTTGATGCTTAATTTTGATATGTTCAAGAAAAGTGAATCGGAAAGCTGTGATTGTGCCTTTTCGGTGTGCCTTTTTGCTGTCCCTGACTATTGATTACGTTGCTGTGCTGTATTTTCACCGTTAAGTAACACCGTTACACCTGTTAAATCGGCCAGATCTGTGTGCATTGTGTGTGTTTCAAGCACTTTGTCTTTTTGACTTTATTGAACATGTAGAGAGAAAATTTGGTTTTGCAAAAATAATGACAAGGCTAAAAATCGTTCACAGTCCGCCATTTTCTCTCTTTGTTTTAAAGCTAACTAATTACCGTCGAGGTTACATCAACCAACGATAAAACGCGTGCTGATAAATAATACTGTCGTGTCCACTAGTGAGAAGTGGACAGGCAGGGAACCAGCAAGAGTTGTTGATGGCATTCAGCTTCTGTACACACTAAGATCTCGGAGGGACAATTAACGGAATCTTTTTGGATGCAGAGTGCCACAAAAATCAGGATACCTACCCATTTGCAGAATAACTGCATTTGAAGAATATGACACTTTTCGCATTATCGTTCTAAAGCATCTCAAAAGACATAACACTTCACTATCAAGTAACGATTACACCTAATATTTGGAATTATCCTATACGCGTGATAGTATGTCCATGAAATACGGGTCGTATAGTGAGGTTTGATACGGAAGAAATACGCGCATTGAATATGGATTTTTCCGTATTCAACGCGCGTTGCAAATCACCGATCTCCAATTTGAATGCAGGTGTCGTGTGGTCGGTATCCTTTGACTTGAGCATCATAGTCAGTTACTAGTGGTAACCTACTTTAGCAGACGACATTCCCGGTCGAATCTTAGCGTGATAAAATGTGTAGTAAGCTATAACAGTTGCTAAACCTTAATTTATAGATTCACTTTATTTCTATTTTGTTTTATTTTTCAATTGGTTTTGAGTAAAAGCATTATTTTACAAAAAAATCTCGGCTTTTCTTAAAAGGTCACGACCTACGACCCCGGGCCTCTGACATAGAAAGTAGTTACAAAGCTGAGCCGAGTCGAGAAAGGTAGATCGATTCATTGCAATGTTTCTCGTTCAGTATGTGGTATAAGTAGATTATTACATGCTCTCAGTCGTTATCCCCCCTTATCTAGAGCCCTCGTGGATTTTGTAGAATTATTACCCTCGGGGCTAACGCCCTCTGGCGATAATTCTCCAAAATCCACTCGGGCTCTAGATAACGGGGGATAACGACTTCGCCGTGTAATAATCTATATATATAGCATCACTTTGGGTTCAGCTCCGTGCGCAATATTTTCACATGCAAATACTATGATATGAGTTCTGAAAACAAAACAAAAAAGTGAAATGAAAATATCGCTGACAATATTTCTTAATATACCGTAAAATTTTGCACCTGGATAGAATACTTAAATCACAAAAAGTCTCGAACTTGCCACAATATATTTGGGATTAGGAAAGCAATACACTTTACAATACAAATGCATGCCACTTTTTGGTCACCTATTGCGGTACACCAATTAAGGTTTTCTACGGTCAAATATGAGTGAATTTTTAAATTCGTTCTCAAACCAATCAAAATACGTCGAGACCAATAGCAAAACTGCAATTTCTGTAAACACTGCGTTTTTGTCAATTTTACCATAAATTTCGGAATACTTTCTACCTAAAAATGATAAGAACCGCGCGCAAGGAGCATTTTTAAGAAGCGTCTGAACGTGCATCAGCAACAACATCTGGGTGTCCTGCAAAGATATTACTCAACGAAGTCAAGAAAAAATCGTCAGAAATGTAAGCACACTTTAACTTAGAAATAAATGCAGCTCAAACTCAAAAATACCGAAAATAGCAGATATTCACCCAAAGCCTGTAGCTGCTGTAAAATACAACTTGACTTCCGTATCATGCAGGCTGCAAAAAACTCATTCATAAAAAAATTGCGTGCACGTATACGTGTCACGCGATCTGCAATCATCATTGATAAAAGATGACAAACGACACCAAAACAACAGGAGCAATCTCTGTAAACCCGCTTCTTTAAAAAATCCTCAGTTTGGCGCATAGAATAAATAGGTTGTACAATGTATATGTACGTGTTTGTAGCAGTGTGTTATTATGTCTCGATTTTTGATATGCAAAAGTATTTGAACTCGGGCTTCAAATACTTTTGCATATCACGAATCTTGATATAATAACCACTGGTACAAACACGTACGTTGTATAACCTATATTTACTAGGGTTTTGTATATGTCCCCACTTGTTTCTAAATGCGTCACTTATGGTGTTTTCTTCAACGTATTTACAAGTTGTTTCTTTTTCTGATTACGCTTATACACACGGATCTCCATGAAGTCGCTATGTGACACTTGGTACATATTTGGATACTTTTACTAAAACATAGCAGTGGCGGATTTAAGGGGGGAGGGGGCGTAGGCAGTGAAAATTGACTAGCGCAGCACCTGAAAATAAATTACTCTCGCAGGCTCATTGTAAGCGTGTGTTCTAAGTTTTTTTGTTCATCACTGTTGCAATAGTTTACGGGTTGGTGGTAAATTCACCTCGTTGTGCGTTGGAAACAATGATGGGNAAAGTCATTTGAGGCAGTAGCTATGCATCAGGGTTCGTAGCTCTCAAATTGTGCTGCGAACAACTAAAACTGTACAAAAACTGTTGTTTTATAGTCCAGGAGCCAGGGGGTTGAGCCTGGTTTTGCCGGATAAAGTTTTTTCTTTGCTGCTTCATGTAACCATTTAAGGGGGTGACCGTTCGCAACCTTTGAGCAATTTTTCTAAATATGCAAGTTTAGGTCGCCATGATGCAAAATTCTATTCTTGCTTATAATTTCCTTACCAAGCACTGCGGCCCGATAATTTTGACGTTTTACCTATGTTTTTATGGTCAACAAATTTAATTGTGCAATTTTTAGGTTATTACATTGTCAATTTGCATAATTTATTAATTCGTTGACCATGGAAACATGGTTGAAAGCATCAAAATAACCTGCCTGCAATGCTTGGTAAGGAAATTATAAGCAATAATAGAATTTTGCATAATGGCGATCTTAATTTGCATTTGAGACAACTTTAAACCGTTGTTACGCATTTTCAAGCATTTTGATTTTTGATACTCTCAGCAATTTTAAGCACCGATTAAAGATTCATGGATCTGTGAAGCACATTTCTGGTCTGAGGCTGAGGGAACCGTTTCTCAGATTTTTTATTTTTCTTCTAATAGAAGATACTGTATGAAGACTTGTGCCACTTAAAAATAATTGATAATCTTTCTGTTGTTTAAGAGTAATTGAAAATCCCGAGGCACCATTGTTTGCGTATTGGCAGAAAGATAAATACGCTCAAGTAAGACATCATTCGTATATTCACAGCAAAAATGCAATTTTCATAAAAATGTCTGCCATATGAATTTATAAACGACTTGCAACATTTCAAGGAATGAGTTAAGACTGTTCAGTTATTGGGAATTCTGAAAATTTTAATCGGTTTACAACAGATAGCAAAACAGTTTCCTGAAACTTGAAAAAAATTCATGAAGGTTAAGAATTACCTCACTATTACCTGTCAAACCAACCATTCAGTTGCATCAAATTTTACAACCCCAACCCCTTATGCCAACCTCCCGCAGAGAACCGGACAAAACAAGTTACATGTACATACATTTTCTTTAAAAATAGCTGTCCTTTTTCAAAGGCTTTGTTCTTTGTCTTCGATACAGAAAGTAGGCTTTGACAACAGATCTGCACTGTATAGAAAGATTTTGCTGGTTAGCTGCAGACAACTGCTTAAAACCATTTTTTATCCATTCAGGGATGGTTGCAGAAGTAATGGATATCTCTTCTGCACGGCACGAGCCCTCAAACCTAAAACACAAAGGTCAGGTGAAAACAGACACGATATATTTCCATGTCAACGTGTATTAGATTTCCGGACGACAAAGGATAGGGAGTAAACAAATAGTCTAATGGATATTTGTCACGTAACCTTTGGGTTCAGATTGTAGTCTTACCTCACTAACGAATATCGAGTAGACAACATAAAAAGTCAGCATTGATGTACATGTAACTGTCATTGATAAACCTGTAAGAAATCATTCTGAGTCGGCTACGTCAAGTACGTATCGTGACACACATCACAAAAAAACAATGATTAACCCGACTGGCGACTTCCGCTAAGTCGACATCGGCCAGTACCTGTTAACAGGCATCAATATTGTAAACATGGAATAATAGTTAAACTAATCGCAAACTTTACTTTTCTATAAGAACATGCTTACTTCCTCTCGTAGAAGCACCCTTTTCACGCAATCTCAGGTTCAGTTGGCACTACTGAATGCTATTTCACCATGTATTAAGGGCTCTCGAAATCGAGGCCTCTTAATCTATCACCACTAGTACACGGGAGATCTCTAGTAATGTATCGGATTGTCGAATAGTCCCATTATCGTAACTAGTTTTATTACGATATAACTTTGTTGTACTATAATACCAACAAATTTTGCTGCTGCGAACCTGATAGCCTACAGTCAACTCTAAGGCAGAGCTGAAGAACCATCGCAACGCTTTTCACAAATTTGTGAAATGGACATACGTTGTAAGTAAAAAGAATGGTTGGAATTGCTTGTTGTGTGCATTAGTACTAACCAAATTGAGTTCCCTTGAGATATTTAGGAAAGTGTTAACAGTCCTATCCTGATGTTTTCCCTCTTTTTGCCTTTGTCTAACAACTACGAACAAAATCGTCTGCCAACTTATAATCTCAGTTTTTGACCTATTGTTGTCACGTCCGAATAATAGCCAATCAGCCAAGGTAATGGTTTAGCTCATGAATCTGCCGCAAGGAAAAGAATGGGGAGTAACAAGCGAACAGCCAAATGTCGATTCTTCGAGCGAATAAGCTCTTTCCAAGCGCTTGATTTCTGTGCCGTTATATTCGCCCTTTTATTTCAGAAGTTAAATTAATGTGTTCACGCGTTCGTAATTTCAACGTCTGCAGGCTAACACTTGATGTGGTATTCGAATGTTAAAATTATGACACTAAATCATACACTTTCAACGTGAAGACTTCCTACAGTGTAACCTGCTTTGATTCAAGGAGGTTTACTGACTATGTCTTGACGTTGAATCATACACAGCTACTTAATCATGTTAACGGGCTCAGTCCGAACGTCATGCGGCACAGTGCCAGCTAGCTGTATGAATACTATGGTCAAAATACAGCTAGGTACCACTTAGCCTTGCTACAAAGCTGTATATTAAATATACAGCTTTGCGCCGATGTGGGTAAAAACTGGTAAGGTAAAATCTGACACAAAATTGGTGTAATTAAAAACTGCAGTCTTCCTTGAGTAAACTAAATTATTTAACGGTGTTGGTAAAATGCCGTTCTACCGTAATTCTGCTGCTAAAGTTGTGGAGCGATCTTTAGCGACGGCATTCGACACCAAGAAATATTGCGTCACCTATTGGCCAGTTTATTTTTTCGTCGATCCTTCAATCAACTGTTCTTCTTCCACAAGGTTGCGTAGATGTCACAACAGATTATCGGAACTGGTTTCATTTAGTTACAAGTTTTTAGAATTTTGATACCGAAAAACCGAATTTCAGAAGAAATCTTGCTGCAAAAATGTAGGAAATGGCGCGTGCGCGTGTCACGAACGTATTGTTTTCAAAATGACGACATAACTTTTGTTTGTTAGAAAAAAGTGGAGGACTAGGTAAGAAAATGACTTTTGTTGGATTGTTTTTCACTTAAACGGTTGTAACGGGCAAGGTGAGTGTCGGTTGACTCTCAAATTTTGCATGCACCCCGTCCGGTCTTTAGCTCTACATGTTGATACAGATTTCACGGCGAGGTGACGAGAAAACTACATGTACCCTGGCTGTGTGCAATTTCGGGGTCTACGGAAGAAAAACACCCAGTGGTACCTAGTTTTTTGACGATAGTCTTCATGCAGCTAGCTGGCTGGCTAGGTACCACTTAGCCTTGGTACAAAGCTGTATATAAATATACAGCTTTGCACCGATGTGGGTAAAAAGTGGTAAGATAAAAGCTGACACAAAAATAGTGTCATTAAAAACTACAGTCTTCCTTGAGTAAACAAAATTATTTAACAGTGTTGGAAAAATGGCGTTCTACCGTTATTCTGCTGCTAAAGTTGTGGAGCGATCTTTAGCGACGGCTTTCGGCGCCATGAAATATTGCGTCACCTATTGGCCAGTTTCTTTTTTCGCCGATTCTTCAATCAACTGCTGTTCTTTCACGAGCTTGCGCACACGTCACAACAAATTGTTGGAACTGGTTTCACTTCATTATAATTTTTTAGAATTCCGATACCGAAAAACCGAATTTCAAATTTCAAATTTTGCTTCTCCGAAGCACAGGCGCTTGGGTTTATCGCAAATGACGTCACTCAATAACATATATAAGAAAACATAAAGGTTGGACACTCGAAATCTGTTTGCTCAGAATTTTCTACTCAAATGTGCATGGAACTCCACGAAACTAGCATCAGACAACTCTTAGAATACCTTCTTTCATTTGATCTCTTCAAATTGCCTTCGAGTGGTGATTTGGCGACAAAAATGCCAAAACAATGCCAAAATCACAAATTCAAGGACCTGATTCCGTGATGTCATGGCAGACGGTCTTCGCACATCCGGGTTTTGACCGACGCTCCCGAGCTAAATCCGAAAGTCTAATTTCGCGCGGCTTTCGCCGTCAATCCATCGACTACTTGATCATGAGAAGCAGAGAGCACTTTATTGCCAAATAAATGTAATTACTCACATATTTGTGTCAAATATAAATTATCCTGATACTGTATTGATATGCGAAGTTTTTTGTGTACTGTGATTTCTTATGAAGGTTTTATTTTTGGCCAAAACCATTGAGTTAACTCGTCGGCCACGCGCATTGTAATACTTGCACGGACTGCGTTTCCTGGCCGAGTGTGTGTTGTGCTTCAATCAAAAAAGTGCGTGATGTCAAGATGAGAAACAAGATACGCCAGTTTATGCAATAAAATTCTAAGTTAAGGGCTAAAATGAGCCGTCAGTGGAATAAAGTTACAAATAATCATTAAAATACTAACTTTAACATTCTCAATTAGTTGAGTTTTGGATTAGAGTTATTGAATTTGAAATATAGGTTGCTTGCTCAAACTTGAAGTTTCACCTACGTCAGGCGTACAAGTTGAAGCACAACAGAAATCCGCCATGTTTACTATTTCAGGTCCTTGAATTCACAGTTTTGAGATTGTTTTGGAAATTCCATCGCCAATTCACCACTCACGAAGACAGTTAATGGGATCTAGGAAAGATAAGGCTTCGAAGGTTTATGCAACACCAGACTGAGGGAGGTGCACGCAGATTTTATTTGGATTTTGGACGGTTGAAGTTGGGAGCCTCGGCTTTGCAAAGTTTAAGTGTCCAACCTTTATGTTTTCTTATATATATATTGTGACGTCATTTGCGATAAACCCAAGCGCCTGTGCTCCGAAGTTGTCGCGAAAATTTAGGAAGTGGCTCGTACGCGTGACACGAGCGTATTGTTTTCGAAACCACGACATACTTTTCATTGTTAGAAAAGGCGGAGAGTTACGCAAGAAAATGACGTTTATTGCATTGTTTTTCACTTAAACGGCTGTAACGGGCAGGGTGAGTATCGGTTGATTCCCAGATTTTGCATGCACCCCGTCCGGTCTTTAGCTTAACATGTTGATACAAATTTCACGGCGCGGTGACGAGCAGAACTACCCTGGCTATGTGCAATTTCGGGGTCTACGGACGAAATACACGCAGTGGGACCTAGCTGTATTTTGGCGACAGGCATCATACAGCTAGCTGGCTGGCTAGGTACCAATGTACGTTTTTCTTCCACACACCCCGAAATTGCACACAGCCAGGGTAGTTCTGCTCGTAAACTCGCCGTGAAGCCTGATTCAACCTGTAGAGTTAAAGACCGGACGGGATGCATGCAAAATCTGGGAATCAAACGACACTCACCTTGCACGTTAGTACCGTTTAAGTAGAAAGCAATTTAACAAAATGTCCTTTCCTTGCGTAATCCTCCGCCTTTTCTAAAAAACAAAAGTTATGTCGTCGTATTGAAATCAGTACGCTCGTGACACGCGCACGCGCCATTTTCTCAAATTTTTGCGACATCTATTGGGAGATGATGATAGCTTGGCAGCAGCAAAATTTCTTCTGAAATTCGATTTTTCAGTATCAAAAATCTAAAAACTTTTATTGAAGTGAAACCGGTTCCGACGTGTACGCAACCTCGTGAAAGAATAACAGTTGATTGAAGAATCGGCGAAAAAAGAAACTGGCCCTATAGGTGACGCAATATTTCATTGCGCCGAAAGCATACGCATAAGATAGCTCCACAACTTTAGCTACAGAATAACGGTAGAACACCACTTTTTCCAACGCCGGTAAATAATTTAGTGTACTCAAGGAAGGATGTAGTTTTAATAACAATAATTTTGTGTCAGATTTTATCTGCTCATGTTTTTACCCACATCGGCGCAAAGCTGTATATCTACTATACAGTTCGGCGCCAAGGCTAACGGCACAGTTGCTGTAGTAGGCACAGTGCTAAAGATGTAGACTTTGAAAGGTATGCTGCGAGGTTTAAGTGTGTACATAATTTATCAGACAATGACGGTACTTTCAACACTCATCCATCCCAGTCATAGTCCTTCGTTTCCATTTTGGATCCGTCCTTCCATTGGAAGGTACGTCTGTCCCACAATAGGTGGACTGACTAATATGTTACGAGTTTTAGATACGTGAAATCTTATGCATTTCAAAAGTAACGTCATGTTTTAACAAGTTAGCACGTTCATAGTGAATTAACGACGCAATGAAGTTGTCTTAGAACTTTTGCCATTTCCTGAATGAGGTATCGAAGATGCTTTGTTGTGCAGATTCAAGAAAAGAGATCATTTTTATTGCGATTATGTCAGTAACTGAGTGCATTTCTGTAAGTGAACCACCGAAGGACTGTGCGATGAGGATTAATTTTCTGGTTCCTTGCATCGGGATTTCGGGGAAAAAGTTTGAACAAATAAAAGAATTTCTTCACTCAGTTGCGGAAAATTTCGGTGACACGGAACTGTTCAGTATGGCAATGTTTTCAGATGTGTTGAGTGATGTCAGAATCCATCTTGTTAACAAAAGTAATTTTCATAATGCTTTAGATTGGCTAGAACTGCCAACAAATTTTGCGTTGAATTGCAATAACCGCAAAAGACTCTTAGCCCTTGCCCTGTCGGAAACTCGTTTAGAAATGTTTTCACCATCAAACACTCAGGATGTACAGGTATTAGTAGTCCTTATGGACGGTCCTACACAGGAGACTTCTAGCATGAAGACGAGGAATCCTATGAAGTATGACATCAGCTTTATCAAAGATGCCTACCTTAGCACAGGATTTTCAATATTTACTTTACTCGTCTCTGAGAGGACAAGATCTGATTTTAGTGTGATGATGCGAGATATGAAGAATGTAGGGTACAGTGGTATTTTCCTTTCCAAGAACTTCGACAACTTACGCGGGAAGCCACCAAAACAGCTGGCAAGGGCCGTGACGTTGCGATGTTGGCAAACGGCGGGACTGCAGGGCAGAGATGTACAGAAGACAATTGATAAACTTGTTGAATCCGGATATTTTGAGTCAAATCGCAGAGATATACATGCGACCTTTTTATGCGGCGAAAGTGGTTTCAGTTACTTGTCGCAAACCTACTGTACGGATGCATCACAACATCTGTTGAAAGCAAAGATGTTCAGTGGCACGATTCCAGCTCGTAAGTCCTACAGGTCAACATTTTTATAGTTTCAGAGAAAAAAGTAGCAAACCATAATGGCTTAAAGTATAAGGCATATTTTTGTGACAAGTTACCAAAACTGATTTAATTAATTTCTTTAAAAGTGTTCAACACTTTAATTTAAGGAAACCGAATTTCAGAACTAACTTTCCTGCTGCGAAACTGCTGTAATATACCTAGAGATGTAGCAAAGAATTTAGGAAATGGCGCGTGCACATGAGCGTAGTGTTTTGAAAGTGACGACAGATTAAATTACAAAAGGCGGGAATTATGCAAGAAGGATGGCGTTTATGAGATTGTTTTTCACTTAAATAGCTGCAACGGGCGTGTTGAGGGTTGGTTGTCTCCCAATTTTTACATGCCAGTCGTTAGCTCTACACGTTGATATTACAAGTAGTTTCATGACGAAGTAACGAACAGAACTACCCGGGCTGTGTGAAATTTTGGGGTCTAAGGACGACAACACACAGTGGTTCCTAGCTGGCCAGCTAACTCTCTGAAGACTATCGTCAAAATAGTAACAATCTTCAAAAGAGACACTATTCTTGTGATACTACAGGAAACATTAACATTATTATATAGCTAGCCATCGGAAATAGTTCTTTTGTGTAATTCACAAGTAGAGGTATTCACGTTCTTCAAAATTCCACCCTGTATTTTTTCACATTTTTTGTTGTTTGAGTCGAATGGCTGTGCTGTGCACGAATGTTTTGTGATTTTTGGTGAATTTGGAATCTCAACTTCCCTCGTAAATACTTGGCAGTGTCGGATTTACATATATAGAGGGACAAAGGGACATACATGTATCCCCCGAACTGCTCCACCGAGAGAGGGTACCCTCTGAAATAGGACATCTTAAGATGAAAGGCCAAACATCATTACGCTTGGAAAAAAGAGTGACAGTGCATTCCACCGTCATGTGGTCCTTAAATGATGCAGGGAATGACCTCCTTCAACATGAAAACCGGTTGCAGGATTTCATAAAAAAACAGGAAAATAGAGGTAATCGATTCCAGCATTGGGCCCTCTCTCCGTGAGCGGCCCCTTAAGAGTTTGTCAATAAAAACACAAAAAGGTGGCCACTTGAATGTCATCAATGGCCTCCTTCAAGGGCGGGGACCCTAAATATGAAAATATCTACATTTTCAAATATCAGGAAATGCGCAGCAATTGATGTTATCTGTCAGGTCACCAATTTTTCTCAAGTGATATGCAGTTTCGAGAAAAAAAATAAAGCGAAAGTTGTCTCCGTTATCCCTTGCCAGAGAGGGGCCTCTGGAAAATACAGTTTTGCATTCGCAAAATTGACTTAAGTTGAATTAAAACACCCAGTAAATTTGTACGCTCCCCAAAATTTTCGTTTTATAAATTTCTCGATTTTTCAAAATATATGTGTACGTTTACACGACCTGTGCTGCAAAAGCGGAGACCCTAATGACAATGTTTTGGCCAGGGTCCTCAAAGGGTGAACCATGCACTGGTGCAGAGTTGTTAAATGTTCTCTTGAACTTTCTCTCTTATCCGTACTTTGCAGTCGTTCTTTTCTCGACTTTCCCCGGCCCCACGTCCATGTCGCTTTCTACGGTTTAACCCTGACACCTGAAAATATCTGGGGGGAGTGCCCCCCGCCCCTCACCCCACCCGCTTCCTACGGCCCGGTTATGAAAAGCTAAGGACCGGCCGGTGTGCGTTCAAAATTTAGGAATTAACCGGCACTCACCTTGCCTTTTACAACCGAACAATTGAAAAACAGTGCAACTGACGTGCGTATGTCACAACATCGTCGTCCTAGTTACGGGCACACTTATGATTCGGCTATTTTTAGCCACTTGTTCACCACTGGACATGATTTCAATCCTGATGATGTCACTATCCTAGACTTTGAGGAGGATTGGTTCAGAAGGGGTGTAAAGGAAGCTCTCCATGAGCGCATTCAGAGTCCCTCTCTAAATAAAAGAGGCGGTTTAAGATTCGATTTGTCACACGTTTGATGTCTAATGATGTTTAACTTTCTTGTTTGTGGTTCATACCAGCGTTATCTCATTTGAATGCCCCTTCCTATAACTATTCGGGACCTAGTGTTAGTGGTAAACTGAGCAAAGTTTATAGATGTAAATGGTCTAAATCAAAACTTATTACCTCCTGGACAGAATATGGGTTTACAACCCAGGCAGAAAGATAAGTTAACAAAACCAGCCTAACTGCAACAGGGTCTCAAATTTCAGTAATATATACCCATTTACAAACAAAAATCTATAATGGTAAATAAAATGCGGAAACATAAATTCAGATCAATTACGCATCTTCAAGGAAAAAGAATAGTACAGTGGTCAGAAATCATCTAAATGTGATGCCGACACTGAGAAATCCTGTCAGACCAAAAAATCCAGTGGTTAAAAAAATGAACAATGTACCATTACCATGTGGCCCAGGATCATGATCCGTGCCTGGACAAAAATTCAGTCTTAGACTAGGTAAATTTTAGATTTGTGCTGTTCACACAAGCAGTTCTGGTGCAAACAAAGCTTGCGACAACACACAAACCTACTTCCCTACACAGCTGTGATGCCACAATAATGCCCCCACTGGATTTACCAGATCAGCCAGAGTATTTACAGGTCCAGCCACTGTACTGTTTCCTCCCTTTGAATTTTTACAACGCTACATCCTTGACAATCGCAGATTGCCTCTTTCAATGCATACTCCACTTCCTCTGTCCCAGTTTCCCCACATTTTCTGAAAGTGGCCTATCTCAACAAATTACTTTGGACCTGTTGTGGTATAATCCAGTAATCTTTGGCAAATACTTTTTCCCCAACTCGTTCCTCAAGCTACAAATTCTCTTTGACGTATCTTCTGGGAGTAGAATTTTCGGCCTCTCTCTAGCCCCCTCACTTAGTTGTCCAGAAGGGTACCTTCTTGCTGGTTGTGAACTTTTCCATACCCAACCTTTACTAATAATCGGCAAGTCTCCAACTTCAGCAGAAGCCACTTCTTCAGCATAAGCCTTTCCCGATTCCTAAAATTGTATTAATGAAAAATTAAACATATTAAATTTAATGTGGCCATTTCGGCTCAGAAAATATGAATACCAAGCTAAAGTGAAGGCACCAATATTTTTGACGGCTTTAGCATGTTTAATTAACTTCAATCGCAGAAAACATTTGAATAAGATATGATTAAGCAATAAGGCCCAAGTTATAAACAATCACGGTGTGTCAATAAAAGTATTTTTGTATGAATGACGTGCTTCTAAAAATATTCCTCAGGGTCAGACCCTGGAGTTTAGTGATTCCTACCAGAGCTCACACGAAGCAGGACGTTGAACCTTGACTTAACGTCTTTGGTCATTTTCAGACCTCTATCAGATTTCTCCTCTAGTGTGCAGTGGATGTTCTAAGTGTCTTTGGCGACGCCAATATATCTCGAGTGTTGCAACGATGATTCGGTTAAGTGAATCTAACACGGTAGATTATGTAGCTCTGCACACCTGCCTCCGAGGCAGACACTGAGATAGACTACTCAGGTCAGGAGGACACCTTCCACCTCCACATCAGCTCTACGCACTCTTATAAGGTGCTCAAATGTCTCGCTCTATACCTTGTGCATTTCCCTAGAGTTTCCAAAGTTGTTTCTCTCCGCAATTTCTAGAAATACCACATTCGGTGCGACTGGCAGTGCCAGATAAATAGAAAAATTCGCAAACCCGCACTTTATGTCAGCCATCATTCAACTAACGCATTGTAAGCTTTAGTTTGGTATTCAGACGAATTGGATGAACAAATTTAGTATAATTTCATATTTTATTGGGAAATACTAGTGTCCTTAAAATTAATTAAAAACATTTAAGCAAACCAATTGTTTTAATTGTTGTATTATACCACGGCATATTAATGCGTAGAAACAGCGCACAACTAGTGACTGGTTTAACATGACAAATACACATACGCGGTCTGAAAATAGTGAAATTCAGACACCTATTATCAAGCCTGCCTGTATTAATTTCAAGGGCATGGAGTCCTCTACATGTCCATGTTATTATTTTTAGTTTTCACGCGGGGGCAGCTTCGCTATAAGGGTACAGCTTACTGCTGGTTTTTCACAAGACGGAAATGTACCTCCACGGAAACAGTTCCAGTGTTACCATGGTAACCGATATTGCAGTGTCGGTGCCGTTTTTACTGAAATTGTTCAGAAACGATTCTATTTGAAGCAGAAACTGGAGTAGAAAATTTGGTCAAATATGACTCATTCCACACCAAGAAATTGCCTCATTTTGCCCCCCAGAACACTTCCCTTGTATCTCCTAAACCACCAAACTTGTGGTGTCATACTTCATCCAATTTCTCTCATCCGTAATCTGATTTATCAGACTAAACATGGATCTGAATGGTTGACCCCCCCACCTTGCCGCTTGTTGGCTGTACAGTGGTCGGTGTATCCGTGGACTGATACTTAATTAAAACTAGATACATGTACTGATTCCTTGTATTTGTGTTTTCTTCTGAACAGTTTCGAGAACGTAAATAGTTTTCACGAAAATGTTGCCAACTTTGACCCTTCCTCCGTATTATTTTCGAATCAAGATTAAAAACATCTTTTCCATTCGTCTGATACTTCATTGATGAGGTTCTATATTTTACTTCAAAATTCTCCCACCATTAGTGAAACACTGTACAGGTGGACGTTCATTTCACCCTTCAGGTCCCTACATGTACACACTGTATATGAGGACGACTATGGTGCCAACTCCTGTGCTACTTTAGTCTTCATTCTACTATATCCACACAAACTATGTAATATGCATGTACTTTGATGAATATAGAATTTCCTACTTTGACACGATTTGCGTCACCAGTCACGTCACGTGACCAACCCTCGGGAGTACTAACCAAAATCTTGATGTGGCATGCTGCCAGGAATTTAAGATACACCTGTACTCACCTGTTAAGAGTACCAGCAAAATAAGCCAAGCACATTTAACTGGGAATGCCATTTTGGGTCCTAGCTTGTAAGCACGAAAGATGGAGTTGATCTATTTGAGTTCCAGACCCCAAAACGAAGCCCCTCCACAGTACACTTAATGGGGAAACACCTTCACAAGGAATTTAGTATTCGTGAAACTTGAGCACAAAAAGGTGGCACGTCCTGCATAAGCGCCTAAACAAACCAACGGAATTGTGATGGTGGTAGTCACGAAGAGAAAGTACACACAACATGGTGTGCTACTTGTATATTCAATGGCTCATCCCCAATGAGCACTTGATTTTTTCATTGATTAATAAAAGTGTTCACTTCTGACATTTTACAAAAGCTCTCGAGACGTGGGTTCACTAATTATGCTAGTTGCCCGACTGCACATCCCGCAGCAGGCGTTGAACTTTGGTTGCAATAAGCGCGACTAGTGTGTGTGATGCCATGTCATACACTGACACTCGTGACGGCAAAATAGCGCTCCCGTACGAGCAGGGAATAGAGATAACATACGAAAAATTACCTTTCAATTAAATCTTTTCAGCCAGTAATTTACGCTTTCTCTTTTAAAGTTTTTCTTTGATACTCGCCAGAGACCAAGCTGCGTACTTACCATCATTTAGGCTTACATGTAGCTCCAATTATAAAGAAATATGTAAAGGCGCCCCCACAACTACTGGTTTCACCGAGCAAAACTCCATTTAGCGATTGATTTGTTGTTTCCTCATTGGACAAATCATATTACTCTAGCCCTAGCTAAAGTTCTATGGAGCACCTGAATTTTGTTGTAGTGTGCAGACTGCATGGGAATGAAATTGAAATGAAACATCGGCTTATGTTTTCTTTGCAAACTTAAATCATCGCGCCAATGTGACCAATATTTCGTACGATATTACATACAATTTCGCTTCCTTCGTTCAATCTGGTGTTGTCTTGGTGATTTCATTCCCTCCACACTTATGGACGTTTTGAACTACATTTTGTCGAAACGCTGTTTACATGTCCTACCTGTCAATAGGATTCAGTGAAGCCAAAAGTTATTTCCACTGTGCTCACGGCGGCAGCTACTGTTCCAACCCCAGCATGGCATGCAGAAGGACTAATGGATTATGTTACTGCAAACCTCCTACCATGGAATATCCAGACGGCAAATGCACAAGTAAGTTGATCCAGAATTACGGCCTTAGCGCCATTTTGATGTAACTGAGTTTGACTATTGATGCCCGTTAATGTGATGTGAATGTCTTGAGCAGCTCGAAATGTTGAATAAGACATCCTACATGTATATTGTTAAAATATGCATAATGGAATAAACAGCTGGCTGTTATACAACTCCACACTATTATCGTGCACCTTCTAATAATGTATCCTACATTTAACCTGAACACCATTCCCACTGCAGAGAACACGAACAGTCGTCGGCGCACCAAAGTTGTTGAAAAACCGACATAAAAGCATCTATTGTTTTCCACAGAAAACACGTGTCCTCTGCAATACAGCACATCTGTAGCATTATTTCTAACTTCTGTGCAGTTCTGGCCATTAGTTTCCAGGAAAACCACAGCTTGGAGATGGCCATCATGACATTGTTCTCCTCTTTGTACATGGCGCGGATGTGAATTAAAAGTTCCATCTCTTAACGCTTCGTCCGTGAACATTATTACTCATCATTCATATCTCTTCGAAAAACTGGGAGGCTTTTCATCAAAATGGATTTTGACTTGAGACAAACATTCGATCTTACGCTTCCAACTTTAAAAGTGTTCAGCAAATACCTAATCCAAGTAACTACATGTATGAGTGCATTCTGCATCAGTCTGAAATTAGCCTATAGTTTATTTCAATTAAAGACAGGTTTGTATTTCATCTTTCAAACACATGGGGGGCGCACCATAGGGGGGAGGCTATAGTCCCACTTTTTCAGTGCTGCGCCGCCCATGAAACACTTTGTTCTTTTGCTCACATGAGATTCATTATGTCAGAAATACATGTAGTTGTGTAGAGCGTAAGTCCACATTTTATTTCAGTCTCTTAAAGCCACTTGTCACGAAACTGACCCCTGGACGACTAGTAAAAAGATACCGTGGAGCTCGCCATCACATTTTGTTCTCCTGTAGATCCATAATGTAGCTGTACACTAAAAACTGTTAGTAGCTAGTCGTCCGTGAAAATATTCAATTCTGATTTCCATCGTTTATCTTAAAACTGGGATCAACTTAAGTTTCTTACTCAGATAATATGCTAGATGTGATTTCTGGGTTCCAGGAACTAGTTCTTCTTTACAGCGTTGCCATTGTTTTTACTTGCCGAAGGTGGATCGACAATAACGGTTATATAGGCTGCAGTGGCTGAAAAATCAAATTTCAAGATAATTAAACTGAAGACATAACCTGACTTCTATTGTTGTTTGTGGCCTAAACAAAGGAAATAGATATACTGAACTTCTCGACAATATGGACTTTGAATCTCGGAGGCTACGGACAAGAGAGGTATACATCTACAGGATCGCAAAACTACCATTGTTCCACTGAGTACTACGGTGATGGGTTGGTCATGGACCCAAGGATAATTGCACGCTACCACGGACCGTATTAGAAACAAAAGGTTTTACATTGAACTTACAAGATACTGTCTGGCACCATTTCACACTTTGCCGTTTATCAGAAGACACCATCTTTTGTTTGCTGCATTGATATCTTGATCTCTGTAACTGAGACAGTCAGAAGTTTTGACATGTATAGTAATTAACCGTCTTTGCGATTAATTAAGGATAGTGATCGACGGATCTGTGGAACAGTGTGGTCTAGCCGCAAGCTTGTACGTCAACAGTCATGACAAACCACTCTTACCTGGCTACACGTGCCTCAATGTCTAGTTACGAAAAACACAAATCACTTGGATCCCTGAGAGATCGAAGCTCTGTGTAATTCAGCAGCCGAGAATCCCTTTAGCGCCTACATCATTCAATCCACGAAGGCAACGTGCATTCTAACAGACAGTAAACCTTCAGTGCAAGCAAGCGTATGAGAATGTGTGTCGAGAGGAGTTCCCAGACAGTGTCTGCGTGTGCACTTTTCTGACAACAGTTAGTCGATAAAAGGTCTCCGAGGGTCATTTAATTGAGTTTGCGAATTTTCCATCCGAGTTTGCCTGTCTGCATCCCTCGCCCTGTCCTACCCCCATTTGTCAAATTTGAGTCGGCCATATTACTTTCAATATAAAGTTACGTGTTTCACCTATTGTTTTGTTCTTTGCATCATACAGTTCCCCAAGCTTGGCGGACACTGTCGTGTTGTTTAAGTGCTACGTTACATATATTGTATTTTTGACATTGAAGCGAATTTGATGCACAAGACCATGTCAATATGCCACTTTGCATTCCGGTTCTGTCGAGATGAACTATTGACCTTACAGTGCCGGGAATGGTACCGTGTGAATCGTCCGGTCTTAAGTGCCCTGATCCTTTGATGACGTGCAGTTCAAGACTATGCGCATGTCCTGAAAATAAATTGGAGTACAACAATTCCTGCAAAGGTAGGCATCAAGTTCATTTTTAGCAAAACATGGATGCTAACAGTTTTAACAGTGTGAAAGAAATGATAACGTAATTGTTATCTTATTCCAACTTAACGCTACTGTTTCACACTTCTAATGGTTTCAATGCTGATGATTTTGCTGTTATTCGCGATGATAATAAAGGTGCTGATGACGATATTGCCGACGATGATGATGTTGTTAGCGGCGTTCATGACTATGGTAAGGTCAATAACGATGGTGCTGATGGTGATTACGTAATGCCGATGGCAATTTTGACGATGACGGATATGACAATGACGATGGTTATGGTGACGATGATGGTCATGCTAATGATGAGGTTGACAATGACGGTGACGCCAACGATGACGATGACGATTGTGATTATGTCGTTTCAGGTGATAGTAGAAAACATGTGAACTAATGATACCGTAACATACGTTTTTTTCTTAAGACTCAACCGAGGTACCTTGCAACACATTGGACAGAGGCCTAAAGTGTCCCGAAGACCAACAACGTTGTAACGTGCAGCGGAGTGGTCGAAAGTGCGTTTGCCGTGATTTAGCTCAAAGAGTTATGGTCTACGGACGATGCATGGGTGAGAAATTATAGTAGGTGCTATGAAAAACGAAAATAAAAGCATGAACATTTTGAGACATCCAGTTGAGAAAACAAATAAAGTTTGAGTCTAATACTGGAATAAAAACTTACAAAAATGTTCAGTGCATTTTTCAAAAAAAAAACAAAGTTTACTTTACGTAATTGCACCCAAACAGACGCATTTTCAAGACGTCCATCCCACGATTGGTATCGATAATGTTACTTTGCCCTAGATAAGAAGCAAAATGCAAATATTGGCGTTGTTTCAATTTAAGTGTTACTGTCATTATTATTGCGAATTATGACTTGAAAAAACCATCCTAGTGCAGGTTATGAATTGTTAGGATTCATTCATTGAGAGTGGTTGGAAATTTAGTAAATATAATTTAGCTATGTATGATAACGTATCAATTTGTGAATTGGAGTCTTCAAAAGTTGCATTATGTATTGGGCAACTTTCAAGAACGCTAAGTAGTAGCCGTCTCATTTTTTATTACATTTGCTCATTCCCTCGAGGTTTTACTCATGCTACATCGGTGGTCTAACTCTCTTGAGTACTACTTGAAAATTGAGAATTCCTCACAATGTCAATACTTTTGATTAACAATATTCAAAAGTAAAACCAGATTTTTCAACTTCAACATGTTTCGATGTCTCAAACATAATCGTCAGGACAAGCAATCAGGGTCATCTAACAATCTTGACCCAAGCAGTGTACAGTAGAACAAGTAGATGTGAAAATTTCAGTCATTGCAGCATGATCCTTGAAAATATGTTTGTGATACAAAGTGTTTAAACCCATTCAAAGTGTATTCCTCTCTACTGACATGTCACGCATCATTCGCGTATGTCTAGTCAGTTCCTACGAGTACCTCATGATTTTATCCTTTTGCACTTCACTCAGTTCAGTGTACCGGTTAGCTATTACATAGTAGACAATGAAGAGAAATTATCTTCACTCGATCCAAATACACTTATAAGATTATTTTTAGTTTTCAGTGGTCTGATGTTATGATTAAAAACATTCTGTGTTACCGACGAGGTCACGTGTCCGCGAGTCACAATGGGTTCTCACCCTTTTATGTTCCACCTGTTAAAGTCTTTAATCCACAGCAAATACCTGTAAAAGGAATTGCTACTGAAACATTTGCAAAACGTTATGGAGGTAAATGCCATTCTCTCTCCGTTTTTTTAAGTAGCACTGATCGGAGTTCCATCAAACGCAACATCTAATCATTTTTACGCTACGTACAGTACAGCCACTGAATTATTAGACTCTCTCAGGTGTCTCTCCGGTCCAGCCACTCGTGACCGTAACCGGAGACAGACCGGAGAGTGAGGCGTGAATCAACCGTGACAGCTGGCGTAAGCCTAAGCGTGACTGTACCCCAAGCTTACCGTGAGTTAGGCGTGAGTTTACCTGCATCGCAGATGATAAAGTAAATTACATCAGTAACTAGCAGTGATGTGTGTATTCTCATAGACTTTTGCCCAAGTGAAGTTTAATTTTTTTTTTGAAATCGTCAGATGCAGTAAAAGACCAAAATTTCCGTCTCAAATCTTAAGTCACTTCAGAAAACAGACCTGTGGACTTTACTTTTCACTTACATGTCTATAAAATTATTTGTTTTTGATATAAACTAATAAAGAGTCTTGACACACGTGTACACGGCGGAATTATTCAATTGCCTTCACGATATGAAGGAGCATAGCATGTCAATTCTGAGCACATTGATCCCAAGTTCTGGCATCATGCGGAGAAAACTGATCACGCTCATGCATTTGACGAGTTAAACAGATGACCGCTATTATTATTTTAGTGAAGAAGTACCCCGGGGATGCTGTGTACTCAGCCGATACGCATGTACTACGGGGAGTGGGCTACAGATAATTGAACTGCACTACGGATTCAGGACTTTTAAGTCAAAACATTTGCTTGCAGTAAGGGATGGGTATGTCAGAAGGGCGGCCTATTGAAATTTTCTGTACGCCAGTGCGGTGCAAAAATTTACGGAGTGACGCAATACTTCACAAGATGCGCAGGCTATTTTTAAGGCGAATTAACTATGTCCACCCGTGACAAGTTTCAAGGAGTCCACAGCCATGTAAAGATGACTCTGGGCACAGGGTCGCGTTTATTCGCATTTACTAATAGTGGTTACTGTACATGTTTGTCGTTGATGGGACTGGCTCTTAAGTCGTAAATTGAACATGTACATGTAAGTGTAACACAAGACGAGCTGAAGGAAGACGTTTGTATGAACAACACGTGGAGTTACAGAGTTAGTCGGAACCCAAGTGTGATAGATGACTGCTTGCAAAGATACTCTATAATATACTATAATATCTTTGCAACTTGACCGAAACGACAGGCAATCAAGACGTTACATGTATTTTTACTGATTAGCCCGGTGCCCTACCATGGTTACCACAGCTACCGAAGGCGTGAAGAAAGCTTGAGGTAATCCTGACGGAGGCGCGAAAAAAGCGTGAACGAGGCGTGAGGAAGGCGTTAACTAAACTGGAGGTAAGCGTGAGGACTACCCGGAGAGTGGGCGTGAGGCGACTGTGACTGATTTCTGTCACGCCTGTGTTCCGGTTGCGCTCCGGTCTGTCCAGGCGTGAGGTGGCCCGGACGAAGTCTAAAAATTCAGTGGCTGTACTGTATGCTCCCAATCTTCGTAGGACAAATGTGGTGGACCATTATTGTGCTTGCATGTTCTCGCGTCCTACTTTGCTAGGATTATATCAGGATCTCGATTTACACGTCTGTACCATCTACCGTTTAACTTTTGTTACTTCTTGATATGATTTGTACAACGCTGTTTTTGTTTCCGTTGTACAGAGAAAACAGTTATGAAACGTCCAAGAGTTATTGAAAACCCACGTGATCAGATCCTTCGCCAGGGCCAGAATGCTGTATTCGATTGTATCGTAACTGGAATGCCGAAACCCGAGTAAGTAATCTAATGTTTTCTGCTCATCCGAAAACTTAAGAAAAGGTGAAGCAATGCATTAATACATGTAAATGCATTTAGGCAGCTCTCAGCGAATTCCGGCAGTTGGGATCAATGACTAATGATATAGGTCTGCATTTGTTTCATGTTCAAAGAAATCTGTGCCCATGTCTCATACAGGCAATTACACTCATTGTCCACGTGGAAACATGAGTGTTTGCATTTTACGAACATGTCTGTTGTGCAGTTGCGCCAGCTGACTTATCTAAACACGGCCATTGCTCTCAGTTCTAGACTGTGACGATGCCCCGGTTTGCTTAAAATATCCGCCAATGATTACTTATGTTAATGAGAAAGACTGAAAATTATTTTAATAATAGCTCAGTGCTGTAGTGATGAAATTATGAAATTACAGGTAAGTAGGGGCCGAAAGCATACCGTATCATCTTGATCACTGAACCTAACTAACAGTGCGTAGGCGCTACGTTCAAATGTCAAAAGATGGCTTGCTGCGCCTACGTGCGCCTACGTGCGACAACGTGCGCCTACGTGCACTGTTGACGTATTACTGAATGTACTTCGCCTTCTTTGAACTTGCTAATCGCGTTGTCTATTGTTTTCGCATTGGTTATAATGACCCAAGGTAAGAAGATGGTACTATTTGAAATTCAGCCTACGCGTGTAACCGCTTACGTTGTTCTGGCGACATCAAGGTCACGTGCTGGACAAATAAGACCAAACGGTGAAGAGAACATACGATTGAGTATATGCACTTTTAGCGCAAACCGTTCGTCCTCAAGGAACGGATACCACCTTTTAAGATTTTCCACCGTGCATTTTCTCAGTTTTTGAGGTTTCAGTTAGCTAAAATGAAAGAATGCCATTAAATCTAAGTAAATAATCACTTATATGTCAAGCAGTAGCGATTTTTTAATTTTGAAGAAAAGTTAGTTGTTTCCAAGTTTCCTCTCAAATGATGTAAGGTGTGGAAGACGTTTGGCCACTTGACAATCAATTGCAATGGCGGAACACAGTTGATCAGAAGACGAGGACGATTTGCTCGTTTTTCTATAAAACTTTCAAATACACTTACAAGGTGGAGAGACTTCCATCGCAACGCCGCTTTTGTGTGTGGTCGAAACACGATGCCTTTAAACGCGTTGAAATAAGTGTAGCTCCCGATTGAATCACCTGCTCTGCACGGCTGACATTCCACACTCTCGTGCGGCGCACAAACCGATTCTACATGTATTTCAGTTCAGTTTTTGTAATAGATTATGTATTGTGACCGCTAGATGACGTGTTGTTTGATGTACGCTCTCCGCTGCCTGCAAAATAGATGTCAAGTGACTTCCTCAAAAATGGCTGTAGTGTGTCTTTTAAGAACGGACTCGAATCGAATCTGGGATCATCAACGTTAACAGTTGGCGACGAGATAAAAATGTCGTCTTTAATTGGATCAATATCTCCATTAACAGAATCAACTAACTTTGAGTCATACATCGAACGATTGGAGGCGTATTTCGAGGCAAATGATTTGCCCTCCGGAAAACATGTTAGTTGTTTTTTAGCCGTTATCGGTGAAACGGCTTATGATCTGTTGAAAACATTGGTGTCTCCGGCAGCCCCTAAGGACAAAACGTTTCAACAATGCGTCGCTACGCTGAAAGAACATTACTCTCCAAAACCGGTGGTGATTATGGAACGTTTCCGATTCATGAAAAAGATACAAAAGCCCACAGAGTCCACCCGTGATTATATTGCGGCGTTGAAAACCCTAAGTATTCACTGTGATTTTAAAACTACACTTGAGGAGCGTCTAAGAGACCAGTTGGTTATGGGCCTTTACTCAGATAAAATGCAACAACGTGTCTTACGGGAGAAAAACTTGAAGTTTCAAGATGCCGTTGACATTGTGGTTGCTATGGAGGCGGCGAAGAAGGACTCTAAAGAAATCCGCCCAGCACCGCAAGATGTTCACAAAGTAGCTGGAGCTGAAGGTGGGGTGAAACCCAAGCCCAACCCTGCACCTCGTAGAACTCGTGGAAATAGCTCCACACCGTCAAACTTCAATGGATCATGCTGGCGTTGCAAAGGCAAGCACAAGGTTCATGAGTGCCGGTTCATAAATGCCACATGTTACAAATGTAGTAAGATAGGGCACATTAAAAAGGTATGTCATTCAACCCACCATGTATCTGTGTCTCCAGGCTCTCAAGAAACGTCTCAAGAGGACACACAGGAGGTGGATGCCTATGGTGTGTATCACATAAATGAAACTATCGGTGATGAGCCAGACAGGTTGACATTGACTCTTAATGGAATACCTGTTACCATGGAGGTTGACAATGGTTCCAGTCGTTCACTTATGTCTCGTGACACATTTTTCGAGACGTGGAGTGATGATTCGCATCCAGAAGAGTTGCCATTGCGTACGTAAATTAAGGAACCGATACCGGTTGCCGGTTCATGCATTGTTTCTGTGAAATACCGAGGTTGTGTCGAGGATCTGAAGTTGTGGATTGTGGAGAGTGCAGGTCCAACGTTGTTGGGTCGCAGTTGGTTGCGCGAGTTCAACATGCAAGGAACACCAGTCAACTCTGTTGATGTGTCTAAAAATGTGTTGGATGAATTTCCAACTTTGTTCGAACCGGTTTTAGGTACTTTGCGCGATGTGAAGGCTAAAATTCATGTGGACCCTGACGTCACACCACTGTTCTGCAAAGCTCGCTCTGTGCCTCATGCTATGCGCATTAGAATAGAAGAGGAGTTGCATCGTTTGCAGAGGCTTGACATCGTTAAACCAGTTGAGTTCATTGATTGGGCTGCGCCCATTGTGCCAGTTATCAAGGCTGATGGTCAGTCATTGCGTATCTGTGGTGACTACAAATTAACTGTGAACAAAGTTTCTCAGTTAGACCGCTATACGATTCCGTGTATGGACGATTTGTTTGCGTCATTAGCCGGTGGACAGAAGTTCACGAAGTTGGACATGTCGAACGCTTACAACCAACTTGAGTTGGACGAGCAGTCCAAAATGTATACCACTATTTACACACACCCCGGATTGTTTGTCTACAACAGGTGTCCGTTTGGTATTAGGTCTGTTTCAACGCCATATGGAAACATTGTTGAAAGGTATCTCGCACGTAGTTGTGTACCTTGATGACGTGCTTGTTACTGGCGTTGATGATAGGGAACACTTAGACAATCTGCGTGAAGTACTGCATCGTTTCTCAGAATCCGGTCTTCGGCTCCGTAAAGACAAGTATTCACTGATGCAGTCAGAGGTTGTATTTGGGTCGTCGCGTCACCTCTGAAGGACTTCGCCCTACTCAGGATCGTGTTAAAGCTATCTTGAATGCTCCCGTACCATCAAATGCCTCTGAACTCAAAGCCTTTTTGGGTATGCTAAACCATTATGGATCTTTTTTGCGTGATTTGAGTACATCACTTGAACCTCTTCATCGGTTGTTGAGGCGTAATCAAACTTGGTTTTGGTCGGCAGAGTGTCAGAGGGCATTTGATGGTGCGAAGGAACTGCTGTGTTCATCTCCATTGTTAGTTCATTATGACCCTGATAAACCATTACTACTGTCGTGTGATGCGTCTTCGTATGGTTTAGGTTGCACTTTGTCTCGCATAAACCCTGATGGAATTGAATCGCCTATTGCATATGCATCTAGATCTTTGAACAAGGCCGAACGAAACTATGGGATGGTTGACAAGGAGGGTCTAGCTTGTGTTTTCGCTGTTAAGAAAATGCACCAGTATGTTTGGGGTCGTAAATTAGCACTAGAAACAGATCACAAACCCCTTTTAACCCTTTTACATGGGACAGAATCTATACCTCCTATGGCGTCTGCCAGAATGCAGCGTTGGGCCTTGACGTTGTCAGGTTATGATTACTGTATTTGTTATCGTAAGGGATCACCCAATTGTGTTGCAGATGCTCTCAGTAGATTGCCATTGCCGTTTCAGGAGGTAAACACTCCTACCCCTGGTGATCTGGTTTTGTTGTTGCAAACATTACAAAATAGTGAATCTCCTGTATCTGCATCGCAGTTGAGACTTTGGACAAGTCGTGACCTGTGTTATCTACTGTTAAGTCATGTATTATGTCAGGTAGTTGGGATAAGTTACCACCTGAGTTACTTGATGATTTGACACCCTATGTAAGCAGGAAGCTTGAACTAAGTGTACAAGACAACTTAGTTTTGTGGGGATCACGTGTGATTATTCCCCCGCAAGGTCGTGTTAAGATTTTAGATGAGTTACATGATGCACATCCTGGTATTTGTGCTATGAAATCTTTGAGTAGAAACTATGTTTGGTGGCCTGGTTTAGATTCAGTGATGTTGTTAGGAAATGTAAAACTTGTTAAATGTTGAGTAAGAAACCTGCTGAGGCACCATTGAGCATGTGGCAGCTCCCTACCGCACCTTGGGAAAGTCTTCATATTGATTTTGCTGGACCATTTCTCGGTACGTATTTTCTCATAGTCATTGATGCCTACTCTAAATGGATTGAGTCATGTACCATGAGCAGCATTACTGCTGAGTTGACCATTGAGAAATTACGTCGTATTTTTGCAACCCATGGTTTGCCTGATACCATTGTTTCAGATAATGTTAGTGCATTTATTAGTCGGACATTCCAAGATTTTCTTGTGAAAAACGGTATTAAGCATGTCACTAGTGCGCCATTTAAGCCTGCATCGAACGACGCTGCAGAAAGGGCAGTGCAGATTATCAAGAATGGTTTGAAGCGTGTCGCAGAAGGGTCGCTCGAAACACGTTTGTCACGGGTTTTACTGAGCTACAGAACACGACCACATTCTGTGACGGGAGTTACACACGCAGAGTTGCTTATGAATCGTAGATTAATGACTGCTTTAAACAGAGTGAAACCTGATTTCACTAGCCGAGTCAAAACTAAACAAGCTTTTCAATGTGAAAATCACAAATCTGGTAAATTACGTGTATTTGAGATTGGTGATAAGGTTCTGTTTCAAAACTTTGGTGTTGGCCCTAATAAGTTGCCAGGTATCATTATGGAAAGTTTAGGGTCTCGCATGTATTTGGTGAAATCTGTCAATGACAAATATTACAGACGTCATGTTGACCAGATGCAGCTAGATTGTACATCTCCCAGTTTGCATGATAGAAGTGTAGAAGTAACTATCATTTGTCTTCTGGTAATGATTGAACCTGTGCCTAATGTTAATGTGCCTGATTCAGCGACAAGCCCTGATGATATGTTGAGTTCACCCATTGTTCCCGAATCTAACAGGGATGTCGTGGAATCACCCTCAGCATCTGTGCCTGTTTTCCGGAAGCTCCGCCAGTACCGGCTCTTAGACGTTCGCTCAGAAATGTTAAGCCCCCGGACAGGTTGAACTTGTAAAACTGTTTGTTGTTCCTGTAGTTAAGTTTTCCAAGCTTGAGGGGAAGGGTGTAAAGATTATGTATTGCGACCGCTAGATGGCGTGTTGTTTGATGTACGCTCTCCGCTGTCTGAAAAATAGATACCAAGTGACTTCCTCAAAAATGGCTGTAGTGTGTCTTTTAAGAACGGACTCGAATCGAATCTGGGATCATCAACGTTAACAGTTTTTCTATGCATGTATTTACAAAATTTGAACACATAGACGTTCTGAGTAAAGTTGCTGTTACTACAGCCTCCACAAACGCATCTTTTCACGTCTGACGGACTTTCCTCGCAACTCCTCAGTATCGCACTGGTAAAAACAACAACGGTGGAGACAGTCATCCACCCATTAAGTACAACGCCGATAACAGAAAAATATACATAATAATTTTTAAAATTTTCGCTAGTTTCGTAACAACAGGCATACTAAAATCTACTAAATCTCTTAAGATATCTTAATAAAATTCTTTTGTGTGACACATGGCCATTGTACGAACTCAGTAAGTGTGGTTTTCCTTCACGCAGCGAAGTAACTTAAGTCCTCTGGGGGTGATTCCCTTAATTTGTGAGAGAACCAAAACTACACGTGTATAGATAAGTTATCTAATCGACTTAGTCGTTGGGACTCTGGCAGTGGTTTCGATGAAAACCTCATACCTCGGGATTTGCGAATAGTTTTGTAAGCTTGAACAAGGTTGAGTGGAGTATTTAAGTACTGTATGTGTTAAGAGTCCCGATCTCGTGCCCTGGAGCTCAAGAACCCGGTCCATAAAAAGTGCTTCTTTTAAAAGACTTAAAGTGTTGAAATACTTTTTTTAGACCAAAAATGTGTTTAAATTAAGATAAAACTTCATAATAGACCATTTGATGAACTCCAGGACGGTGTTGGGTATGCCCCTCACTTAGAAAATAATTCTGTTTGTGACTGCGTGACCAAACAATCTGCGTCTTTGCAGTCAGTTGTGAATTCACAACACTTAGCGACACAGTTTGTGAATTACGGTTTGAAGAAAAATCTTGCTTTTTAAAATTTCGATGGCGGTTATTTGCAAGACTTTGGATATGGTCGAGTCCTCATTCGGCATGAGATCTCCCTGGTTTAAGTGGAAGATATCTTTTTACATGTGAAGTGAAAGCTCACTACATAGACTCAGTTTGGTTTGCGGGTTCTCTAATCGGAAGCACACCATCTTCAATTGGACATTGTTCATGGACATTAGACTTCGAAATATATCTAAAACATTTGTTTTTCAACAATTCACAGTGACATTAGTTGTAAAGTTCGGCCATTTAGACTAGAAGTTCAGTTTTCAGCCTATTCCGTAGCTGAATAACTTTCGGTGTTAGCTTAAACCGATTTCGGCCATAGTTTTGGTGTTTAAAAATTGAAGTTGGCTTGATTTCGGTGTTAGTTCAGACGAAAAAAGCTCCATCAAACGGGCCCCTGAAAATAGAAGTCGAATTCTCTAGAAGACCAAACAGCAGGCATAGGCACGTACCTCTTGCTGAGAAATAGCACACGGAACTTGTGAGTCCGTAAATTTCAGCGTCACTAATCCCTCTTTACAAGGACAAAGTGTGGCTCAGTGCTTTGAGTTGGACTCCCGTTTGGGATGCTCAAGCTCGAATCCTGACTTTAATGGCTGACAATCGAGCATTGTGCAAAGATGCCTCTTACTCCTCTGAGCTCGGCTTTACTGGTGCGTGTATGCAAGGGAGTGAATGAGAGCTTGGATATCATGCAAAAGCAATTTTTAAGGCCCTGCTTATATGCTAATTACTCCTTTGTTTCCCACGACTCAGAATAAGTTGGTGGAAAGGAAAACGTTCGTACTATCACGATCACTACCCAGTAAAATTAAACACAAGCATCGAGAAGTACAGGACAGTAAATGAAGGAAGCCGGCTCATCATATCACGTGTCCATCCCACCGACGATGCTGACCTTTACCATTGTCAAGTGAAAAATCTTCACGGAGCAGATATGTCGGGCCCCGCTCATCTTCGAGTGATCTGTAAGCGACCTCTTTTGTGAGACAAGTGTGAATGTTGTATACTCTCGAATTCGCCATCACCGCCAGAATGATCATGGCGATGTCGAGAGAATGGTTCCAACTCGCTCAAAATTCCCCCAAGATTGACTGTCGACACCCATGTTCAGTACCCGTCATCTCTAAAGGTTACCCTTAACTTACTCAGTGATTTGGACTCAAACTTGACGTACTCATTGGAATAATACTCGAAAAATGCCAAACCCCAAACTCCATTCAAGACCTTTGCACACGTACGTAGACTCGAGAACTATTCTCGATTACATTTAATTTTGGCAAATGCATTTTGTACCCCGTCGACCCTTTCTGGTTATTGAACGATTGGACACTGACAATTTTCCAGTAAAGGGCAAGAGAAAAAAGATAATTGTAGTCTGGTGATTTTTCGACTGAACAGTACAGTAGTTTGTCGGTTGATTTCATTCATATTAGTGCTGTAGGAAGCAAGGACGGGGCACGTGACCCTCGCCAAAATTGCGGACTTCAGGGTAAAGCGGCGCGAGAGCAGATGAGAAATGAAAAAGACTAATAAGATTTAAAAAATTTCCGACTCTCGGTGCTGAGCCATAATTGCAATTGTGCCTCCAAGTTTGTAGCATGAAAACGTGCATGATTCAAAAAAGTAATAGAACACTTGCTTTCTAATATTTATTTCTTAATATAAGAACATATACAGGCTCGTATGTCCATTGGCCCAAATTGCAGCATCTGAAATAGATTGAAAAGTTAGGAAAGTGGGCGTCACGAGCGAACTATTGAAAACTGTCTTGCCTTTTGCTACGAAATCCAGAAAAGGAAGCTGTGAAACGACGTTGAAATTGATTAGCTAGCTCGCGTAGTCTCGGTACGTACATGTACGTGATTGTCCTTTTTGCCTCCATAGGTCTCATCGTCAAAAAACGTACCATGCATGTCACATGCTTTTGTGGGTGAAAACGTCATTTAACGCTGTCATCAGTTTTTTGAAACAAGTTTCCCGGTGTTTGATATTGTACGTGTAGACTTAGTTATCAAGTCGTCCAATGTATTTCCCACCTAGCTGCTTAGGGCGCCTTTCATATCTTGAGAAAACACCAGAATTCTCCTTCTCATGCTTTATTCTACCCATTTTCTCGTGCTTTTACTGCTTCAAGTTGGTGGTCGGGCATAAGGAACGTGTTGCATTTCAAGTGTCAAAGTCACAACATGTGCAGTGGTACTGATTTCAGACGTCTTGTCACTGGGCCAATTGGGGAAATTTAGTTGAGAGGGAATTCCACGGGAAAAGAGGTCACAAGCTCGTCGCATATGCATCGGTAGGTTGACGTGTCCATTGATCACTTTGTTTTTCTTCGTTATAATGAAAAGCATCTATCGGAAAGTGGCTGATGTGAGCCCAAGGTATGACATCCAGGCAACCTGCGTCGTTACATCCAACAAAGATGCAACTAGCGACTCCTATAAATTTAGGTTATAACGCGCTTACGCCTGGTGCAGGGATGTCTCAAATTAAATAATACACTGCACGTCAAGGAAACTCATCAAAAATGTAGCAATCCCGAGTAATGTCTCTGACAACTTGAGAAAGAAAAATGTTATATCTTAGAGGCTATGACCGCTACAGTTGCAAACACACGCTACATTGGCTCCACGTCTCCTCCAAACATTTCCAGTCCCACACAGAATTTCCCACCAGTTAAGTCAGCAGGCGCATGACTAAGTTCATCAATGTACTCACGTCTTTTTTTCATCCTCAGCGCCAATGAAATATCATTCTTCATCCACGAGAGAATTTACTCGAGCCTTATTTACTGACCTCCATCCTAACTCATGTATCAAAAACATGCTACAACTGTGCGTCAACTAGTAAAAATATATACTCTCTGAAAGAAAGAAAAAAAAACGCACTGGCGTCATGAACATCCGTTTTATACCAATTGGCCGTTATTGTCATTGCATCTTTTTAAACCAAATTTTAATGAAATCCCCAAAAAACTGTTAAGAATTTTTTATTAGTAACTCCAATGTATTGATCTCCTAATTCCCAAGCCAACTTGTTTAAGACTCGTAGACAGCGAAATTTCAAAGGTCATGTTTTTCCTTAAAAATATGACATTTGATAATTGCAATTAACATTGTTTTAAATCCCACGTCTGTGGACGAAATGTAATTCGTATTTCATATCATTACCGCTAAAAATCGGCCTCGACTATTTCTCATGTGACAAAAGATTTTTCATCTTGCAAAGAGCTGACGTGTCGTTATTGCTACAGTCTACGCATATAAAAACAACAAGTAATTCGATTTGCAGTGCCTTGCCTGAACCAACAACGAAATGTCGGTTCTGTCTAAGCCAAGAGGTAACAAGCAGCTTGCTTTGACTAGGGGGCAATTTTTTGTGTGTGACGGAATGCGGGTTCATACCTTCGTGTAGGGGTTTGTTTCAAAACACCACTCTTTTTTAGGGTTTAATTCCATAAAAGTAACTCTTCAGTCGGAAATCTTGGTCAACTGATTTTAACCCATTGTACCCAAAATATATACCTTGTTCTAAAATAAATACATCTTTTCCACACCAAACCTTAAGACAGGTGAAATTGAGCAGCCTTCTGTATGTTTAAGCATTTCTCAGACTTTTAAAATCACACAGTGAACACTTTTAAAGGGAAAGAACTGGAATTGAAGCACCATTTTGTAGTGAATAATGTCAAAAAGGAGAAAACTGACCGTGAAGATTCACCCTTCGTGGCGGCACTAAGCTCCTAGTGACTTAGCAAGCACTTCTAAAAAGGCAGAAGTGCCATTGCAAAAAATTTAAAACTAGTCGTTATCAAACATCGAACGCATAATTTGAGAATCTTTCTATGTCGTCAAGTTTCCCCACCTATCGTTGTCGATGGCTTCCGCGATTCGCGATTCTAATCAAACATTCGAGTCAAACCGAAGTACGTGCTTTTCACGGCTGGAAATTAAAATGCAATCAATACCGCATTTAATCTTTGTTTCACCCCATCAATATCTCAATTATTTACAACTCGCAAAGCACAATTTTCCATCACGGTGAGGGTGACGCTTGAGGGGTGCTGAATGCGCATCCTAACTGTGTCGTTATTTCAATTCAATATCTGGCTTTCATTAGATCAATGGTATCAACTTCTCCAACTGTACGTAATCGTTGACTCAACCCTTGGGTCAATAACTCACTTGCGAGTTTCCAGTTAGTCAATGTGACGTCATCGGAAGTAGGCCAAAACCTGTCACACTGCCCTTGTTTTGCACCCGAGTCTTTGCTACACGTGCTGAATCTCTCTGAGTTTTTATGGAGAATTTTACATTTAAAGTGTTACTACTACTTAAGAGGTGGTTGATGGATCGTGGAATAACTGTGAATGGACGGAGAAAAGGTGGACTTGTGCGAAGCTGTGAACGGACTGACTAAATTGGAACTCGACCAGAACTAGGCATTTAAATCACCCTGGTAGGCATACATGTACAGGGGCGATAGTAGCCTCCCAAACAAATTAGCTATTTCAAAACAGAGCAAATAAAACCAAATGAAACATGCATATATTCACATGAAGTTATAATTAACATATACCATGATCTGTATACAGTTTAGTCTACAAATAACTTGAACATATTCATAAAAATCTGTCGCGGTTCGCCCAAGTTTCTCACACCGGGCGCCATTTTGGGAAGCTACATGAAATCAAGCCATAAGTCCAAGGGACACAAATCGTACATTGCAATTGATATCTTCTCATGCTATTTTGCATTTGTCACGTGCCAGATTACGCGCTTCTCTCACTCTGTAGCCAGTGTTTGCCTAACTCACCTGACTCAGTTGAAATACTTTGTGGTAATCGTGCGCTCGGTGAAAAAGTAAGTTAACAGTAACCACAAAGGTGGAGTTGAAATTCTTCGCTAAAGTCACCTTAATTCTCATAACATGCTTCATTGAAGATATGTGTAGAAGCAGAAAGGATTACTAAAGAAAGTAAGCGCTTTTTTATATGATAGTAAGTGTAGATTGTATTTTTGACTAGGTGTAAACTCGTAATTGGTGAGTGGGTTTCGGCTATCGCCCGTTAAATACACGAGACGAAATCAGCACGAACTCTATGGGAAATATTATAACAAGAACCTGAATTACATTTCCCATAACAGCAATGCTTGTTTGTCATTTTTCACACTAAAAGCTTAAAAACTCGAAGTCAAACTGAAAAGAAATACACTCTGTACACGTATCGGGCAAATGGCCAAACGACAAGCTTTTCCCTAGTTCCGGTGACGTCACAGTTAGTCTCACAGAATCTTGCGTTATTGTTATTAACCTGCATAAGAACTATTGCTTTTAAAGGGAGTATTAAATTTTTCGTTACAGATTTGGCTGCCAAGAGTTTGAACTCAGATTCTCCGCAGGATTTTTACTCGTCGCCAGGGAAAGCTATCAAAATACCGTGTGAACCCCTTCATGATAGCTACCCGGTGCAAAGTATAGCTTACACTTTGGGACCATTATGTGAGAACGGCAACTGTAGTGATGGAAAACCTATTTCTGAAACGAGCCTGGTCCAGGTCATCCCGGTTACAAGTAAGACATCAGCACGGTCTGGTTTGGAAATATCAACATCTTTCAAATTATCATTCCATAGCGGAATCGCGATTTTATTGATATTAAGCAATAAGGTTGTGGGGCTCAAGAAATTAAAACTGGTCCCGGTTGCCACATTTTTCACAAAGAGCACAGTTCCCAACACTTTCCAAAATCAATTGTTATGCAATGTCTTTACACTATGCAAGCAGCACAATTTATTTTCGCACGATATCCATTGCTATACGGTCGGTACTTGGGTAGTGAGGGTACCCAACAGTGCAGACAGTCCGCGTCACACCCTGGACAGAGGAATGCCGTCAAAATGGTTGATGCATTAGCCACGAAAATTTCACCCTGTTAGATATTTCGCAATTAGCATACTTTCAGGGTTGGTTTTTGCCTGTGTGCTCGGATAGGTTGGCGAAAGGAAGAAAGAGAAGCGTTCGCGGAAGCGGCGGCATTACGTCGGGTACCAATTTGTCATTATTTCTTCACACTGCCCATAGTGAGCTTTTGTACACGGAAATACATGTACAAGTGAAGACACTTTAGCGACAACCAAGTAAGGTTATTTCAAATAGCATGTCTAGTGAAACTTAATCGCCTTAGCAAATCTGCAAACATTGACATCAGTAGCACGAGTAAAAATAATATGGCTGCCGAGCCCAAAACATGACCGCCGGTCCTCTAAATCGGACGGACTCACCACAAAACAGGACCTGTAGGGATCAAACAGGACCGCTGCATCAGAAAATTGGGCCAACGTTCCTAAAAACATGACCGCCCCACCACAAAAAAAGGACCGCTGGAGACTGAGCATGACCACCGGACAAAATGTCTGTTGGACCCCGAAATTTTACTGAACTCCAGTAGTTCTGCTCGTCACCTCGTCGTGAAACTTATATCAATATGCAAAGCAAACGACTGACGGGGGTGCATGTAAAGTCTGGGAGTCAACCGACACTTACCTTCGCCATTACAGCCGTTTTTAAACGGCTGCAATGGCGAAGGTAAGTAAAAGCAAAGGGCAATCTAATAAGCGTCATCTTCTTGCATAATTCTCCGTCTTTGGTAATAAAGGAAAATCTGTCGCGCTTGTGACACACGAATGCGCCATTTCTTAAAATTTTGCGACGTCTGTCGGAGGACGATGACAGCTTCGAAACGGCAAAATTGGTTTCGAACTTCGGTTTGATGGCATTAAACAACTACAACTTTGTAAAGAAACGAAATTAGTTCCTATACTTTGTTATAACATGTACGAATCCTCGTGGAAATAAGAACGGTTGATTGAAGAATCGGGTAAAGAAACTGATCAACACCTGATACAATATTAGGTGCCGAAAGCTGACGCAAAAGAACGCACCATAATTTTTGGAGCAGGATAACGACAGAACGCCAGTTTTTCTCGAACACCGATGAATAATTTAGTTTACTTAAGGAAGTGTGTCGATTTTACTGACACTAATTTTGTGTCAGAATTTATTTGGTCACTGTTTACCAACCTCGGCCCAAAGCTGTACATGAATATTAAGTATGAATATGCAAAACATTGAAATGGTGCACTATTTGGATATTCAGACGCGCTTTTATTATTGGCTTAATTTATGCTATCCGTTTTTTTTTGGATGCCCAAAATGAAAGTTGATTCATAGGCATTTGATACCAGTCAAAGTTATAGACCCGTTGAAAGTAATGTGATGAGTTCCGTAGACGCAAGATTCATATGCTTTGCACGTAATGGATGGTGAAATTTCGTGAAAGGCTTGTGCGATTTTGCGATTTCGCGTGTGTAGGCCAATTGCGTCCAAGGACCGGGCACCAGAGCTGTGTTTCGAAGAACACCTTGCATTCATGAACGTCACGCAATCCTTCATGGGATAACGTCATGCATCACACGAGGAAATCAGCAGCTTTATACATGGGTGTTTTGCGCAAAACATCCCTTGGGTGCTTCCATTGGATCACGTTACCCAACCTTTTCCCATCTCTGCAAAATCCACTAAAATTATTCAGTTTCTTTGGCCATGTAAAACTGCTATTATGCATGGTTCACTTTGAAAAGCATTTCCATAAAAACGGTCTCATGTTGTAAGAATCATCATGATACCTATCAAAATGTCAGTTGTAGTTAATCTATGCTAAGGAAAAATGAACACCAGCAAGGAAAGCTAGATTTGAGGATACGTGAAGCTACATGTATATTATTCGATCATCTGTTTTGGTAGATTGTTATTAAAGTAACTCGATAGAGCACTCGACGCTTAGTTTAACGAAAATTCGCCATATTCGACCTAGCGAATATTTCGGGCTGCCAAACCCCAAAACTCACGTCGTCAGTCTCCAACTTAAAGAGAAACAAAAACGTGCCATTCCCAAAAAATACGGATATCTCTTTCGCGTCTTCGTGTAAATATGAGCCACTCAACCTCGAACTAAATTCAATTCCTCCTGCCCACGAATAACTCAGACTTATTTCGGTTACAATGGAGGCGCGTGTTTCATGGTCCGACCTTGCCCAGTTTTTGCCGAACAATCCCATCTACTTCCTGTTGTAATCCATGCGGCACTTAGTCCATGTACACTGATTTCACGAAATGAATGGATCGCTTGTGAACCAAGGGTATTGAATTTAGGCAATTTAAAATCCGGAAATGACACCACACATTTTAAAACGACTTTCAGAGAAATTGTTGTCTGACTGTGATGACTTTGGCGCGACTTGAGGATTTTTCCTGATAGTCAATCCGAAGTCGCATTGACGAGCTGCAAGGTGCCTAATCGAGCATTGCCATACACGTAGTTACGCGGTGGTGGAGACATTGGAATATTTGAAAATTGACGCATGCATAGCGTTGCATACCTAGTGGGTGAAAAAATTAACAATTTCTGCTGACCTGAACAGTGTACTGTCCTCAGACAGATGAATGACGTTTCCAGGTGCGCCCTTCTACATTAAATGTAAGTAGGTAACAGGACCTGTCTGTTGGATTCTATAAAACTTGATTTGAAGTTATGAGATCAACATCTCACTTCAAGGTCGTCCTATCGAACAATTACTACGCTCCTTTTACATTAAAGAAGGCCACCTGGTGGAGGGTGGTCCGATAACATTGGAATGAACTGACACTCTTTTTACTTTTTTAGATCTAGACGAGGTACTTCATTTCAGACGGGGTTCTCTGATGCATATGGAACGCGAACGTGTTCTTTTAAGAACTAGTGCATTGCACTCGTTGGACGCATGAACCCAGAATTTGAGATCATTCTCACAGTCACCCAAAATAAATTCAAATCTTCATGGGTTAGACCGATTCGCGTCACGCAATTATGAATGGAATAATATTGTAATAATACCCTTTCAATTATCGAGTTGTTTTAAAAACAATCTAGCAACACAGAAGGTCGAATAATATAGCTTCACGTATCCTGAAATCTATTTTCCTTGCTGGTGTTCATTTTTCGGTAGTATAGATTAACTACAACTGCCATTTTGATAGGTATCATGGTGGTTCTTATACCACGAGGCCGTTTTTATGGAAATGCTTTTCAAAATGAACCATGCATAAAAGCAGTCTCACAATGATCAAAGAAACTGAATAATTTTAGTGGATTTTGATCTCATCTCGATACCTTTGTCGGACGGAATGGAGGATAACTGGAAACTTGCCCTTGTCTGTTACGCCACCAATGCATTTTGTCATACCTCTGTAACTATGTGACCCCAGATCACTGGGAATAAGTTGTGGTAGATGGCGGGAAGATAGTAGCCCGAATTTCTCTTGAGTGATAGAGCGTGACAACAGATTTCTACCGCTTCACGTGTCTTTCTGCAGCAGTACTTGTTTTCTCTTTCGACAGTAGCATTATCCGAAGAGATGGTGTGTGAAGTTTGACTTCGCTACTGCTAGGAAGCGCCGAGCGAGGATCCAGGAACATCCGAGTACATCTACCTGATTTGTGTAAGCGATTGGTGAACACTGCTTCTTTTCGGATAACCCCAATATCTTAGTGAGAGAGAACAAATTTAGGTGCAGAAAGATTCGTAAAAGGGTGCAAATTCGCGGCACACTGACTGAACGGATAATCGTGCCATCTTCGCAATATCAAACAAAAAATTATCCCTGACGATCCTGCAGAGGTCGCATCGCATGACACATGACAGTGATGACGTAACAAACACGGGCGTGGCTCCAGATACCCGCCATCTCACCCGAATTAGGTCGCGATACCGAAAACTAGTGGTTCAAAAAATTCACGACTCCAAAAGGGAACTTTACGTTATTCATATTCTAACCGAGTCAGTGAAATCAACATTCATTCTACCAATACTTTTGCACTTGGATACTAACAAAAAGCTTAAACCGGGAAGTTGATTAACATCTGCAAAGAAACTGGGGTTAATTCTTTTGAAATACAGTTGCTTGTACTTTTCGTTACAACAGTGAGAAAATAATCTTCCACGTTCCTTCAAAAAACCTGGTGGGCAAATCCGTCAAGCGAGATCCACTATTGCTCGTGTGGACACAGCTGTTGCTTGATTGAAAGCACTCTTGAACCTTTCAGGGGAGACAAAGCTGTTAGGTATAGCAGGCGCAATCGTCTTTACAAATCCTCAAATGCACGACTTTCTGAACTCATCGACGTACCTTTATTGTGGTCAGACAAACAATGTACTAGGCGTAACTCTTATGGGCAGAGGGAAACGTTTCATGTACGAAGAATCCAAAAGTGGTAAGTATGACGAGGTGGCTCCGTCATCATAGGATTTCTAGTCATAAGTCAAAATAGTAACATATCGTGTCTCGAAGCATTACTGTGTACGTGGTTACTTTGGTGAGACAATCCATCTTCATTACTACTAACCTGTATTTTCACCCCTTACAACAATACCGCCTGTCGTATCAGCAAAAGGCCTGCGTGTTGGTTTTGATTTCCACTCCATGAGCGAACGGGAACGTGTTTAACAATACACGGAAGTTTTGCAACATGCGGCCTGACAATTCATGCCAGGTCATTAGAAAAGTAGCGTCCGCTACCATATCACTGTCTAATTATTGTAAAGAACAACATGCGCAGTACAAATCTCAGCGTATGAGTGTTCTCAATCTGAGGTAAGTCTTAATTTAAAATAATTATTAAATATTATTCCTTCTTATTTAATAGTGGGCGCCCAGCGAGAGCATCGTCTAAGGGCAATTCCTGAAACAATAGGTCACGTAGCCACAAAGGTGTAGACAACAAATCGTATTAGAGCGAGTGTAATCCTCGTGTGCATTGCATTTGTATGATAAATGTAGTTCACGTTCGATGCTATTACAGACATGCCATCGAACACGCCAAGGCTATTCTATCCAGACGGATTTCAGCAGAACAATGTGGAGGTAGACGCTGGCGACAAGTTTATATTAAAGTTCATATTTGTAGGAGAGTAAGTTCAAACTTGGATCTTAATCAATCCTCACACTCTACTTTTATTGGTGTGTGACAGTGCCTCTTTCATCCTGTATTATAGTGCATCGTACAGTATTCTATTCGTTTGCATAAAATAGCTGTATCCTATTTTGCGGTTAGTCAATGACTTAATGAACGAATTAGAGACTGACTTGCTTGTTTGAAAACAATTTTTTTTGACAGGTATGTTAAGTTAAAACGATACTAAAACCATATTAAATTAGTAAGGGGTAGTTATTTCGATTTAGTACTTACATGAAAAAATGAAACAATATAATGCTACGGAGCCAATCTTTAAAACTTCCACAATGGCCGCATTTATACCTGGTGGCCAGGTAGAGTATATTTAAATATCGGATATACATGTATGTTTACACATAACATACTGTACCTGTCACTCGTACCTCATATGATGTACGTACCTGCATGCGGCAGGTCACGTGTCCAACAGGAAGCGACAGACGGGACAATTTAAGCTTCAAACTGATTTGGTTGCCTGCACTTGTTCTTGAGTCCCCTTCCAACACACGCTTACATGTATGTAGGCCTAAGATTGTGCTGGTTTGTGTACGCCATCATCAAATTTTCGTTTAAAGTGTACACAACATGACTCTAGTACCTCAAAATAAATTTTATTCTTTTATGTTACTTGATTTCAGTGCCTTTAGTGCACAGCTCATAAAGAAACACGCAAAAACTGAAAAAAGTAATAATTATGTACTACGTCATGGGTTGAACCCAAGTCGTTCGCAATACTGTTCGGGTCAGAGACAAAGTGTATAGAGTGAAGAGAAAGCAAAGTACATTTAGAGTCGAGAAGGTTCGTAGAGGGATCAAAAGATGTGTTTCCGGAGGCTGCAGCAACAGCAGCCAGGCGGAAAACGTCTCGGTGTTCCGAAGGACACCAAAGTTGCGCAGAAGTGGCATGGCTTCGTGCGCCGAACGAGAGTGTGGCCACTGTGGGACGTCATCGTGGACCAAGCGATTCGGTCCGGGGCCACTCTGTGTTCTGCCAACTTTGAGGACTCGTGTTTCGACTCCAGTCACAGGATACGTTACGATGAAGGCCTGGTTCAATACGGGACAATATTTATCATTCGGAAACATCAGCTCTTAATTCAGGAAAGTCTGTTGGATGACTGTGTTGACTCGCCGAGCCCGAGGCCGCTTCTCTCGCGGGAGGATCCAGTTCATAAGGCTCAAAGTAGAAAAGTACGCAGCCGGAAGCACAATAAACTTGTTCTCGCTTTCGTGCAACCCCATTTCCTCATCCTGGCCACCATTCCCGTACGTTTCTTCATAGTATTCGTTCAATTCTTGCTCATAATCGTCGTCACTTTCAAATTCCCTGGTCTCCGCCATTGTTCAATGCTTGTCACCGATCTCTTGTGTTCAACCCATGACGTCACATGGCGGGAAATGTGAAAATTGGCAAAATTGAAAGAAAAATCAAAATTTCGAGCTAATTACACAAAATAAACATGGGTTTAGCTAAATTTTTTGTCATGCATTTAGTCTGTGGCCACCGGTAATTCAAAATGTGCAAAAATCCATGGTGTGTACTGTTTAAGCAAGTGCTATTAAGTACCACTCTAGCTGCAGCTGTGAGCATCCTCAAAAAGCTCCCGTACACTCGGAAAGACCTCCAAATTTGCATGGGCACACGACTAGACAGCTGCCCGATATCTGGCATCAAACAATTCCATGTAAACTTGACTGCCGCAGTTCCTTCTGGCCATTTTGTTCAGTTGTCCTGTTGTCTTTAGTTTTCATACTCGACGTCTCAAAATCTCCTCATCGCATTTTGAAAAACATTGCCATAAGGGAGTAGAGCAAAGCTTAGGCAGTGCATGTCACAATTTCCCTTTGCTTGAGCTTCAGGAGATGTAGTTTTCAATTATTTTGGACATGAGCATTTTTTGATGATATCAAGAGAACTAATTGACCGATTTCAACGAAACTTGAGACTGGGGCATTTGTTACCATGATCTGGCAATTGTCGTTTTTGGGCTAACCTGCCTACTTTATCACCCCTTTGTGGGTAGACAACTTGGTCTTAGCAAGAGTCTGTTTTTCGGAAGAAGAGCATTTCCGGATGATGCATAGAAAAGGCCCTGCCGGAAATCAATGAAGCTTTGGCTCATATAGACAGTGTATAAGACGGCAATGCCCTGATATCAGACAATTTTTGGTGGCGGGTCTGACAGTCGCAAAATCTCCTTGTTGCCTTTCAGTTTTGTGTTATGCCCTTTATGTCACGATGTGTCTGTTTGCCCAATCTTCATTGAAAAGAAATATACTAGACGTCCTATTTTTGGATACCTGTTGCAGTGTGCCTGTAAGCCATGCATTGTTTTTTTTGTTTTAACGTTTTGATTTCAAGTTAAGTTTAAAGCGTGGGGTACTTAACACTTTGCAGTTAAAATTCGTATTCAAATTGCTCCATACATGAAACTGATAAGCGTCCATTGAAACCTACCTTTCGTGCTTCACTGTGGACGCGTAGCCACACCTTGCGTTGCTTTTGTTAAACATCCTACGATTCTTCAGAAAAGACACAACCTTGAATGTCTACTGTATTAAATTTTCATATTTACGGAGAACGCTCTTTTACTGATGCCTATTTCAGCCCTACTCCAAAAGTCAAGCGGTGGGAGTATCCGACGACATTGGATCCGAGCAAAATTAAAGATGGCCATCTTCCCAACTCAAAAATTTTCATGGACGCCGGCCCAGACCACGAGGGAACTTACACGGGCTGCGCTGTGTTTTTCTTTGAGCATGAGATATGTGGCCATTACAACGTAAAAGTGAGGTGTAAGTGACAAGGAGGGGTTGGGGGACCATGTGGAGAACATGGTGACGTGCAGCTGATGTTGAGGGGATTTGGAAACTTCCAACACCTTTTCCTTCTGTCCTCTTCCCGAATTGATTTGTCCCCAAGAAAAAGAGTTGTTTTTTATTTGTTGTGTTTTGTGAACTTTCAAACCGTATTAAAATGCAGAGACCATTTAACCTCAACATACAGATCTAGCACTCATGACCTCGAAATACCGGCTGAAACGCGCAAGACAGTCGACAGCTCTCGTCTAGAACAAGGCACGAGTGGTTCATCCAATTGCTGCCTCACCGTCACGTGAAATGTCAGCGCAGCAATCGTTTTCTTGAAACAGACAGCTCAGCCGATAGCATTCCGTCTGATGTGGCCCTTAGCTAAGCGTACTTTAATACAGCTTCCGCGACTATGTGATTTGAGGGACTCAAATCCGCATGGGTCACCGTAAATAGGGGGTTGCCTACAAGCTTAACTGTTTGCCTCAACGAATTGGCTTTACTGCAGTTCAAAACTGACAATGAGCTATAATGGAAAGGTTAAAAAAGTACAAAAAACAAGTATTATTTTTAAGCATTTTTATGGAGTAAAATCTGATTGAAAACCATTTGTAAGATTTCTTGTTACAACAAACTCTATTTTGAAATCACGCTGGAACGATTTCCTTTGTTGCCAGTAAGCATAACAGCTCAAGTCCATTTGTTACTATAACGAACTGTGTTCCCTCATCGATAGAGCACATAAGGAACAAGCCTATAATTACTATTTGTCCACCGGAAGTTCAGATCTTACGGCAACACGGTAGGAGGAGGCTTAGTACGGCAACATTCTTTTTTCCAAAAGCAACCTTTACGCACAAAATACATGTAAGGTGGAACTATAGCAATGTGTTATCGGTTCCGCCAGAACGCACGCCTATTTACATCCTGTGGTATGTATGTGTCTGATGTTGTCGCCCAAAGTGGCATGGGGCTGAACTGTAACCTGTTTTCCGACGTGGAGAGGCGGTAGGTCACTTGTCGGTGATCGAAGTAGAACTTTTGCTCTGATTTACCCAGGGTTCTCAAAAGTCGTCGGTTGCGCTGTGTCTATTGTCTGGAAGTAATTGTCGAGTTGAACGTGCTACACAAGAAAAGATCTGCCAGGCTGGGTATTGTAGCAGGGACTGGTATTGAGCACCATAACAACAGGATCAAGTGGGGATCGGTTTGTGAATGCTTGGCATTTTTGAGAGGTTTTTGACTGTTTGAACTTGGGTTTCGACGAAACCGTTACCTTGTGGACTTCGTGGAGGTGACATCGCATGCATGCTTGAACTTGCAAACGTATTATTTAGATGGCAGGTGAACTGCGGAACTTTGCAGCTCATCACCTTGTAATGGATTGCAAGCTCAGAGAAAAATTCTTTGTTGTTGCTGGGTGACAGTTTGGGCAGTGGTTTAATGACAGGGAATTTACAGTTGTAATCTGCTGTGATTAATCACTCGTTACCATAGTTCATAAATATGGGTACCCAGAGTTCACCATTGTTGGCTGGATATGTCATGCTTCATCAGTGGCTCGGAAGTCAGGGATATTTGATGTTCTTGACATACTGACCGGTTGCAAATAACGCTGCAAATGTCGCCATTTATGCTGATCCAGTACACAGTACTTCTGGCTGGGAGCTTTGTATTCTCCACACCGAAGTGAACAGTATGAAGCTGACCAAAGAAATTTAGTCGCAGCGATGTCCGGTGTTCGTTCAACACTAGAACATTTTCAACTGATAGTTCATCTCTCAAATGCCAGAACTGGCAAGGTCTTTCAGGGTGTTATGACATTTTATCTGGTCATTCCTTGACGATGCTATCTTGGAGAGACAACAATTTGGGATTGTCTTTGGTGTGTTGTTGGAGAATTGGACAAAATCAACTCTATTTTCTTTGTTGAGAAACACGACAAAGTATTTGTGGTCCAAATATGCCTTCCATAGAGGTAATTGTGGAAAGGTTGTGTACCAAAAGAACAGCGACCAGTTCAATTTCGATACATGTATATATCTGCTTTGTTGGCGTCAAGCTCTTCCTTGCTAATGTCAAAGGTTAGAACGGGTCGGAATCGTCATGTTGTCCTTTGCTATGCCCCATGCGCCTTTGTATCTGCGGTCCATTTCCATTTGTAACATGTCTTGACTGACAAACTTAAGTTTGCAGAAGCTGTGGCGACCAAAGGGAGTCTGAACTGTGTTCTTTGATACATTGTTGTAGCATTACAGACCCTTAACCTGCCTCCCGTTCAGTAACGCTAGGACCTCGCTAAAAAGCAAGACTTCGCGAGATTACGTGAGATATTGCCGTGCATTTTAAATGAGAACACGTGACTTTTACTAGGTTTTAGCTAGGTCCTAGCGTAGGTCCTAGCGTCTACTGAGCGCACGCCTGCTTTTGCACTCAGCTGGAAAAAGCCTACTAATGTGCGATTTACTTCATCTGCAGTAGGGACTATGCGATTCTTCCACCATAGTGCTTTACTGAGCCAAGGGGGTTGGGGGTAAAGGCAGACCCGTGTGCTATCATCAAATTTTGTGCGTATGTAAGAGAGGATCTCGAGTCGGTTGATTATTCGTACTTCCGGTTAATCCCTAGTTTCATTCATGTTGCCTTTCATTTTGTTCGATTACAAATTTTCTTGATGGGAGCACATGCGATTCTACAATCAGCTAGTGTAGTTGTATTTTGAAGCTCCCAGCTCGATCGAACTGTGTTGGGAATAATTGCTTGATTTCATCAACCGTGTTGATGCTGTGTAGTGACTGAATGGCAAGGATGTCTACAATCTTAAGTATCTCACAAGTTGGAAACCCCGCGACTGTTGGTGCTGGTAGATCTACACTGTGGAATTGGATGTCTTGCCACTTGCTGTTTTTGCATTAACAAGTAATTGTTGAATTGTGATACCGTTGTATGCGTTTAATCCGACGTATGTCTGTGTGCGTTTTCTGGTAGCCGTTGTTGTCAACTTGGTTTGGGATCATGTTTCTATATGTCCTACATGGTTTAAACTTGAGATTGTGCACGGCTTCGTGATTCTGAGCTTTTGTCTCAACGTGGCATATGCCTCTTCTTGTGTTTTGGCAGCAGACGCTTCAAAACTTTTAAAGGTGAAAAGTTTCTATTCCTGCGTCTTGAGAGACAAGTGCGTGAAATAACTGTTTCTAATAACGTGTCTTGACGGTAAGCTATCTCTCAGGGTCTGCATTGTACAAGTGATAATGGTGGTGTCGCTTTTGAGGTGAAGCAGTATTCGGGTCAGCGGTCTAACTTTGTGCAATGCCTGCATGTGTCATGATTTGCAGGGCAGTGTTGGCGGCCGAGAGCATTATGTACGCTGAGTTTGTAACATGCAGATAAATATCGTTTTGGCCTTGTGTACGTTCGAGCGAGGTACGCTGCTTGAAAAGCATGAACTGATGCGCTTGCATAGGGGTCCATAGCCTTTGCAGGGCGTCTTCGTAGCTGTGGCCTCGTTTGATGGCATTACGTAGGGTGAAACCTTTCTCTTTAGTAAGCAGTTCTTTTTGGAGTTCAGTGATAAGAGTGCTTGATATTACTAGCTCAACCAAGCGTTTGATCACTTCTTTGCTACAGAGGTCGCATATCTTGGTTTCTAATCTGCACCTGTTTATAGTAGAATATGGATTGGTGAAGCGTTATGTTGGTTGTGGTTGTAACATTGTGACTTATTATTTAATCAAGCTCTGACTCTTTTCAATTCCCATGTGACATCGGGGAAGCTCGGATATGGCAGGTGCCTGTCCAAGACACTGGACATGACCGTCTGATGTGGGGCGCGTTCACATGTGCACGTCACATTCGTGTCTATGAATAATTTTCACACAATTGTACTTTCGAAATGGATATGGCTCTTGGTATAATGATGGTTTGATTTTCTAAATGCAGTCCGTTGTTTGATGAAGAAGTCACATTATTTTCAGCTGTGAAGTTAAATTTATCAGCCACACTAGTTGCCACTGTCTAACGCTCTGCTGTCGTATTTAAACATAACTCAATAAACAAGTAAACTATTTTTAGCGACCTTGATTTCATCGATTGTCTAGCAAACAAAAGCTAGAACAGGAGGGTTGTAAATACCCACAAAAAGCAACTGATTGGGCTGTTTTGTAGTTGAAACCAAAGTTAATAACTTAAAGAGCTGTATTCCATCCAGCAATGCTTTTGTCGACAGTAAAACAGACGTCGTGCATAATTAGCTAGTTAGAAAAGTGACCCACTGCACAAACGAGCAAATTTTTCTTTACAGATCCTCCGACGTTCCTCGATGGGGAGCCCAAAGACGTCAATGTCACAAGAGGTGGCACTGGGTCTGTAAGTTGCAAAGGCGTCCCCACACATCCGCAGACTTCTTTACCAATCTGGTACACCAACACGATACAAAGCAGTAAGTGATAACTTACCTAGGAGCGTGAGGCATTCGTGTATTTTCTGTTTCCTTCGTTTTATTTAAATTACGCTACTTAGCATTGGAGTGTGATAATGTTCACATTTGCTAGGTGTAGTAAGCACCACCTTTATATAAGACAACTTTTTTCCTTAATGCCTGGCTAGCCAATTAGAAGCAGGGTCACATAGAGTACTGTACTCTGACCAACATCGTATAATGTACTACTCAGCCGGCGAACATAAGCAAGTCTACGTTTAAGGGCAAAGTCATGTTAGAAGCGGACCGCTTGAAGCGGGGGATTAAGCTGATACATGTGTCGCTAATCAGTTATTTCGGGGGGGGGGGGGGCAATTTACGTTAGAGACAGCAAGCCTCTCCAAAAGTACTGGGTTAACCTACTGTTGAATTTTACAGGTTATGCTAAACCACGGTTGCAATAAATTTTCGCGTTCAAGATCATCAATTTAGGCTTGGTGGCAGTCGTGTTTGCACGTAAAGAAATAGTGATCAAATATTGAGTGATCCTCCATAAAAACCTTGGCCGGTTACCGTCCTTGCACGTGCACCATTGCCATGGTAATCGGATGTTTTGCAATTAAAGCAGTCTAGTGAGCTGCACACGTCAGTGACGAGCGATATATCATTGGCAATGAATGTTCTTCCAGATATGCCATAACCATAGCACACTTTTGAAACTCCAAACATCAATGGTCAGCGCAACTCCTGTTCCCATAGCCTTTTTAAAGCAACAGAAAACCTGCATGCGCCTCACGCAGTAAATTTGCATCAATTACGAACTGAAACCAAAGACTAGTATGTCAAAACCAATAGCACTATAAGTTACGAATTGAAGCTATAAAGACTAGTCTGGCAAAACGAATAGCACTACTTTGAAAATCCAAAAGTAGTTACCAGCGCAAATTCTTGAAACAATTCTACCAACTCAATTTCCTTAGCAACATAAACCCAACATGAAGCGCATACAAAAGAATGAAATTAATAATTAACTAATTCTTTTGATTAGCTTTATCAAATGTGGGCCATTAGTAGCAATGTGGTACATGCAACATAATTTTACAAACCCTTTGACAAGCGATGCCACATATTCACTGCCAGCAGTCAGGCCAAGGCTGTTGACATTATGATGTTTTGTGGTCTATAATAAAACGACGTTCATGATTTATCCATAAATTCCGTGTTACAATTGCAAACACTATAATCTGCAACAAAATATCCAGGTTTATTGCTTATTATGTAGTTCAGCTATTATTAGTAAAAATATGTAGAAATGTACAATACGTGGGGATTTCGTCGTAGCATGATCAAAGTGAAATATTTTCACGAGACTGAACACACATTTTGGCATTTTTCATCGTGTTTCTTTGTCCGGGCTAATTTTTTTTTCACCCGTAAGTATACAATTTTTCATCGTGTTTCTTTGTCCAGACTATTTATACAATTTATGAAGCGTCTGTCCTCATAAGTTATTTAGGTCGAAGGAAACAAAAGATTATTTTTCTCAAGTTTTAAACCAGCACAAAAAGTGAACAACAATGTAAACGTATTTTAGATACTCATCGAACTGCTTTTGGCAACTATAAAACTCGATTTGCAACGTTTGCATTGGAATTTTCATTGGAATATATTTACTAGTTTCTTGTTTGATTTGTTAGAATCAATATTTCTGTTTGTATCTAAGCTAGTAAACGAATACCGTCGCCTTTCCAAGGATCGAGCCCGACGAACGAGTGACGTAGATTTTATTTGTGACTTCCGTTTAATTAGCAACATGTATCGGATCATTCTTTCTTCATACTCTGTTGTTTTACTAAATACAATCAATATGAAGTATGCTTACAAATTATATCTTAGCTGATATTGTTTTTTTATTATGTCAGTAAACTTAATGATTTGATTTCTTTTCAACCTATCAGTTGTTGACCCAGATAAGTGGAATTTCCAAGACTGGAATCCAGTGCAGAGAAATTAGTCCGCCGCACGCGACTTTATTTGTCGATAGCTAGTTATTAGTAAACCTGTTATTTCACGTCTTGCACGTGCGTTTATAGTGCAGCTTATATGTAGATCTGGGCCCGGTCTCTAATCTTTGTACTCGAAACGAACTCGAAACTATTTTTGGCAATTTCTCTGCTCCTTTTGTGCGAACTTAAGATAATTGGTTATCAGACTGTGCTCGAATACATTATAGTTTATGCATAGGAGTTTCTAGTTCAATGTTGCCTTTGAAGACCCTTATATACGTGCTACAAACTCGAGTAAGGACTCGAAAATTCGAGTTCAAACTCGAACTTATTGCTTTAATATTGGGTTTACAAACTGTGAACTAAGGGCAATAAATTATCTACGTAAGTTATTGTGTACTCGAGCATACAATAATAGACACTTATCTTGAGTTCGCCCAAAGGTAGAGTAGAAAATGCCAAACCTAATTTCGAGTTCCATTTCGAGTAAAACGATAGGAGACCGGGCCCAGAGTCTTCTTTGTGTAGATAACTACTTCCCTTCAGCTATATAGCCCAAATTGGCATAAAAGGCTTTTCCATTTTCCCTTTCTCAAACTAGTCATATTGCCTCTTGCCATTTCCAAACCCATTGTCGTTCTTCTCAAACATGATTATCTATGTTATTTTACATAGAAAACTATGAGAAACGTTATCTTGTATTTGCATTTAGTACTTTATTTTCAGGATTTGGTATTAACGTCAGTTGCCTCTAACATATATATTAAGTCTCTGGAGAACAGATTCTTAAGGTCCTTGTAAAAATTGCAAGACCATTATATGCTAGTGCTGAGTGGAGTTGTGCTGCCTGTCGCACACAGCGAATTCAAGAAATTGTCATTTCATAACCAAAAATTCCCAACATTAAGGCTTTTATTGGGAAAGAGGTCATCCAATTTAAATTTTCTCGGGAAACGCACTATTTCGACCTATGCAATCTTATTTAAATCCATTATTTCCATGGGCTTGTTTTTGTCAGTCAGTACTTTATTAAATGCTAATTGACAGAAAACATAAGAAAAATCTTGACTAAAATACTATCCCAAGAAAAGCAGATTTTTAGCCTTAGATGTATATTCTGGATTGTTGAATATTTTAATATTCCTGGAAAATAAATAATTTCGTCTGTACAGTAACGGGAAATTGGCTTATTAATTAAAAGACTCACTTTCTTTTCTCCGCGTTGCTAACAGGATGAAGTTTTACTTTAAAACTCGGAAAATGTACATTGTTGTCTCTGCCAATTCTAGCTTTTTTGAGACATACCGTCAACTGCATGCAAATGGCACGAACTGAGGTGACATCGGCAAATTCTTTCCTAGCATGGTAACAGGTGATTATTTGAGGAGCACCAGAGTCATGAGTTAGTGGACGCAGTGAAATCAGAAAGCATATTTTAAAGCAAACTGAAAGGAGAATGCCACCTAAAAAACAACCTATTTTGTATCAATTTTGATCGAGTAGTTCTACTGGATAACGCCACGTTCGGTTGCGTTACCTGACACCTGACGACAGACGGAGGTGATGAAATTATCTAATGACGTTATTGGTTTTACACGCAGTCTGTTCAGCAGTTCACAGGTTACTGGTGTCAGCTTATCTCTTGAATTCATCGTTAAACACCAATAAATCATCATACTTAGATGTAAAACCCTTAAAAATACACCGAGTTCTTATAAAAACCCGTCGTGTTATTTTGTTGTTACTGATTTATTGGTACATGTATTTGGACACACCGTAGCCTACAAAGTCAGGCGGGACAATTTGCCAAGGTCCGTAGCAGGAGTTTAGGTTTGTTTGGAGATAAATTCGAAGTTTTCTTCCGTGAAATACAGACAGAAAAACCTTGATCTGTGTTGTTTATAGTTGTAATTTTTTGAGTTCTAAACACACAAAACTCTTGTTACCCCGCCCAGTCTCTCGGAACCCGATCAGGCCAGTCGCGGCCGCCGGGACTGACGAGAATATAAACCAGCTTGAGTTGGAAGCTAAACCTCCAGCCACGAAAAGACTATAATAGTGAGCCAAAAGAAATAATGTGCACGTAATGTAAATTAGCCACGAAACTGAAAATCTACTTACTTGTCGGGAGCTGCGATGTTGGGTTCCCCTCCACACACCGTCAGGGCAAAGGTTGTACAGTAACAATGATTTGAATAACGTATTTGTGTTTCTAAATAAAGATTCCCCTAACATGTGACCATAGCATATAAAATCGAGTAATTATTTGACAACAGCTTTCTGTCAGCAAACACTGAATTAGCATGCGCTCATGCGGCCTCGGTGCCCGGTCAATTACCTTTTGTTGCCGGCATCAAAAGCCGGTAACGCAGTGGTTTATTCATTGCTGGCTTCTCAACATTTGTACTTACGAATACTGCAAAGGCATTACGAATTGTATCGAATGAGACAGACTTTGTTTCGGTTTCATATCAGTTTTGGTTAGGATGACAATAATTCATTTTGAAACAGAACGCGGAATGATAAACGTCTACATGGCAACTCGCCATCCAACGAAGACTTCACGGGTCGGATCGTTAAGCTTCACAGGCTATGAGTTCGAACCGTAATACACTGATCAAGAAATACTAGAGAGGCGCCGTGAACATGCACAGGCAACGGAACGTATGCATAGTTCTTTGGTAAGCCGGAACTCGTCAGAAAAATCACTGTCGACAAAATGCCGGCCACAGACACGGAGATGTTTCACGGCCCCATACGTGCTATTAACAGCGTACATGTACCTTTCATTCTTCACTACTCCGAGCTACTCATCCTAAGCATTTCGGGCTCTCGAGGAAGTCGTAAAAACGAATTTGCAGCTTCATACATGTAGTTCGGAAACGTTGTATCGTAACAAGGCTTTAGAAATTTTAACACAAGTGGATTGTAATAGAATCAATCACGTGTGTCTGAAGTTGTTCTCTGCATGAAACCGTGCTTTTCATTGGCTAGTGTAAACGGTATTAGTCAGATGTTAGCCAATGAGAGTGTATGTTTCTGAAATGGCTCATTTTATATCCCATTGTAACAAAGCAAGCTTAAAGAGAATGCTAATAACTTTGCTAATGCGTTCTCTGCAAGAGGTCCTGCTTTGCATTGGCTAGGTAAGTGTAAATCATGTTAGCCAGATATTTACCAATGGGACTAAAACTCTCTGAAAGGACCTACTCAGTCACATCATTATCACGAGGCAAGCTTAAAAAGAGTGTTAATAACTTCGCTAATCCGTAATTTTGAGCTTGACAAACCCCTAAAAGTGTTAAGTGATATTGTAGTTTTGGGTGTTTGTGATACACTGTACGAGTTGCTTGCTTCTAATATGACTTTGCCATCAACGATCTATTTAAAAGACTTAACAAGATTTGACCAAATGTCTAACATGCCGCTTCGCTTACAACACGTCCCTGAACTGTGTCGTTGTGGTGCACCAAACTACAGAGCGTGTCAACCGGTTTGCGCGCTATTTTGATACAGTTTGCATTAAGGTTGTCCGCTTATCCTCACGGAATGATAACTTGTGGAATTTTTCCTGTGCTCCCTACGGCATCTTTCTAGGGTTATCATCCAGTTAAACTCGTGTTATTAGAATAATTCGTGAATTTTGCAAAATCAAAGACAGGATTCTCAATAATGTCCTAGCATTGCCAAGTTTCAGTCAAATTCCAAATGTGCATGTACTAAGTTCAGTCATAGAGTACCCCGTGCGACATTTCAATGGACAGTGACTGGTCAAGTGAGTGAAGTCTGCTCATGTGCGGATTACGTTTACTTCCGAGATTGATTTTAAGTTACGAAAATACACAAGGTGTTCCGGGTGGCCACCTAGCTTTTAGGTGAGTTTCTTCAAATCGAACCTCTGGGAAATTGACTGTTTCCGGCGACACCCAACCACGTCTATAGCATGTTGTGGACTGGCGGTATGCTCCATACATGTGAATGTGCACCTCTAACAGTCAATTGCCAGGTAAAAGTACTTACATTTTTTCCTACAACACAGGGCCACGGATAAATAGCATAGTACCTGAACGAGAACCAAATGTAATTGTGAGCCTAGGAACAAAAATAGAGTTTCTAAACATGCAAAAATCGTGGATGATACAGTGTGTTCTGGTGAATGCTCTCGGCTATAGGATTCGCACCGCCACGATAAAGACAATGGGTGAGTTATTCCAATTCCAAAGCTAGACATATAACCTTTCGGTTGCGAATTCATAACATTAAAAGGCACTAAGCCATGTTTTGCTGATTTCCATCACCTCTTAATGGGTCATTTGCGTCCACTTGATTGATTATAGCAAGATTCAGCTAGAAACTCGTAGTCACTTTGTTACAGATTAGATATTGCCGTGTGGCCGCCATTAGTCCTATGGGCATCTGTGCAAAACTGCGCTAACAGGACATGTGTATGCAGAACTTACGCGCATGCGCCAATGTGCAAACCATTTGGGTAAAGGTTAAGAAAAAGGCATTATTTCGGATATGGCGCAGCAATACGGTATTGCCATCGAGCTCTAACCCTTTGAAAAACCCCTCCAGCACGTTGCTATGCATTCTATTATTACTGCTTGGGACTCCGAGACAAGCCAAGAGAGTTTGCACGAGAAGTTCCGAGTTTTGATCCAGTGTAGTAGTTATAGCGTATCAAATCTATCCTTGTTTCATTGCTTCATTTTCATCATGTTTGTTCATCAGTAGGTTGAGGTACGGTTGTAGGCAATCAACGATTTATCGGCAAAATTAATCAATAAACCCGACATTTAGGCTGGTTATTCTTATACGCACAGACACGAGGTTCTGGCTGAATTCCCGGAATAGTCTTTTAAGCTCCAGTCTAAGAGCCAATTTTGGCAGCCAAACTACATGCCACGAGTATTTCAACATGTTTTCACTCAAAAATCATATGACAATATCTAACGAAAAGTAGTAACCATTTGTTTCTGAGCTCTGCTATAAATCGATGAAAAGACCCTACTAACAAACGTGTTAACGCAACTTCTGCAAATTTACTAGAAAATTTCTGAAGAAAGCCCATTCGCTAATTTCTCTGCGACGGCGCCATGATTTGCCAAAGAATCAGCTGCATACTTAGAGTAAACAGAGGGCGCGCTTCCCCGTCCACTTGCGTGCAAATCCTGCTCGTGGTTTCTGTCGAAATCCAGCTTTGGATTGGTCCACTTATCGTTAAGTGTCTCGTTACCTACTGAGTATAAAAGTGATCTCCCTGCACATGTCCAATCTCATAACCTTGGAAGTTCACGCCAGACGGAAAAAAAAGGAAATGTAATTCTAGTCCTTCCACAGCCCAAACTCATTCTTCATCTTAGAAACGGTGCGTGACAAAAGTAGAACTTTGAATTTTGACAGAAAACATGTGTTTACTTCAACTTTATCTGCTGATGCACGTGCAAGAATATTATTGAACAGGCAAACTTGTATATCCGACATAAAATTAAGTTGGTGGCGTTGATTGTTAACATGTCTTCTTACCGATAAGCGGGTTCTCATAACTCAGCATATAATGAAAACGATTACGTTGGTTTCATAATTAAGAGCCGATAAAATGGAAAAGCGATAAGCCTCGAGGGAATGTTGTTTTGAGATATCTGGATGAAGTAGCCTCCGTTGAACTCAAGTGCCACGCTGAGGTCGACGCAGAGGAAAAGCTAACTACCAGATGGTTTCTGAATGTCCCCATAAACCACACGTCGTCGCTTCCGTTGACTGAATACGAGCTCAAGTCGCCTGCATTCAGCTACAGTGGTGACGACAGGTCTGTACTTACCATAGACATCAGGTATCCGCAGCCTGGTAAGACCCCCGAAGAAGCATATGACGGAATGTACACTTGTCTGGTACAGGCTGTATATAATCCGGGCCCTTTGTCGTCTCTCACTGCCAGACAGTACGTACTGTTTCCACGCACTGGGGGTAAGTTATTTTGCTATATGCGTTATGCATACACATGTGCAATGTAATTATAACTATAGGAATCTTATTATTTATTTCTGACCGTGGGATTTTGAACTTTTTTCTACGATCGATCTCTAGCCATGAAAACTCCAAGACCAGGATTGTTTATTCCTAAGACAGTTGAAATGGTCTAGTAGTTTTTCAAAGGAGACGATCTTGCAGTTAAGAACACCTGTTGCTCTACCTTAGCTTCTTTGTATTGCTTTAGGTACCATATCTGTTTTATACAATTTAGTACGGAGTTCATACTCCTGCATCGGAAAGTTATAATTCTGTTTAAATTAACCACCGAATTCATTCTTACAAAGGTATGAGGAGATGTCTTAAGTGCAAACTAGATGTTCAAGAAGTGACACGAGTCGTGACAGTTTCTCCTGGCGACTGCTCGCAAATGTGTGCCAAAGGCCTCTGTGAAGCCGCTCAGTGGCAGATGAGTACACGCGAGTGTCTCATGGTGGCACCTGGTGTGCCCTTTCAGACAGCTACTGACTGGTCCAACTGCTGCGAAGCATTCTTCAAGAAACAGCACGTGTTCCCCGGTGAGACACTCACTGTATTCCATTACTTATGGACAAGGTGCTAACACTGTTGGGCTGATCGTGCCATGTTATTTTTTTAATTTTCAAGACAGAAAGTGAACAGAAGGCGCTTTGGACTTGGACTTCAACTGCTCGCTCTTGACGGCCATTCCAGTGGAAGCTTTTAAGGGGTGCCAAATCTTTCGTGACAAACACGTCATTCTTACAGCACATTGCAATTAATGCGAATTTTATATGTTACATATGTATGTTTGACTTTCTGATGGATCACATATTTGTGAGCAACGGTAATTTAAATGTATTGCTGACAATTTCATACTGCCTTATGCATATACATATGTGTGTGTGTTTGCGCGCGTGTGTGTCTGTATGTGTGCGCGCGCGTTTGTGTATTTATACAAGCGTATTCTTATAATTCTCGTTTTTTAAGAAGTACGTAGTTTCATGAAGTGTTTGACTGTTTAATCCATAGTTGTGCTTATGTCGCGGAAGGACAGGCATGAACAAGTTGAGAAAGGTTGGTTGACCATTGTTGGAATTTCATTGCTTGTCCTTTTCGTTGATGCAGATATGATTAGAGTACCAAACAGACGATTGAATGCGCCAAGGACTACTACGCTGTCGACTCAGACTGGATATATATGCGCTCTGAATTGCCACGAGGTTTCGTGCAAAGCAGCCGAGTGGGATCCAGTAACAGAGACGTGCACCTTGGTAGACAATGGAGTAAATATCCACCTCACGGACGGCAATGGAGTCTGCTGTGAGGTGTATCGGGATCTACCAGGTGACGGAGAGCAGACGATTTTACTTCATTGTCGAATTAATATTCGTTTTCATGTCATGGGCCTGGTCATATTCAGTTACATCCTCATTGCAAGCATTTTCATTTGACCTCTTTCGTCACGATTCCCAAGCGACCTCGGCACCCTTTCAGGCTCCCAGCAGGCCTAAAAACGTCGAGATCCGCCTCATTTGCATAAATTGGCACCTCTTCGCCAGTACAATTGTTATACTACCCCCATTTTGCAGTTCAGTCAACGTAAACAGATCGGGTTTCTCAGGATGCAAGGATTTTAGTGGCCTCCAGAACACCAGGCGTGCGTTCTGTAGTTAGAACTTACGCTAGGACCTAGCTAAAATCTAGCCAAAGTCACGTGTTCTCATTTGAAATACATAGCAATATCCTGCTTTTTAGCAAGGTCCTAGCGTTACTGAATGGGAGCCTGGTTCAGTGCATCGAGTTTAATTCCATGCAATCGCAATGAGTGTTTTCATGAATGGAAAAATGTTCCACATAGCGACCGTTGTACTGTGCAGTCAAATTGCAATCAGTCTCAAGATGGTGTTGATCGGTATAGTCATTTGAGGTTGAGTGCTGCGAGCTGATTGCTGGCAGACTACGTTCACCGTTAACAAGGCCACCCTTGTCCCCAATCCTGATGACAGCGAAGATCTGTTTAGCCATTGAAAATTTGGTGAAGAGAAATATCCTTTGCACTCCAACAGGCCGCAGACGAGGTTCACTGCTGATAAGATAGACAAAATAGACCTTCAAACACTTGAACCTCTGAAAACCTACAGTGTATATACCACCTCTTGAAGATTTTTTCATGGCTTCTTTGATGTGATCAATGTACTTATACATGTATTTTCCAGATACCAAACAATATCTAAATGCAGATTTTAACTATTTTCGAAAGCGATGTTGTTGCTAGCATTGGTGAAGCCAAGGTCCACACACTTCTTGTGTTGGTGCTTGCAGTAATGAGCTAATCAAGCTTGCAATTGAAAGAGTCGTCAATAAAAATAGGGTCAGGGCCCATGTGGGAATCGAGGGCAACAAAATTCAGACCCGCAAAGATAGGAGCTAATTGACGTTTTGCATTGTATACCTGAACCTGTTATCCTGATGTCCTTCAACTGCTATAGGATGAGTATATGCAACTTCGTACAAACCCGGTGAGCAGCTCAGTGGGCATCGGTGAGAAACCAAGAAGATTTATCCCCACGTGGTCAGTTCCATAATGTTCAGAAAACCGTCTGTATCTTAATAGATTGGGCATAAGAAACATCGTCCAAATTTTGACGGGCCACTATAAACGCATCACTGTTGGGCACGCGGGCAGCCAAGCGGGTTCGGAGTGTGGTAATGACGTTGAAACCCCTAAACAGCTGGTAGCCTTGCCCATCTTTTTAGAGGCTAAGTAGCAACCTAGTGAGTTGCACTATTACAAGCCTACGTCATACAGTATAGTGCATGACAACAAATGGAAAATTCTGTCCGTTTTGTTACATGAGAGAGAACCTGTTGACCCATAACGGGACTCTTGTGCTTTAGCTGAGGTGTGTAGAGCAATGGGTCCAGCCAAGAGGCCTAAGCACGTCTGATGCAACGTAAAGTCATCAGATCTCCTGCACTCGTTTTAGCATTTGTGATGGTTTAGTTATTTGATACAGAAAGTGTTTGCGTACTTATTGTCAATTTTGTTCATTGAAAGATCAATGAAATTAACTTACCTTCAAATTCAAATACGTCAAATTTTTAATCATAAATTGCTGCATAATAACGTATACTGAGGTACAATCCTCTTCTATTGGTCTCGCAGTGGGACAGAATTGCAAATGCAGAAGTGTACGCAGCTACAGAAATGTCATCGTGTGAGTGCTGGCCTGTGATCCTCGCTGCCTATGAACTCTACCGGTGTCCTAGGGAGCAATGTATGGATTATATTCTACTACGAATACCTAAATCAGTTGCTTAGAATTTTAGATCACCAGGGCCCGGATACATGAAACTCAGTTCCCTAAATATTTGGCGAATTTGTATCTTTTTTTTACCTTAGCGTGTTTTGTCTTCCTGTCGATATATCTTCGTTATAAACTCTTCTCTCACTACTAGCGTTTTTTTTAAAACATCTGAAAAATGTTATTATTTCAAGGGAAATCAATATGTACATATGTATTCAGTCAGAAGCACTATGTGAAAAGCTCCGTTTAATCTTGCTGTTTATCAAAGCTAAAACCTGATAAAGTAATGAACTTAAAACAAGAACAGAAAGAACCATCAGTGTTGCAAAAATCCTATTAGGTGGTGACAAGCTAGGAAATCTACATGTACTTGAGTTCCTTTTGTGATTGTTGATTGCAAATGACCATCGCCAACAGCTCATATCAACTGCGACTTGCTGTATCCCAAAAAATTTCTCACCACCACCAAGAGCGCCCGAAATTAGTTACTGGAGACAGTACGTCGGCGTTTACGGGGTGTAATTTCCTATCAAGAACTTGGCAATGACAGTAGGTGTCGAGTGGACAACAAATACGGTCACACTGAAACCCCTAAAACCATCTACATGTACCTACAACGAAACTGGATAACTGTGTACAACCAGTCTGACGAGATGATGCGTGTAATCTTCAGTTGAGGCACGTCGAAGACCGTGCTTGTCAACAAAAATTGTTATTTGAGTGTTTCACACTGTACGGTATAAGCGCATTTGTCCATTAGGAACACTGAAAGACATTGCTACATGATCCCGAGCACAGGTGTACATGTAACAACGTATTCCAAAGCTTTCAAAGTTCAAGAACTTCTATCATATCATTTCAGCAATCATTTTGTTCTGTGTCAGCTAATGACAAGTTTACAAAATAATAAGACTGTGTGGAGTGAATGGAAATTGTGTTGATGATTATTAAATTGAGTGTACACATTTTTATGAAACAAGATCAACATTGTGCACACAGGATTGGAAGCAGATTTTTTACAAAGTGTGCAAAGTCAAGTAATTTCCCTGCAGAAAGTATTACCCCGCCCATTGTCTCAGCTGTAAGAAACATTCTTAGGCTTTAATTAAAAAATATTCAGTGGTTCTTACATTGTTTGTAATGGATGTTAACGGTAAGAGGCATGTTTGAGACTTCCCCCAGTACATGTATACGTTTTACCTGATCATCATTCACTATCTTGCTCACTGTCAAATTTGGCTGCATTTGCAGCTGCTGAGCTTCCGTCGTTTGCACACTCTCTGTTAAAACGTGTCGTGGTCGTGTGGCGCTAAACTTGTAGACCAGACTTGACTGTAGGATTATATGTTCTTCAGAACAACTGATGGCAGATAATTTGCTCACCACTGCCTCTGTATCTCCTAGAAATAGGCATAGTTCTGTTTGTGCAAGTAATAACTCACCTGAATGCATGAATTACATGTAATTACTCTTTGAAAATGCACCCACAACAACCCAAATTGATGCTGAAATATTGAAGTAGTTCTGCACCTTCTTAACATCCCGTATTGTGATGATTGGTTTGCGGAACAGCGCTTGTTCAAAAATATTCTAATAGGAGGCCGTGAACACATGTTTTTATAATACATGCGTGGCTTAAAATGCGGTGATTATTTAAGCACCAAAGGCCTGTCGATACACTTATATCTAGCATTTTCTACCTGACACGATGGGAGTGCTATGTCAACCTCATGGCCTATAGGTATGTTCTATTGTCCTTTCATTATTTCTTCAGGTGTCGAAAGAAAGCGTAAAACGAAGGTTTCTGGCACGCCAATTCAGAGCAAGATCTTGCCCATTACATACGAGTGCGCCGAAGCGTGCGCTCAGAACAGCCAATGCAGGATGGCGGAGCGAAACCATTTGACTCTCGAATGTCGTATTTTCGACGAGCGTGGGCAAACCGTCACTGACTCGGGATGTTGTGACACCTACGTGAAGTCGAACTACCCGTTTTCTGGTTAGCGTTCATTTGCATTCGTTCGGTGCCGATAGCCACTTCTGGTGCGGTCACAATTTATTGCTCTGTCTTATTTATGCGTAATTTGATTACTTCAACTCGTTCTGCGTTAACGATTGCCCTCTGCAACGTTCAACTCTTTCTCAACAGGACGATGTGTTTTGCATGTATGGGATGTTTTATCTTTCGCCAAATTATTGTTCTCTGTTCTGTTCACATGTCATTTTTAGTCCCAAAATAATGGCGGAGTTGTCTTTGATTGACCATATTCAAGGAGACTGATGTGTTTTAAGTTTCTGCTACTTGAAACCCCAGATGACAACCTTTGTTTCCGTTTTCGTAGTCCAAATGTACATGTATCAGATTCGATCACTTTCAGGACACCCGTTCCGCACGCCATAATTCCATTCAAGAGTTTATGAAAATGCAAGCCGTTACATGCATATAACCGCTTGTATTTTAATATAGACTCTTGAACGGAGTTACGGTGTTTGGAAAGGGTGGTGAGGAAAGCCAATCACTGCTCAATAAGTGTAGGCTCAAGTGTCCTCAACACACCAAGATATTTCTTGTACGTTTTGGTATATCTGGTGGACTGTTTGGGTTGAGGCTCTGTCAAACATGTGGCCAGTGATGGGTGTTGTCCCATTTCTTGAACGTGGACTCGTATGCAGGACACTCGCTATGATCGCATAGGGTGCAGTCCGCAGTATATTGAAATACATGTACATGTAGCGTTAGCTTCCGTGCTGCGACTGCACGGACTTGAAACTTTTACTTTAAGACTGTGGATATTGTTATATGAACAGCTACAGGCAGTATCTGGAATCTTAAGGGATCTACATTTATCAGACATGAGGTCGCTATCTTCATATAAGGATATTTCCATTTTGGGTACTATTTATCTGAATTATCAGTGCGTCTATGACGTGATCAGCAGCGATTTCGTAGTAACAGCCAGCATTTCCAAGTCTCGCACGTTTAGTACAGCAGTCGCCACTACAGCATTTCATTTAGTCTACTGCAGGTGCAACGTGCTAAGCGAAAAATTTGCTTGGGGACAACATATTCCTCTAAATGCGTTCAGAAAGCTTGCAAATTTTACGTTCAGTGCAAGGAGTTGACACCAACTCTCAGTTTTCCTGCCCTACCAAGACTAGTTAAGTTACATTCTCGGTTCCAACATGTGATTATGAAGAACTGGAAAAATACAGATCATATAGTAGTCGAAACAGTTTGTTAGGCGTATGCTAAGGTATGGCAATCCAGTTGAGGGCCACGACACCGGATTATAGTTGCACGTACATTTCACTCCTGTTGAATATAATAACGCAGTCGAAATATAGGGTCGTTAACCAAATTAGCCCCTACATCGTGCTCTGAACGTGGATCTGAGGAACGGTAGACCTGTAGCAAGCAAACTTTTATCAGTATACAACGACTTGACGTTAACCTAAGCTTTGCGTAGAAATTTGTCACAGGACTATCTTCTAGGCATCCGCAGGAATGAGACCAGCACAGCGTTCACAAGTAAAAACACGACAATAATGACGTCATCGGGATACGAATGTGCAGAGATGTGTCAAGCTAGGTCATGCAAAACGGCCGTGTACAATACAACTGATGGAAGGTGCTCACTTGTAGACTTCGGCGAAGACATTGTACCGACAGGAGGCATATGGGATTGTTGTGAAGTGTATATAGACGTTCCAGGTAGTTTTCCAAGCGGCCATAAATTTAAGTCCATCAGTTGCTGTCATGATATGTGAAAACAATGTACATGTACATGTATAATTGGAAATAGTAAGCATTGCATTTTTCTGATTAGTGACATTTTAAATGGTTTTGAAATGCGTTTGGAGAAGAACTTCTTTTCTCTAATGTGTTCAAAACGCCAAGCAACATGTTTTCTAGGATAGTGTTAGTCCAATTATAATCCAATTCGGAGCACATCTTCGGAGATCTATAATCTAAAGTTCTATATAACGCAGAATGAATATTGTGAGTTAAACGGGTATGTGCTAATGTGTAGGTATATAAAGTTACATTAAATACGAATTGGCCTTCCTAGACCCACATATGCATGTAATGCGTAGACGAGTACCTTTTTCAATAGGTGAACCCATCCAAATTCTGTGGACAGGTCATGATGGGTCAATTTTTTGTTATATACATTTAGGTGGGATTAACCTGGAATGTCTGCTTGATGTGTTGTCTCTGGTATACTCTTCTTCAAAGACAGCATTGGTTTACTATCCGTAACGGACACAGGTGTTCCCAATGGTATTTTATTATTAGATACATATATTTATACAGATGTTCCCATTTTGTGCATTAGACAGGTAAGGAAATAAGTCAGGAGCTATTCAAGCAGACATAAAAATCCAAAGCGAGGGTCATTGTGATAAACAAAGCGGAAGCTGACATTCCGTGAGTTGTATGGCTGGTCTTTCTAGTCAAATTAATCTTTAAAATGTGTCAATAATTAACCACGGAGACGTTGAAAATACAACAGTGAGGACGCCAATGCACCAAAGAGTTGTCTGGCGAAAGGGTAAGTTTTTTCGGAAAACTACGTTCGAAACATGAAAATTAAATAATATGATCAACTTGCAGCGATCGTCAGTGTTACGGATCAGGTAAACATGTAAATGTATGCTGAATGCAGGGTTTGGTTCTTCTTGTAAATTGTTGTAAAATGGTTTATACACAAAGCAGGTTAATCTGCTCGTATTTTTTACGAGTTGAAGATATGAAAGTGGCGGCTCTTTGCATTTTACTGTCTAGTGCAAGTCATATCTGATTTAATTTATTGATCAGGAATATTAATATTAAGCATAACCTAAGTTCTAGTAGTGAGGTAGGCACTACCGCGACAGTTGATTTGATATTGATCTGCAAGAATGATTGTTGCTATTAAAATTATTTTTTATTTAAATAAAAACCAGGCTGCCAATTGAGGCAAATAATATTTGACCATCAGTTCTGCTGTCTTGGCTCTTATAATTCTTACATTTATTTAATGTGTCAGCTTTCAAATATCAATCTGGGCCTATTTAAATTAAAACATCTGGTTCGTTTGTCCAAAGCATAACCTAAAATATAACTCATCTCGTTTTGGAGCTTAATTTCAATAAACTGGGTAGAGCAATCATAGTCATCGCGTTCATTCAGGGGCCTCGTTTATCGAAGGGGAAAGATGCCTGTGCCATCTGACAGGGAAGTTTTTCGCCAAGTGATGGGGAAATTCTACCTCCCCATCAGCGACAACAGTGCTCCCACCCTGTTGCAAGCTCTCACTGACAGGATCTGCCTCAAGTAGCATTTTATGCTCTTTCAAATTGTCACCTGCGTGGTTACAAGTGATTTGAAATTCGAGGGGAACGTTTCAATCACTTTAAAGGAATTTTTAGACCTTGTGGGGGAATTTTGCAAGTTTTTTTCTAATTTTGAGAGGGAAAAGGCCCGATATTCGGCTCCAAAATCAAGGGATGGCGGGCCCTGTCCTTTTTGGAAAAAAATTCATTATGTTTCAACTCGAAGTAATGAAACCGCAGCCAGGCTGGCCGAAAACGGGCCATTCCTATGATGCTGTCGGCAACAGAGATGCAACAAAATGTGATCAAACTACCGAAAACATTTATAAAAGTACCCTGAAATATTTCCTTCGTCGCTGCGTATGGCAACGGCCAAACCCTTCCGATTCTCAACGTCTTTAGGAATTTTAAAATAAGACAGATGAATGTCCGTATTTTTCTATCGCTGTTCGGGCACAGCAGAATAAAACAATGTCTACTAGCCAATTAAGGGAGCTATAGTAGTGAGCCTACATGTAGTTTTGGAGAGCGCTTCCTGTCAGCGTGAATTAGGCGTATATTGGTCCGCACGCAAGCAAACCAGTNGTCTGCAAGAGGAGCATGGCGTGCTAAAGGCAGGGTCGAGTCTTGAGCGTGCAGCTGCAATTGCCTGGCCTACATCTGTAGCACTTTATGTGGCACTATGGAAAACATCCCATTATCTCAAGCTGCACAAGAATCCACGAAATTCAAAGACCTCAACACTCCATTTTTCTGAGCTGCATATGGTTTGCAAAGTAAATATATTTTAATTAACTGCTCAAGAAGAATTTGTCCGTGTTTCAAGTTTTGCTAGAACAAACGTGCGGAGAAATCTGCCCGACTAAACTTAAGATTTCTGTTCACAAGCGAAGAATGAGTACGAAAGGCCGAAAATGTCTGCTTCGTGTGGAGGACCTTATCAGACGTTCTCTATTCTTCCATCGTTAATTCAGTTTATTTCATTGGCCGTTGTGCAATTCTCCACAAAGTTTTCCTTAGCCAAACTGGAGAAATATATATTTCAAGACCCCTTTGAAACAATTGACATTTCGCTATTGTTGGAGGTCAACCTATGCAATTGTGGAATGTCAATGGTGGCTTTGTCACGCTGAGAAGAGTCTCAAAAATAGCAATTTATCAGTTCTTGGAAACCCAGTAATCACTGAATCTCAAATTAGTAAGGAATGAATTGAGACCAAGTTTAGTTTTAAGCGGTAAGTAGTGTGAATAAAAACATTACTTCCCTGGTGGAACGCACTCTAGCGGTTTTAAATTTAAATGCAAAACACCACTTGTTCTCATCATGCAGGTATGACCAGGAAGAATAATCAGCGCATATTGAGTTCTGGGGCGACAACAACATTAACAACGGAAACTGAAGAAGCGTGTTACAAGGCTTGTTCTGAGAGGCCATGCGAGGCAGCTCAGTGGGACAGAACCACGATGGAGTGTACTATAGTGCCACCTGGCGTGGATTACCAGTCGATTGATGACGGGGAGGACGGTTGCTGTGTATACTACGAAAAAGAGGACGAGCCTCTTCCAGGTGATTTGGGAAATTCCGGTGGGGCTTGTTGTTAATCACAAAACAATAATGATAGGTAATTGAAAACTGCAATACAACCCACCAATCCGTTCACGTACATGTAGGTTGTGAGACAACCGGCTGCGCTATAGTTTTGTAATTGTCTTTGACGGAGATCTATGCGTTTTCATTGTAAGGAAGATTTGATAAGATGGTATGGTCAAGGGGCATTGAAATATTAACGTCTGGAAACAAAATCGCTGATCACTTTGCATTAAACGTGTAGATTATAGACGACAGATTCACAACTCCAATATTTTATTGCATAGCAAACTCAGCTTCTGGTTAGTGTATTGTGACGGGAAAGTCTTACATTTTTTTACTGTCTGATAAAACGAAAAAATATTTTGGCATAGTTAAAAATGACATCACGGCTTATGCCTTAGATCAGATTTCGTCCATTGAAGAAAAATGGAGTTGGCGGTTCGTGCACAACAGTATATGCTTGCACGAAATACTCTAATATTCTGCATTCCTTTTATTTCCAATCGCGCGCACATTTTCATCATTAGCACTTGCACTCTCCTTCCTTTAAAGATGTAAGAAGAATTCCAAACAAAGCTATCCAGTCGTCCGGCGCCACAACTTTCAGCACGTCATCAGACTTTGAGTGTAATGAGAGGTGCTTCACGATGAATTGTGTTGTCTCTCAGTTTGACTATGCGAGCAGAATCTGCACCGTGGTGCCAGAGGGAGTTGACTACGAGCTGGTAGACAACTCGTGTTGTACTGTGTACGACAACAGAGCACCTCCAGGTACGTTGGCAATATCAGGGGAATAACCAGGGCAAACGAGGTCATACTCCCCTGCACACCACAATGTGATCATTCCTCGGCCGAAACCCATTTAATTTATCGTTTCCAAAGTGCCTTCGATTGCATTTCCACTCATTTTGATCCTCTCCGGTGGCCAAAGATTTCGTGTTTATCACACCTTCTCATGTTGAATAATTCTGGCTACACTAGCCACGAGAGCTTAGTTAATGAGAGCCTTAAACACGAAGAGCAGAGCATAAATTTACCACAGGAGAGGTATTCTTCTCACCATACCCACAAGAAATCATACACCGCAAAAAAATTTGCCTCGCAAAAAATACCTACAGTACCATACTAGTCTGCATTAAGTTGCTTGCGTCACTGAACTGCAGGTAGTAGCAATTCTTGTTGGTGGCGTCTTTTCTAGAGTGGCAAGTTTCAATCTCTCAGCTAAACGTTCATCTAGGCGATAAGTTTTCCAAGGCGTCTAATAAATGTTCGATTGCATCCCCTGAATATGTATCACATGTTTAACGTCCATCGTGGCCCTCGTGCGTTCGTGTGAAAATCCTTATTTTCACCCTTGGCTCTGGTACAGATGTCAAATAGAACGGTTCAGTACGGTCTTCTGGTGAATGGAAGAAAATTAGTTTGTTATGCATGCGTTCTGCATATTGTCGAAGGCGGAAAATGTACACGAGGTATTGTTAGCGCTGGACATTTGCTTGTGTTATCTGGGTTACTTGCATTTATGGGTTTATGACAATAACTGATGCAAACTTTACAGTCATTCTTTGAGAATTGCAGTGTGGTATGTGTGAAGATTCTTATTTACAAAGCACCATCACGTCATCGTCTACCGCACAGTCAAGGTCCATTTGCAGAGGCGAGAGGACCACGTAATGGACGAGTAAAATTGTGACCAATACCCACCCTACCCACAACAAATTACAATAAAAGGTTTTAGAGTGGGTGTACATTGTATGCCCTATTTGGTATACTTATTGGTAAGAAAAAGTCTACCGAAATCCGACCACCGATAATGGTTTAAAACCGGGCCACTTCCAAGATGGCCGCCGTGAGTTTTCGAAATCACTAAAAACAGATAATTTCTTCAATAACTGTGATGGAGACATAATTGTTAGTTCTAGTCTATGGTTTTAAGGAGTGACCAACTCATTGGTGTGGTTAAATTTTCTATATTATCAGTATTTGATCTGAAATTGAAGATGGCGGCTAAATTTTAAGAAAGAAAATTCCCTGATTTGTCCATTCTTTAATACCTTATCCCCTGTAACAAAAGCAAGATTAGATGTTACTGGTCTTTATTTAAATGATCTTGAAACATATAGATGTGACTGAAATCTGAATTATTTTTATGAACATTGCATTTATATTGAAGCTGTCAAATATTTAATACAAAGCTTTGACGTCATAAAAGTCACAAAATTGGCCTAGTGTGAATTTGTTTGCGACTTTTATATTAATACACTCAAGAAAACTAGAAACCCAGGGCAAAATGCCAAGATCAAACTGAAGAGCCCCACAGAGAGTACTCAATCACAGGGTTCACGGCCTCGCACAGAAGATGCTCTCTATTGTTGGGCAATGATCAAGGCAGATCGCACTGGTCTTGGAATGATCGCTTGCAAGCTGTTGGTGATGCCTTGCCCACATTTGTCGAGGCTAGACATCACAACTACCTAAAGTCCGCTTACCTCTTCATATACATGTACGAAATGGCTGATCTGGCGCGAAAACATCCAGATGTGTATTCGAAGATCCAAAATGGTTTCCATGTGATTCAGTGACCCTACCAGTTTTGGTTAGACCTCAACTTTGATTTAGACATTGTACAAACACTGATGAGATCGCTAAAACGTGCAGGCGGCTCGACTCATGGCAGTAAGATGACAGAGGCCCAGTAAGCATTGTGGACATTGTCGGCCCCCATTACGTCAGAGGTGAACATCGCCTTGAAGGATTTCAATGAACGACCTCACGTACACAACAAGCGAACAAAACAAAGAAGCAAGTGTTGCCTGCAACCTTGCCAAGAAAAGCATAAAGCCAACATTTTCACTCTTTTCCGTAGATCCTACGCTGCTCAATGTCATCAATGGTGTTGTCGCTAACGCAAACGTCAATGTCCATGAATATGAATCTGTTATGAACAAAAAATGAAAGAATGGTACACAAACTTGTGTTTTCTTCCTTGTTTAAGAGGAAAGAGAAAGCTTAGACCCTGGGAAACACAGCTGCTTTCCTGGTTAATCCTGACAGAACCATCGATCCTAACTCGCTGTTTTAGCGACTTCATGTGGTATCCCGGTCGAGTGACTTGTCTTTTGAAGAAGTGATGATTTTTTAGCTCAATCCATACCTACCGTCCCTTTTTCAGGACAAACTGATAATGAAGACGGCTAGTTCAAGCCGTCTATGACTACTCTTCCAAGAAGCACCAGAATCCACACCTTCAGTACACCTCCAGATTGAAGGATATTTGCTTCATGGGCATCCTTGCCGCACAAGCTCAAATGGAAGAAGGGAGATACGCAGGGAAAAAAATGCGAAGCGTATGCTAACTTCACAGCAAAGCACTATTAGGCAATCAATGTTGTATTTGATTGCTATGGTGCAGAGACACAAACAGTCCAACAGCTATCGGACTGTGAACTTCACCGGAGAAACCGAATTTGACGGACAGACAAGTGAATTCCTATAATTCGGCAGTAACAAACAAAAGCTGATCGTCTTAATAAGTGACCAGATGCAGAAAGTGGGATGCACAGTCGTTAAGGCAGAAGTAGAAGTTGATGGGGGTGTTTTGCAAACACATCAGAAAACAGTACAATTATGCATTCCACCCCTAATCTGCGAGGGCACTGACCTGTTCGATGATTCTGCTCCATTACTGTATGGCTGACAGGAAACCACTAATTTTCAGATCAGACAACCATTCGAGAAGCATGATGAAAGTATGTGGCATAGACTGAATGTACAGTGTGTTCAGAATCAAGTTATGTACCCAGCTACAATTTCTGCACTTTTCCACAGGATGCCATTCAACGTCTTGTATGTATGGCGTCGGAAGGAATTTAGAACAAGAAGCTCGTGAAAGATGACCAAGTCATCCAGTCGTACACAAACACATTCACCGCGACAGGTGTGAGCGGCGCTGAGATAGAGAAGCTTGGCAGCCAAGCAAAGGTCATATTTGATGGGGCAAGTACCATTTCTCTGGCAGCCATGCATTACATTATGTTCACCAAGAGAGTTGCTGCTGTTAAGTCTGTCTTTATTCCCGAATGTTTTCCACCAACGGAAGAATCCACCAGGTTTACCAGGTCATGGTTTGGATGGGGATGGCAAATGACCTCGATCCTCTAGACTGGGGTCGGAGGCGTGAAGACAATTGATTCGTACCCATCTGACTGCCATGAATGCTGCACCAGACACTCTCCTGAAGATGGTACAGTACAACGGCACCAGAGAATGAAGCACGGCACTTGCAGTTGCAGAAACAATGGGCTTGGATGTACATCTGCATGTGGATTGCTCCGAGCGAGAGAATGTAGCAGTCTGCTAAACCAAGTCCATAAGGAAGTTGAAGACAGCGATGAGGATTGAACTGAGACAGTATGTGTAAGTAACATAACATTCATGGATGAGATGTAGCCTATACGCTCATACGTCATGTTGAGGAATGAATAGTTTAGTGGCACCTGGTGGTCAGTTCATTTGATAGTGACAGATAGTGTAAAGAAGAACTTTTGCAAGTTTATGTTATTGAGTATAATACCGTCTGCAAAACCTTGGTACACATTCTCTGCCAACGCATTCCAAACGCTGTAATCCATTAGAGCGCTGTCAAGACTTTGTTAAAACATGTTGCCATTAACCCCAATTAACTCTTCCTCAACACCGTCTTCACTTTGCAAAATGTAGCACCTAACTGACAAAATGTTTGTATGACACAACCCTTGAAAACATACACCTGAGTTTTTGATTGAGATGTGTCACCATCCTCGATGATGGCACATTGTATAAATATGTAGACTAATTTGGCATGGATTTTTTGAGTTACACAAATATCTTTCCTATCCTGGAGCGAAAATACAGTGTACAATTGTAAACTTTTATCGTGTACTGAAAATAGTTCGATACGCAAATGTGCTACATTTCGTTCAACTTCAATTAATTTTCTTCAAAAAAGGTTAACGTTTTTTCTTGGCCACCCGGTATATGGATAAAGGTGGTTTTTTATTCTTGAATTTCAAATCAAATACTGATTATATCTGAATTTTACCCACACCAGTGATTGCTCAGCTCTTGAAACCGTAGACTAGAACCAAAATTATGTCTCTATCACAATTATTGAAGAAGTTATATCTGTTTTTAGCTGTTTCGAAAAGTCGTGGCGACCATCTTGGAAATGAACCAGTTTCAACCCATTTCCTGTGGTCATATTTTTGTAGACCTTTTCTGTTAATGGGTACAATTATTTCCAGTTAGGCATGAAACGTCTGTAACACATTTTGCTGCAATTTGTTGTAGGCCAGGTGGTATATTGACTCGTGGGTACTAGTTTATTAATAAGTGAAGCATGATGTTTTTGTACCTTAGGGACCCTCTCGCAGAATCAAGCTAACAAACCCTGCGCAAAGTTTTGTAAAAACTTTCAAACGACACTTGCCTGGTCCGTTGCCGACATTCAAATCCACATAACCTAATGGACGTCGTTTTCTAACGTCATTCCCTAACTTCGCGTGCCAGTGCGTGCCAAAAGATCGCACGACTGTCAGGGCAGCTAATTTCGCAATCGCCAAAACAAGTCGCTAACAAATAAGTTTCCATTTTTGTAGTGCTCAATGTTTATAAGCACATAATTGCGCTACTAATTAAACTGCAAAAACGGGCGAACTGAATTGTTTTTACGCTTGTATCAAAGCTTTTTCAAGAGCATAGTATTATTGTTATTAATTTGTTTCATGTTTTATTGTATTTCGTTTGTTCAGGTCGATCTGCATTTTAACGTATACTCCTTCGCAATAAGGCTAAGTTAGTGAACCTGCTCTTTTTTACTTCTTAGGTATGGACAAGTTACCAAACCAAGCCATTGAAACAACCGAGGGAACGAGGACTACGACCCCAACGTCGCACGCCTGTTTGTCACAATGCTCCAGAAGCGACTGTGCGGTGGCCCAGTGGAACCCGGAGACAAAAGAATGTCTGATGGTTGGCGAAGGCGATAACTTCAACTTAGTAAAAAGCGACTGTTGTGTTGTCGGTAGGAAGCAGGAACAGCCGTTCACAGGTCAGTATTGATAAGTGCTAAGTGCCCCCAATCCCTGAGTCAGCTGCCGCTAAAAAACATACTGAACCTGTTTAGGTGAGTTCAACCAATCTGTCCCCTGCTAATGCATCCTTGATAAAAATCTTGAAAGATAAAGGGTAAAGTCAACTAAGACCTAATGTACCCTATCTCAAAAATTGGGCGTAGTGATCCTTGTTGGGTGTCATTTTCCCTCTGTTATCGTGTTATTCGCTAAGAGCATAATCCACTTAACATATTTTGAAAGGAGTTTTTAAAATTTCTACCTAAGTTTTGGGGTTTGTCGAGGACATTGTTTTGCTTCAGAGACATGGAATGGAAAGACGTTTTTAGTATCTGTTTATAGCCAAAGCCAGGTTTGCTATCCCTATAATGACCCCGACAGGGACACACTAGGTTTATGTCAATAGCAATTTTTTCGTTCGAAATCCACGAACCAAAGCGTGAACAGCTGACGGTGATGGGGAGAGAGAAGAACGAACAGGGTCTTCTACGCACAATGTTGCATCCCCCCTGTTTTGAAATTTCATTGTAGTTTGTTTGCATCCAATAGTTTCAAAAAAGTGCCTCCTGTAGTTTGCATGACATCCATTCAGCGGCGTATTTTAGCCGGGAACTGCTGCCCTAAGGTGCTAAAACCCTCCCTACGCCACAGTTACCTTGTGGTTTTAGATGTCGTCATCCCCTGCTGATGAGCACAGGCAGTCGAACACTGGCAGTGGAGAACGTAATGTGAGGATTACGTGGTAGCCGTAGGAATAATTACCGTAATTATAGTTGTGGAGGACCATAGGCAATGCCCATATCTCAGAAATGACTGATCAGATTCCAATGAAGCTTTCAGACACTATGCCTTGTTCCGTGTTCTCCAAAGCAGTATTAGAAACTGCTTTCATGTTGTTCCAGATTTGCATGAGAGGCTATCAAAACGAGACTTTCATGATTGTCATGAGAAAAATGCGAGATTGCATGAGACAAAAATCGAATGCACTCACGGTAAAGAATATCACGAGACTGGTTTTCATTTAGCAACCTAAACAGGGCGAGCTGCAGATTTAGCCGACAAATGGCGTTCCAGTATTTGATTGAGCATCTGTCTAATTCTTGGTATAAAACTGTACGGTAACATGTATCTTCTAAAACAACGTTTCACGTTGAATTAGATATGTTCAGGCGACCCGGACAAGCCCTTAGTTCAGAGCACACGAGAACGCATGTGACGGACACCGGGAACGAGTGCGGAGAACTTTGCGTTCGCTCTTTGTGCCCCGCCGCCCATTGGAATTTGATGACATTGGACTGTGTGGTGGTTGATCCAGGTGGAGACTACGCCGTGAGAAATGACGAATGTTGCGAACTCTACGAAAAAGAGGAAAAGGAGCGGATCGGTTTGCATTTTTATGTATTGATATAAGACAGGTCGTCTAATGCATACAATTTTTCCATTCCCCGAATATTTTTTAACATCATCATGAAATTTAACGAAACAAAAGATCGTTTCAGTGGCGTCACGGGTCACGGAACTTGGCGTACTTGTACTTTCGGAGTCCTATCAATTTGTGATTCTGACCATTTTTATTTCATGCAAAATAAAATGGCATTCAGAAATTTTGCAACTATATACAGGACGACGTGTCTTTTTTCATTTTCTAAATTCGTGTCACATGATCAATAGTTACAGCTGTACATACTGATCGACTAAATAGACCTTTTGTTTACAAAATGTTAGTCTGTTTTCGGGGCGACATTTAAGTGTCATTTAGAACCCACCCTTTGTTCAAGTTTATACTTGGGGCTTTTCATGGTTTTACTCAACAGGGATGAAAGCGTATGACAATTCAGCCTTTGACTCGGCGACAAACACGGAGACGCACCTGAGCTCAAGTGGTCCAGATTGCGCCAGCAAATGTGCCGAGGTTGGTTGCATAGCGGCGCAGTACAATCGCCAAACGAAGGAATGTGTCGCTGTGGGCGAAGGTGGCACGTATACAATGAAAGCTGATTCTTGTTGCACTACCTTCGAAAGCGACGTGAATGTAGTACCAGGTGAAGTCGTTTACAATTTTCGTGTCAAGGTTTCGGTCGGCTTCCAACAAGCGGGAGGATGTATCTGGGAGAGTTGCACTTAGAATTCTAGTCGCATCTCTGTCGGAGAATTTTTTCATGCAAAAATGCGAGTGGATAACTTGATAACTACACGTGCATGTAGTACCAAAACCGTACCACCGTATAGCAAAATCATGACCACTAGTGTTTGGTCAGGTAAGTTCTAATGTTGAATTGTCGGTAAACATTTACCGATTCCGTTTTATTTTCGAAAATTTCTTTCCCCAGGTGTCGCACGAATGCCTTGTCAAAAGGTGACACTTTCCAGAAAATAGAAACGTGTCTTGCCATACCAAATACGTAGACATTCTTTGCTTTGTGGGAGCAAAGATCGGGAACTAAAATTGATGAGAAGTTAACAGATAGTTTTGTTCCATTTGAAACCAAAAGAAAAATGCTTTGACGTTAAAAGAAATTCAAAATTTTAAAAACGACCTGTAAAAATACCTGCCGAACTGTTCGTTTTATTTTCGATTTAGTTCCTGAAAACCACTTTGAATGATGTAATTGTGTATGCGTTTCTTTTTGAAATTCGTGGTTCGATTAAGTCATTATTATACTTTACTGACATTTTAGGTGTGTTACAACAGGAAAGACGGCGAGTGCGTTCAAACTATCTTGAAAAAGTGGACGCCAAAAGTGCGGAGGAGTGTGCTCAACTGTGCCAAATTATGACAGACTGTTTAATCTCTCAGTGGGGAAAAGACGAATGCCAGGTGGTTGAAACGGGTCGCACCTTTGACACGGTACCCGATGGCTGCTGTGTGATCTTCGAAAAAATTAGACTTCCTGGTGAGGTGCTTTTTGGTTTCCGTAACTTGACAACCTCGTTCGGTTGCAGACAAAAGCCGTGCTAAGATTAGGTCGTGAAAAAAACGTAAGATTTTTGTCTACACTGGAGCGCCTCGGTCAGTCTTTTGGTGAATTAGATCGAAGCCAGGGTCATCATGTTTGTTAGTAGATACTGTGCAGTTCAACATTTTGTGGTATTGTATGAATAAATTACATGCTTCTAATCAATCGTTTTCTGCAGTAAATGAAATTATTCTGGATTAAACTGCTACATGTGTTCTGCAGTGGAGGGCGCTATCTGCTACAGCATAACCCTGTCGCGCGCTGAAAAAACATGTCTGGTACCCGTGGAACGTTTTAAAGCGGTTTAGTGTAAGGTATTACTGTTGGTCTTCATTCTGACTTCTTATAACGACGTCCCCGTAATAGCATATAAATGTAAGAGTCGACGATTTTATTTAGATCGGTAGAACTTACACAATTGCGATTTTGGGAATGGAGTGATTCCACAAAAGCGACAAGCACCATTTGAAGTCCTACTAGTCTTAAAAGTTTTCCACAAATGGAGGCCTTTCGTTGATTTGGTCTGTAAATTTCTACGGCACACTTTCTGATACATCAACCTCCGTCGATACAAACAAACTGGTCATGTACCAAACTTACATGAATGTTTTCCCCATTAACAGTTTAGTTGTTTAACATCTCCCTTAAAAATGCTGAATTTTGGGCTTAGCGTTTTGCAAGCTTTGCCTAAAGAAATGAAATTCCGCAAAGCAAAGAATTACATTTACAACTTCCAATCCACAAGCTGGATCTCCAAACGAGGCTGTAGACATATTAAATGCAGAGGGACCTCTCACTGATTTGTCATTCATGTTTTTAAACAACTTCAAAAATCCCAAAGAAGTGAACNTCGAAGCCTTAGTGAATCACTCAGAAACTCATAATTATCTTTTTGTCAAACCTTAACTTGAGACGATTTCCAAAGCAATCGCTTCATTAATTCCAACGCAAAAAACGGATTTGGTCTTTTGGGCAATTGAAGAATATTTTAAATACAACAAATTCGTTACGAACTGATTGCATAAAATATAAAAAGTATAATAAGCATTACAAAAAGAAGGTTTCGTGCGCAAACGCTGTGGACCATAAAAAAGTAGGTCTCTTAGAATCAAAGTACTAGTGAAATCGTGGTGGTGCAGTTTTAAAGCGCGTGCGCTCTCTTTATCGGCCTGGTCGGGAGTTCGAGTCTGTGGTAAATGCGCATTTTCAAGTTTGACACGTTTTTTTGCCTTTTTTTCTTGGATAACACCTCAGAAATCAAGGAAAATGCTTGATTTTTAGAGCAAAAAACAGAAACATTTTCCTGGCGGACGGGGAAAAACCCCCCTCCCGACCTCCCCCCATTCGGTGCATCTACAATCGTGCATAGCTCAAATGTTTACACACCAAAAATTTGCCCCCCCCCCCCTTGTGATCCACCACTGCTGTTTGATACGGAATTGAAACCATCTGAGTTTGATATCAAAAGTACAATGGTAAATGATATTTAAGGCTCAGTTTCACCAACCATGTTACGGTTTCTTTCCCACTTCAATTCGGCGACAGGTTTGATACATGTACGTAAGATCATGAATAACTAACAAATATTCCCCGTCACTTTATTTTCCCAGGATTCAAAAATATGTTCAGAAAAAATTGAATAATTATGGTACTCGTGTCTCTAAGACACTTCTAAAAATGAAGTAATGACCTTCGATATACCTGGAAATTGATAACACAAGGGTAAAGTTGACATTGTGTACCAAAGGTATAATAGTCATCAATGTAGCCTTTATCAGGGTCAATTAAGTCGTATACAGTTGTATATACGTGTAGTATACCTTTCAAACAATCTAATACTGTCTAATACAAACTACAGGGTTATGCCACAGCACTCTGTACAAAGGGTCCGATTGGTAAATTTGTTTAAAACATAAAATTATCCATGAAAAACAAAGCCCCCATTAAAAATGTTTTTCAACACTAGGAATACTTTCACATAGAGTATTTATTTGTTTACCATGGTCTTTCTAGAGACTTTATCAATAGAGGCACCTCATACGTAATTAACAATATTTATTCAGTGTATTTTAAAAAAGTATCACCTGAATGAGGAAGTGCGCTAAGAGTTCGGTGAGTTTTGGAAATTAAAAATTGACAGTTTTTATCTTACCAAATGTGATGAATTTCTTTTTGACAAATCTATAATATCATTTCTAACGTCGTTCAATTTTGCTTTGCAATTTAAATGAATCATGTATTATAAGGTGACAGAAAATGCAATTCTAAGGGATGTGAACAGGAAACTTGCCCATTTTAAATATTTTTTTCACAACAAAGTTGATAAAGACAAGATATTCTGGAATAATTCCATACACTGTATTGGGTGTCAAACCAAAATACTCACCAAATTGGTCGAGAAGGTCCAGTGATGAGTCACTGAACCATCTAGAAAGAGGACCGTGCCGTCTGTATATAGTATTAATTTGTTCTCCGAAAAGCCTTTTTATGCCTTTAAAGCTCTTGCATTTCCTCAGCGTAGATGCCATAATTTTGGCTCGCAACGAAAAGATAAGGTGACAGGGGTTTGTAACCTCCTACAATGGCTTTTTGCACTTTTTGTGGTATTCGAACATCTACACTAATTTTACAAATCAAGACCTAACCAAACAATATGTGAGGAATTTTGAATTTTAAAGAAAACTAACGTTTTTTGTTTCCTGTCACGTGATGTCATCAGTGGAAGACGTTTATCAATTGACAGTATGTATGCAATGACGGCTAACAGTGATTTTGTAACTTACTAATGCGCAGAGAGCGAGCTTGATGAGTATTTCGAACACATATGTTGACGTGGGGTGAAAACGACACTGAGGTTATAGGTGAAACAGGTAATGAAACAGTCTTCGCCGTATCGGCAGATTTTTCGTGTTTGTGGCCATAGGAACTCGACCCTCCTTCATCGGCGTCTTCGGCAAGTGAATCCGAGTCGGAGCCTACTCAGTCTGCGGGCATTCCTTTGTTCATTCACACTAACCTATTCACTGTCGAGCAAAATACTAAAACAACGTCGTACGTTCAGAGCTGTAAATTGCGCATTCGCTGAATTCCTGGCTATTGTCTCGTTTTCTCGGACTTTTTGTTTCTCTGAGGCGGACCTTTTTGTCAACTTCGCCAAATGGAGGGGCTACTTCGAACTCCCCGCGCGCATGGACCGTCCAAGCCCAGTCGCGAATAGCGGACACTGAAATCGTTTCTTCAAATGCCATCTAATCGCTGTAATGTTAAGTGGACTATATTTCTGGAAAATACTACTCGTTTATGTCTCGTCCGTTCCAAAATGATGAAGGTTGTGATTCGTTGATTATTTCCGGCTGCGTTTGTGATCTCCTGTTATTAGCGTGGCATCTGTTTCCAGTTTTCTACCCTTAAATATTGACGCATTTGTGTATAGCATGCATTCCCATTAAATCTTGAGCAGAAAGAGACTGATGGAAACGTACTGAAGTCATAGTCATTATCTCAGTCAAAACACAATATGATGCTGAGGCTCAAATTTAATAAACGCCTGACAACTACAGGTGTACGTTTGCAGTAATGGTACAACACAGTACACTTTCTCTCCATCAAATGCACTTACACGTTTGAACAACCTTCATAAAATATCCGTTTCTGCAACGGGTCGAAACACGATTCTACAAAAATGAGCTGCGCACAGCGTTACCCCTTAACTGATCGTGTACTGCCATACCCGTGTCCGATGCACGGACATCAACCATGCATGCAAAGACTGAAGTATTGTCTGTCCGACAGCTATAACTGCATATGCAACCTTTCGAAATACTCAGGCCAACTTAGTTTTCGAGACCACTACGGCTCGCAGATGGTGTAGAACGACTCCAAGACGGAGACCGGATCCAATGATAACGTCACAGAAATGTTATTTATTTTTAATCATTTTGCTTTTATTTCTTGAGTAAACGTACACAAATCGAAGATGAAATATTTAAAAGATTATACTGAGGTATTCAGATTGAGTAGGGGTAGCCGAGTGTTCGACACTAGCATTGGATATTGAAAGCATGGAAATTTTGAGACATCCAGTTGAGAAAACAGATCAAGTTTGAGTCTAATACTGGAATTAAAACTTACAAAAATTAGCGACGTTGCGTGGTTCAAAGTGCAAATTACACCAGCTGGTGGATGAGAGGATGGTTCGAGACAAATTGAAGATAGTGGTCAGTGGGAGTATTCTTGCGGTAAACCTTTGTGTCAAATTATCTGTCCTGTTTAATGGAGACTTAACAGTCAAGAAAAGGTAGCTTGCCACCTTTACAATGCATATGTCACAACATCGTCGTCCTAGTTACGGGGGCACACATGTGCGCTACTAGACATGATTTCAATACGATGATGTTAGTATCTTAGACTGTGAGGAGGACTGGTTCAAAAGGGGTGTAAAGGAAGCTCTCCATGAGCGCACTGAGAGTCCCTCTTTAAATAAAAGAGGCAGTTTACGATTCGATTTTTCACACGTATGGGATGGTGTACTGACGTCAGTGCCGCGCCGTTTAGCCAAAACGCAACCAATTGGCCAGAATAACGATAACGTCACAAGCCAAGCTTAAAGGAGCACGCCACCCAAAAAACAACCTAATTTGTATCAGTTTAGATCGAGTAGTTCTACTCCATAACGACACGCACGGTTGCGTTACCTGACATCTGACGGCAGACGGAGGTGTTGAAATTATCCAATGACGTCATCGGTTTCACACGCAGTTTGTTCAGCAGTTCACAACACGGGTTACTGGTGTCAGCTTATCGCTTGAAGTCATCGTTTAACACCAATAAATCATCAAACTTCGATGTAAAACCCTTAAAAATACACCGAGTTCTTATAAAAACGTGTTGTTTATTTCGGTCTCACGGATTTATTGGTATTTGGACACACCGTAGCCTACAAACTGAAGTTCGGCAGGCCAATAAGGTCCCGTGGCAGGCGTTTGGGGTCTGTAGGGAGATAATTTCGAAGTATTTTCCGTGAGATACACACAGGCAGGAGAACCTAGATCTGTGTTGTTTAGACTTGTGATTTTGTTTGTTCTAAACACAGAACGCTTGTTATCCTGGCCAGTGGCTCGGAGCTCGATCAGGCCCGCGCGGCGGCCGGCCGGATTGGACTCGGCGTGATCCCGGCCAGTGGCTCGGAAACTGAGATATCACGAACATAAACCAGCCAAAGTTCTGTGTAAACTAAACTTCCAGTCAAGAAAATACTATACTAGTGAGCCAAAGTGATGTGCACGTGATTATGTTGGTGAATTAGCCACGAAACTGCAAATCTACTTACTCGTCGGGGGCCGCGAATTCAGGTTCCGCTTTGGCCACAGCACCGTCAGGGCAGAAGTTGTACATTGACAATCATTATTTGGGTAATGTAAATGTAAATCAAGATTCCTCTAACACCTGGCCGTGGGATGGAAATCGAGTTGTTTCACAACAGTTTCTGCCAATAAACACTAAATTAGCATGAGCTCAAACGTACGGCCTAGGTGTCCCGTCAATTAGTTTTATTGCACCTAAAGCCGGTAACGCGGTGATTTATTCATTACTGTCTTCTCAAATTATTTGCACTCACGACCACTCCAAAGGCATTACAAAACGCATCTAATGAGACAGACTTTGTTTTAGTTTTATAAAAATATTGGTTAGGGTGAGAATAATTCATTTTGAAACAGAACGCTCAGTAATAAACGCCAACATGGCAACTCGCAATCCCGACTTAGGACGAGCTAGACATCTTCAGTCCCGACTTTGCTGGTGGATCGTTAAGTTTTACAGGCTATCAATTCGAACAGGAATACAGTGATGAAGAAATACTAGAGAGGCGCGAGGAACAAGCTCAGACAATGGAATGTTGGAGTTATTTGGTAAGCCGGCATTCGTCAGGCACTGTCCGACGACGTCTGCAGGCCACAGACACGGAGATGTTTCACGGCCTCATACTTGCTATTTACAACATATATTTCATTCTTCACTACCATGAGCTACTTCCTAAGCATTTCGGACTCTCTAGGAAGTAAAAAAAACGATATACCCGCTTTCCTCGCAGCTGCTTAGTTCGGGCAATTGGAACGATGCAGCGCAACATAGCGGCATTCACTCTGCATATGAACCACTGACGTCGCTAGCGTCGTTTCTCACCTTCCTCACAGGTTAACGTGACACCTCTTGGCAAAGTTAGGTCGACCGTATGCGAGGCGATGTGGATATAGACCGATTAAGACGGCAAAAAAGACTAATTAAATCGGGTGGCATTCTCATTTAAGTCCGTGATATGCGGACGCAACGTCGCTAATTTTTGTAAGTTTTAATTTTAGTATTAGACTCAAACTTGATCAGCATTGAATATTGTGAACCAACGAATACTATCGTCATCAAAACTGAAATAATGTAGAATTTCCTTAATAAATCTAGAAATCATAAGCTTTTTCGAAAGCATTGGACACCAGAAGTCCGGAAATATCATTGACTTGAGTATATTGTAAAATATCATGAAAACCTTGGTGTCCTCTGCGAGTGAAACGAACTGGGAAAAACGCAATTTGATAGGGATGAATGAATACTCTGGGCAATACATGCTGATAATAAATTGAATCCAGTTTATGAGCTATTTACGTTGTTTCTTGCCCGTAGCAATCAAGGTATTGCCACCTTATCGCAAAGGTGTAGGGATACAGCCATTTCTAAAACTGCAATAAAACAATTTGATCAGGCGACTGTACATAAAGTACATAAGAGCATTGAAAATCGTGGTGCTGGGTCAGCAATATCTTCACTAAGTTTTTGCTACGCTCTGCCCGTGGAATACGCTGAAATACCGTCACATTTCTTCGTTGTGGTCTAATCACATATCCTTTGTTTTTCCAGCCGCCAAGAAAAAGGTTACCACCGAGTATGGAAGACTGTGGCCAGCCATTATAGTTATTGCCATGGTGGTCATTCTTTGCGCTGCGGTCTTCTTTTATGTGCGAAGGCGTCGTAAGCTGAGGGCGTCATATCCTCTGTTGGCAGGGCTGGAAGAGGAGCTTGACATCTTGATAATAAACCTTGAAGATGCTATTGAATCAGGCGACGCTGCCGCAATTCAGTCTGCACTATGTGATTACGAGATATTTGTTAAAGAGCATCACGACTTTGTAGATCCCGACAAGGCGCTGGTCAAAGAGGCCATGGAAGTGCTGTTGTCAACGGGGATTGGTAACGAAAAGTTGTTTTGCGAGCAAATTGAGATCAAGAAGCTTTTGCAGCGAGCCATGGATGCCAATGACGTTTCTGCAATTGAAAAGGCGTTGGCTCGTCTAAAGGAGTTTTCGAAACTCCACCCAGACATGAGTAAGTTGTGTAATGATCAGGATTTGATAAAAGAGGCGGAAGCGCGTTTAGTCGATATAAAAAAGGAACAGGTCAACGTGAAAGAAACAGAGGTGCAACTGAAGGACAAGCTCAGACAGGCCATAGATTCACGTGACCCGAAAAAAATAGATGCGGCGATCTATGAATACGAATGCTTCTTATGTGATCACAGAGGCATTGTGTCGCCAGATCAGAACATAATAAAGAAAGCGTGCGATGCACTTGACCAAATTGGTCCAGGATACGGCAAAGTAATAAAAAAACGTGGCGAATTAAAGAGGACTTTAATGAAGGCACTTAAAGGTAGAGACATATCTGGGTCAGAAATTGCTTTGAAAAAGTTGAAAGAATTTGTAGCTGAGTACCCCGATGTCCTAAGTTCAGATGAAGATTTCATCAGGGAGTGTGAATGTTCTTTAGATGAATTGAAATCAAAAGGTTTGTCTTTGAAGCCTTTAGAAGCCCTACTTCAGGAAAATCTCAAAAAGGCTCTTGATGCAAAAATTGTATCTTCGGTGCATGATGCTTTACACAAATACAACAACTTTCTGAAAGAAAACAGGGGATTGGTTAAGCCCAATCACGACTTAATTAAAGCAGCCAATACATTTCTCCTGACAAATGGTAGCAGTTACAGAAAGCACGCAGCCCAGCTTGAGGACAGGAGAAGAGAACTTGAAAAGGCAATAGCAACTGGCGACTTGAACCAGATAGATGCTGCCTTAGAAAAATATAAGACCGTTGCAGCGGAGTTCGGTGAGGACTTTCAGGTGGATAACGTCTTGTTTAGCACAGCGGAAGATATTATACGGTCCAAGCTTAAAGACAAACAGGTCGAGGATGAGAATTTTAGATCAGAGCTTCAACGGGTTGTTGTTTCAAACAATATATCTGAAGTTCAAGCACTCCTACATAATTACGAAAAGTTTTTAAAGGAATATGACGGGTTCATAGATCCGGATAACAAGTTGATCAGTGCAGCAAGAACATTAATAAACCAGCAAAGTGGCATATTCAGGAAACATGTGAAGGAAATAGAACGTCTTCAAAATAACATAGAGAACGCCATGAAAACAGGCGATGTCGCGGCAATCCGAAAGGCCATTGAAAAGTACAGAGAATTTGGCGATCATTACAAAAATGAAATCGGCATCAATCAACCGCTTTTGGAGAAGGCGGAAATGATGGTGAGGGAGAAAGAGATGCAGATGCAAATTCTTGGGCCGAAGCATGACCAGTTAAAGGACCAACTGGAGCGTGCCCTAAATGAACATGATTCTGAAGCGGTGCAAGTTGCGCTGCGTAATTATGAACAATTCGTCAAAGAAAATTTGAGCATGATTGAACCGTGTGTTGAACTTGTTAAGCGAGGCAAGGATTTTTTGAAAAACCCAGATCTAGAAAACAAGAACCTCCACAAAGAGCTGGATCATTTAGCACAGAATTTGAAGCACGCTATTGCCAACGGGAAGTTATCTGCTATCGAGAGTGCCTTGGATAAATACAACGAGTTCGCAAAGCGACATCGCGACATTGTTTCTGAAAGGGACGAGTTACTGAAAGAAGCTGACAAAACTGTGAAAGAGAAAAAAGACATTTTGAAAGAGGTTACTCCGAAATATGAAGCTGCCAGGCTACAATTATCTTCGGCTCTTTCTACACACAGTTTGGCACAGGTGAAGGAGTCATTGGTTGTCATAGACGACTTAAGTAAAGCAAATAAAGACATTTGTGATCTTGTGCAGTCCGACATGTCCTTGATCAAAGAAGCGAGAGATGCAGTTAAGCATGGACAACAAGATGAAAAGAAACTTAATAAAGATTTCGAGCGTTTAACTCAAGAGTTAAAGCATGTCTTGGGTTCGAAAAATCTTGGTGCCATCGAAAACGCTCTGGGAAAATATAGAGATTTCATTGAAACGCACAAAGATGTGCTCAAGGCTGACGAAAAGCTTTTGAAAATGGCAGAAAGGTGCATACATGAAAGAACTGATGCCATGAACACTGTCGAGAGTAGGCACCAACTTCTGAAAGAGCAGTTAAAATCTGCTTTGTCGTCTTGCCATTTCCTCGAAGTTCAAGAAATCGTGTCCGGTTATGATCAAATGGTCAAGGACGAACGCCATCTAATTACACCCGACGCTGAATTACTGTCGCAGGCAAAAAATTTTCTTGCCTCCTGCAAAGGAGATGCTAAGAAAGCAAAGAATGAACTGGACGACCTGGAGAAGGCTCTAAAGAAGGCTCTAGGTGGAAAAGACTTGCAAAAGATTCAGGACGCTCTGTCTAAGTACAAAGAATTTGCAAATCGCCATCAGAACGAAATTGTAGCTAACGAGAAGCTTATTGGACAAGTGGAGAACACGCTAGTAAGCAACATCGAAGCCGGTGATCTCAAAAAGGCATTGGTGAGTGCCGTAGAGTCAATGGATGAAAACCTGATCCGAAATGCCTTGGCAGCGTATAGTGATTTGGCTAAGGATAAAGACAAGTCGGTGAGTGTTGACAAAAACTTGTTATCTCAAGCAAATCGTCTTTTGAATGATCCAAATGCTATAAAAAGGGGGTTAGAGAAAGAGCTACTGCTTGTGCTATGCGAGCTTAGTCAAGCAGCGTCCACTCAAAATAAAGTTCGTTTGAGAGAAGGTTTACTGAAAATTGAAGAATTTAAAAAACGTAACAACGGCCGTGTATCTGTAGACGAAGGTCAGATAGAGGGATACTATAAAATGTACGCTGAAATGGAACGTACAGAGGAAAGAATTGCCGCCGAGCATGAAGACCTCAAACGAAAGCTCGTTGGAGTACAAGAATCTCATAAGTATGCAGAGGTTAAATCCGTTCTTGCAGAGTACGAATCATTCATTGAGGGGTATAAAATGCGAATACAGCCAGATGAAGGGCTGATTCACAGGACGCGTGAACGTTTAAAAGATTTAAGGAAATCATATGACTCAATTAATGAAATGAATGAGGAGTTGAAACACAAGCTGCAAGAAGTTTTGGACGAATTTGATTGCGTTGCTATTCAGGACGCGTTGACGAAGTACGAAGAATTTGGCCATATCTATGTCCTCCAATTCGACATCGATCACGATCTTGTTAAGCAAGCGCGTAACACGCTGATAGAAATGCAGAAGATGAAGAAAGAAGAGGTTCAAGAACACAATTCTCTGAAAGAAGCTCTGGCGAAAGCGGTCGCTGCAATGGACGAAGATCTGATCAATCAGGCCATTGCAGATTATGAAAAATTCATTAGTAAGCACAAACCGTCACTGTGTATTGACAGAAACTTGTTGAACGACGCAAATAACATGATGTTAGCTATAGAAGATCGAGAAAAACTTCACGAAGCCATTGAAGCCAAAGATGGGAAACAGCTGAAGAAACTTCTGCGTATTATCGACAAACTTGGGGTGGACACGGCAATATTTAAGGAACTAGCTAAGGCGAGGATACTTTGCGATGGTTTGGATACGATTGACCGGTTAAAAGAAGCTATCTTTAAACTGGACAGATCGAAAATGTCCGAAATTCGCGATTACGCTCATCCGCCAGAAAACGTTCATGAGGTCATGGTAGCTACGCTGTTGATTCTCGGTGATCCAGAATCTGAGACACGTGACTGGCAAACCTGTCAGAAAAGGTGCGCTACTATTCGATCTCACGAGTACGATGGCCTCTTAAAACGTATTAAAGAGTACGACTTCAAGCACCTGAACCCAGAAATTGCTGCGAGGGGCCTAGAAGTAATCAAGCGTCACACACGGCACGAGATCTTCACTACAAGTCACGGTGCCGCAATCTTCTACGATTGGACGTTGGGTATGTGCGAGCAGTGTTTACAGTTCTGTGAAATTAAGCCCAAGGCAGCCGTGGGACTGCGCCAAAGGCACATCTTAGCTGAAGCCGAAAGACAGAGGGCACAAGCATCTACAACTCCTCGTTCTCTTTCCCCGCAGTCTTCGCCTAGTCCGTCCCGCCGACTTGTCACTCCAGCAGGAAGTCGAAAATCGCCATGATTACGTTGACCTTTCAAAATATTTAGATTTCCGTTTTGCCGAGAATGGATTGACAGTAGTGTTGAGATGTCCATGTAGTTAAAGTGATTGTTTACTGACGGTTGCCATGTCCAGTTTTGTCCTGTGTGAATGACATTTTCGGAACGCAGGCTCCATGTTGGTGTTCGTATACGTACATGTATTTTTGAAATTGAGTTATAATTTTGAACAGAGTTTGTAATTCGGTGTACATGTTGTTGTGCACTTATGGTAGAATAATACTTTAGGTCGACTACTTTGCCATTATTGGTCGCTGATTTTAGTCACTCTTAACCACCCAATGTCAATCTCGAAATGCTGTTGGGACGTATAGACCCACATATGCGAAGAGCGAAATCTACATAGACAGTACGGGATTGTGAAAGTCACCTAACTGCACACCTCTAAAGCCTCCAGTGTCTGTTAGCTTTTTAAAAGAGATCGCTAGCAACTGTGTAAATATGGGTCCAGAAAATCAGATTCAGGAGATGAATATTGTTTATCATGAAATTTGATTTTCTAGTTTTTATGCTGTCGAGTATTTTAGTACCATGTGCCCTTTTGCACGAAGCAGTACCAAACAGGAAGTCAAATAAGTTCCCTTAGTCTACTGCGTATTTATTTCATTCTGAAGGGCTTAGTACTTAAATTAGGGAAGATGCCCAAAACATTTCTTGTTTATTGTCGATAGTATTGCGAACTCAACTTAAAGTTCACTCTCGACTTGTTTCAAAGCCAAATCTCGACATGTTATCGTCAACTAAAACAATACGAGAAAGGACAATCGGCGCTTTCAAAAGTCCACAAATATACATTAGACTTAGAAAACTTAGTTGAGTCCCTATTTGGGACTATTACATGCAACCGGGAAATACAATGTAGCAGCAAATTGGGTATTTTTACTGTCTGATTCGCGAACCAACAATGATATTCAGTAACGTGATCTAAGGTCTCAAAATGAAAACATGATCCGTCTTTCACACTCCAACTGCGTCTTTCCCCATTTCACGTATTTTATTCATAGTCCTTTGTTCACATTGGTAGCTTCGCCTTCTATATTTCTCCTTCACCCTTCTACTGCATTTTAGACTCTGTCTTTCCTACTGGGGTTTCGCCGAATAGGTTCAAGTTCGTTAATGGGCGACATTGCTATTAGCCTTGGCCCAAAGCTGTATGGTAAATTATACAGCTTTGGGTCGATGTGGGTAAAAAAGTGATAAGATAAAATTTGACTCAAAATTAGTGTCGTAAAAAACTACACTCTTCCTTGAGTAAACACAATTGTTTAATGGTGTAGGGAAAATGGCGTCCTACCGTTATTCTGCTGCTAAAATTGTGGAGCGATCTTTAGCGACGGCTTTTGGCGCCATGAAATATTGTGCCACCTATTGGTCAGTTTCTTTTTTCACCGATTCTTCATTCAACTGTTCTTGCGTAGATGACACAACAAATTATCGGGACTGGTTCCATTTAATTACAGGTTTTTAGAAATTTAAAATCAAATTGCCATTTTCGAAACGACGACATGTCTTTTTTGTTAGAAAATGCGTAGGATTACGCAAGAAAATAACGTTTATTAGATTGCTTTGCACTTAGACGGCTGTAACGGGTAAGGGGAGTGTCATTTGATTCCCATATTTTGCATGCACCCCGTCCGGTCTTTAGCTCTACATGTAGATACATGTTTCACGGCGGGGTGACGAACGGAACTACCCTGACTGTGTGTCATTTCGGGGTCTAAGGAAGAAAAACACACAGTGGTACCTACAGTGTAGCTGTATTTTGACGATAGTCTACATGCTACTAGCTGGCAGGCTACACTGCTATTGGCAAGTGTGAATTTAGATGAAGCTGAGTACTGTTATTACTATGTGAAAAGAAAAATGTTATACTACCCGTTAAAAATATCGCGTTGTATACTGAGATGAACTAAGGTAATGGAAACGGGGATCAACTGGTCAAGTCCGTAGCGAAACCAGTGAAAAACGTGCTCCATCCTAGGTAAATCGTGCAACGTTACTGTTTCAAACTACCTTGAGTCATTGTAGCTCTACCTTTGGCTATGAATATCGTAGACAAACCGTAGCATCATTCTCGTCACCATTCACCTGTAAACCACCGGGCAGGCTACCATTGTGAACCGTAGCAATTTAGGAGAAATCGTTACGAATATCAACCAAAGTTGTATGTCAGAAGTAAGTTCGAAGTTTTGAGAGAAACCGCGACCATCTGATAGTGACCAACTGTGGTTGGAGAACACATTGAGACAGTCCCGGAATTGAGGGGTGTATTTTACATGTACATGTAGAAGTCTAAGGGAGTAGCTGGGTCTTCCGAATCTGGGGCGATATACAGACTTGTTCAAAGTAAAAATGCGACCTATGTATATACCAAGAAGTGAGCCCGATACCTATACGTGGCTCATTTAAAATATGTAAAAGAATTGCACCGTTTAAAATCTCCTTCAATTGTAAGTGTTGAAAGCGATATTCTGAACTCCACCGACTTTGAGTCAATCATTATACAATTCTCTGAAAACTAAGCAAAGTACTTCGGTTGAACACTTGCCAAATCCATTTCTTGAACAGGGGCGCATTCCGCAAATCTGAAAAACTAGCTAAAAAACAAGACCACGCAAAACCTGTCGAATGGGTCGTGAGCTTAGTTCGGTGGTACACGTGACAATCTCGGAATTAGGATTGCTTATCTACACCAGGGCTGAGTTGCATAAAGCTTTAAAAGTTATCCACTGGATAAGTTTGATTGTTGCATGACGTCAGGTGCATTGTTCAACAATAACAACGTGACGCGTGATAATGCTACGTCATTGTTGCTATACGGCGTATAACTTTTATGCAACAGGGCCCAGGTGCACACTGTTAGAGATTTGGCCTAGTGGCGTGTCCAAACAATAATATAGTGATTAAACTTTGTACGTCGGTGAGCTCGGAATGTTGCATTGTGGGATACACTTTGAATTTCCGTTCCGTAGGCGACAATTTTCCATCGAGAGCGACCTGTGAATGTCTTGGGTGTACCAAACGCAACCTTGGCAATGTTACCCGCACTCGGTTTCCTTTGGCGTGTCATTTTTGTTGTTTTTTTGAAAGGCATGCATTAATATAGTGACAAAGCACATGCTTAATTTTGTTCGCAGTATTTGTGGTTCCTGAAGGGTTAACGGAAATTCACGTATGCGGTATACATTTATAAGTATGAGCAAGAGATGTGTAGGCGATGTCCCAGCCCACTGGTGTACCCGGTGAACTAGCTGCCACACACATGTAGTGCCAAAGAAAGGTATTGCTTATCATATCAATCAGAGATGATTCCATATAGGTATACAAAGTGATGTTCTTTTGATTTACGACATCAGTCACATAACACTCTCGTTAGGTAGCTGCTTTAATGGTACATTTCATCGAAAAGCAATTAGGGCGTCCACAGACAGTTGTTTTTCCAATCATTGGAAGCACTTGCAGCTTTAGTCTTATAATTAATACGTGATATTATAATTCTTGAAAATTAGGCGCAAATAACGACGAAGATGAGAGGAATAGAGAGGTCTTGCAAAGCGACGTGAACGTGCATTGTCAAGCACATGTATTTGCGCATGCCGATTCACGTTACGGAAACAAAAATTTGGCTTCGCAACAGCTAAATTTTACGTGAACGTGAGCCGAATAACTGAGCTCAGGGTGTCCTGTCATCGTAGTACATATCCGCTAGATTACAAGCTACTTACAAATCACCCTGCGAATGCAACTTCTTTTATTTTCATTCTATTATCATCTAACACAGGTCAGTCAATTCAAGTTGGTCAACTTTAAGTTAGTTTTGGAATGAAATTTAACATGCTGTATCTACAGCTAGGCTCCCCTATCTTTTTTCTTCTCCATTTCAAGCCTCGCTTCCCTTTCTTTCTCTCAGTTTCAAAGTATTCCTGTTCCAGTGTTATCTCTTGCTCTCGTATTTTCAACTCTACATCGTGTTATTCTTTGAGAAGTTGATGGACAATGAATACACGTACGTTTTACACATCTTGAATGAAACATGTTTCGTTTAATTGTATTGTATTGTATCTTATTGTATTCCATTCTGTTACTGATACGCATGATTGAAATGTACGGTGAATTTGAAAAAGTCGTTTCTACGAACTCCAGCGAAAAATGCTCAAATCACCTTATCTTATAAAGCTTACGGATTTTGTAAAAGAAGGCATTCCTCCAGCTGGACTTGAGGAACATATAGACAAAACAACCGTGTTATTATATACTGAAGCAAAGANTCACCCTGCGAATGCAACTTCTTTTATTTTCATTCTATTATCATCTAACACAGGTCAGTCAATTCAAGTTGGTCAACTTTAAGTTAGTTTTGGAATGAAATTTAACATGCTGTATCTACAGCTAGGCTCCCCTATCTTTTTTCTTCTCCATTTCAAGCCTCGCTTCCCTTTCTTTCTCTCAGTTTCAAAGTATTCCTGTTCCAGTGTTATCTCTTGCTCTCGTATTTTCAACTCTACATCGTGTTATTCTTTGAGAAGTTGATGGACAATGAATACAAGTACGTTTTACACATCTTGAATGAAACATGTTTCGTTTAATTGTATTATATTGTATTTTATTGTATTCCATTCTGTTACAGATACGCATGATTGAAATGTACGGTGAATTTGAAAAAGTCGTTTCTACGAACTCCCGCGAAAAATGCTCAAATCACCTTATCTTATAAAGCTTACGGATTTTGTAAAAGAAGGCATTCCTCCAGCTGGACTTGAGGAACATATAGACAAAACAACCGTGTTATTATATACTGAAGCAAAGAAAATAGATTGAGAACCTTATCGAATGAAAATCGTTTCGAGGTCTTGCCAAATAACAATAAAAAGTGGGCCACAGGTTTCGCGTTTTAAGCAACGTGAACCTCTTCTATTCCCGTAAAACACGCAAACACTATGGGGCTTACGCCACAATCAAGAATGACATGCATGACGCGGAATTATATATGCGTGAAAATTCACGTTCTCGTCGCTTTGTAAATCCGCTGTAATAAAAAATTGCACGGGGTATCCAAGAAATAGTACACGTACTCCCCCCTCTCACTACGGCAAATGACAATACTAATCGAGTGGAGGTTATCGAATTAAACATTTCCCGATGTTCCTGTAGCGAATTGAAGAAGAGTAAACATCCAAGAATAGACCAGGATCCCAGGGCTATTTTGGGGATGAAAAGTTAACCAAACATAATTGATACCACAGTGATGCACGGGCATCGTAATGCTAGGAATTGGTCATCTGGCTGTGGTTCGCTCTCGTGGGTGTGATCAAGGGGACATGAGATTAGCACTCAAAATTGAGCTAAATCAACTTTTCCGATAACTACTTGAAGTCACCTGCAACATCTACACCTAAATTCACTGTATCAAAATTTTCCACTACCAGACAATTCCATTGATGGGAACTTTACCCAAACGATTATAGCTGAGGCCAAAATTTGACCTAGATCAACCCAAGAGGTCCATGCAACTGGTTACAAATTATTCATCACAGATCAATTTAACATGAATGAACATTGCCAGACAAACTCAGGGATGGGTTATGGTATTCAGACCCATACAAATCTCCGATTTGAGCTACCCCAACCCTCCAGGTGACCGGTTTAAACCAACTGTATAACACCAGCATCACTCCAAGCGGTGCAGCAGTTATATGCCAGACAATTTCCGTAAAATGAAGTGTCCCTGTTTGATAAAAATGATGGGCTACCAAAATTTAGCTAGATCAACCCAAGAAGCCAAAGCGCCCTACAGAACTACATTGTATATGTAAAAGCTGGAAGATGGTTGTCCATAACTGTATCGATGCACATGTACATGCAAACAAATTCACTAATTCTGAAGTTGGCGCGTTCGTTCCCGGCAGCACTGAGCTCTGTTTAAACTGCCGAAAATGCATTTTGAGATTTTAGTTACACAGAACAGACTTCAGGATGTTATCAGTTTGGATAGGACCTACAAAACACTAAAACACGTTACTTTGTGGTTAAACACTCGTAAAAGGTCATTTATCAAATGGCTTTTAACTCAATAAGAAAGACTGCTAGGCTGCGAGTGCAGAAGTTGAATGTTTGGTGATACGCTGAGGCTGATCTGAAAACTGCTTTTCTGAAAGATTATTAAATTTTAACCATACCGTAAACTTTCCTCGAGTGAGCGCGGTTCATTTCCCTGTCCAATTTTAATCCCAGCTTCAGATATTTGTCGTACAAGGGCATCGACGCGCTTAAGAAGTTAATAACTTCTTACAACAACAACACATAGTATCAGGAAGGTTGCCGACAATATTGAAAATTAACTTCCGTCAACACCCATCCATGACAGATTTACATCGTGTTTGGGCAAAACTAGATTATCATAAGCATATTTTACCAATTTTATGAAGACCGACTGTTTTCAAACGAATTTTGCCGCCAAACCAATATCTTGGCTCACGTGGCTAGTAAATAAGGGATGGTTTCATTTATGTTTTCATCTATGGTACATGTTTGTATTCACTACAAATGCCTGTATTTCCGGAGTACTCACAAATTGTAGAGTACTTACTGACAACAATTTTGTTTAATATTTTTGCCAATTACCGGTAATTTGACCCACAAAATAATTGTTTATGTACATGATGTCTGATTGATTTCAAACAGTTGGTTTACATCAATTTTACGCACTCTACCACACTGGATAGGCATTGGATATTGGCCCAAGACATACAGACAAATCAAAATTCGTACTCACCTTAAATCCTTATAATTATTATTAAAATCTCTTGGTCTATTTACACCGACCTCTAGTCTATTTACACTGTCACGACGTTTCGGTCGATCTATTCTCCGGCCATCGTCAGGAAGAACGAGCACGGATATGTGGCACACTCATGGTGTGAGTTTTGTCCTACATGGTTTAGTGCCTCTTGTCAGATTTCTTGAGCAATGGAACTGCTGTGACGTAGCATGGCAACACAAAAAACCAACAAGTCTGGGTCATCTGCAATGAACTATTGTATATGGTACGTTTTCTACTGATAATTCTGCAATTAAAACTTCTGCGTCACCTTGGGCTTGTACCAGTATTTGGTAGCAATTTTGACAAGGGGTGAATTCACATTTGCTTGTTTTTGCTTGTTGCCAAAAATGTTCCTTGCTTGACTTGATCACCATGTCACCGTTCAAGTGAATTTCAGTTCCAACGCCCCACCCAGACTTCCAAAATAGGAGACATCTTTAATTGATGGGTCACCTCCATAACCATCAAAAACAACAGTAGTACTTGTTGACGTAATCCATATAAGCTCAGCCAACTGACTCAAACGTTGCACCTCTATACCATGGAATACGGTGAAGGAAGGAAAGGACCACCGTCGATTACATGCATCCCCGTGTTTTCAGGAAATTGGTATTCCTTACTTAACCCCCCGGACCAGAGTGCCTTAGCTAATGTGGATTAATTAGCAACTCTAGAAAGGCCACACGTACGTGTATAAAAACGAGCGGGGAATTAACAAAGTTTCAAACTTCAAAAGGCTTCATAATCTCACTGCTGTCTCTTGCAAATGCCAGTAATCACTGAAATACCATTTGTGGATCCAATTGTGTAAAATCAGAATTGCCAACATGAATTGATTAACTTGTCATTGCCACAACCTTGTTTTTCTTTATGAAGGTGAAGTCTTTCACACTCGACCTCTCGGTAGACAAGAGAATCGCCTTCCCCACTTCTCTTTTCGGCATTGGCGCGTGTACCTGCAGTAAAATCAGTGGTGATGTTTTGCAATGTTAACTTTTCAAATGGGTTTCTGTTGTGAAGGAATTCAACAAGGCTGAAGATGCCTTTGCCATCCCGCGACTGTCTTGTGTGGTTGTAATCTTTATGTTTCTCACCTGTTTCACAAGCCAAACTTGCCACACTCTGCATGGTATCATTTATACTTTAAAGCAGCCAATGTGTACGATGTGTATCTCCCATTCCGCGACCTCTAGTTAAACCGGTTGTAATATTTTTCATGAGCGTTTTTTCAATTACAAGGTCACATGACAAGCCTGCCCAGAATCTGTAACTTTGGCTTAGGGCATGGAGGTCGTTAACAAGGTGTTGTAGACTTCTGGTTGGGTGTCTTTGAATTCCTGCATCTGCTGCAAGTACAGTCATGTATATGTTTTCAGATCTTGCGTATCTGTTGTGACCAGCAGCTGCAAAGTAAGGCAACACACAGTATCAGAAACTGCTTTAGGTGAAGTGCCAAATTTGAAGTTCTTTCTGATATCAGAAAAAGTCGATCGATGTCAACCATTTTCATACACTGTAGCCAGCGACTGCTGATTCAACTTTGCAAGTTCAACTCTCTTGATTTGCCAGGTTTAAAATCACCATCAAGTACATCAGTTGCCATTGACTCTTCCGCAGGACCATTATCTGTCACTGCGATTTATGAAGACCTTTACTTTTATTTATTCTTGCTTGAATCCATAAGTTGCAGCATGTCGGAAGTCAGATGTAAACTCACTGTCATTCATGGTTCAGAATCTGAAGACACTTCCTGTGCTTTGCATGTCCCAGTGTATACATCTATAGTTACGCGATCAGTTCTGGTGTGTCGGGAATACAACGTTAGCGTACAAGCATTGAAATGATCCATCTCTTGGCAAGCAATCCTTGTGTTCTGTGTTGGTGATATTGGGGACTCCTGGAATTTCTGAAGAACCGGAACTTCTTTGTTCATATCCTCAGGTCATTCGTTCTGGAGTTTGTCGTTACTTGATCTGTCATTCTTTGGAAGTGGGATGTCGAATGCTCTGGTTGTTATAAGAGTATTCAATTCTGAGTCTACAGTTTCCCAACATATACCCCCTCACTGCCTTATCGGCACTTTTTCCATTTAACATAATGGATCTTAATGCTTGGTGCATTTGCGGCCTCGAGAACTTCTTGAAAGCCGGTACCAGACATTGTGTACTTCATACATCAGAAAAGTCATCTCAATATGAAATCCGCCAAGCCTAAATACAAGTGACTGAAGATCACTGTCGGTTGGTGTAATGCATAGGCCAATAATTCCACCAGAATTACATTTATTTCTACAAAACGTTATTTTTGATACCCCAAATGAATTTATTTCATATCAAATTTCTTGAGTGTGTAAAATCTGCTATGAAAATTAAACTAAGCCTTCTCTGAGAAACACCAATTTTTATGTTAAGTAAATGAAAATTGAATAATATTCCACATTAAGTATCTAAATGTTAAAAACAATTAATAAACAACTTATTAAGCCTGACTGTATATTGTAAAATGTTTTATCTAAACCCTTATCAGGTTAAAAATATTTTTTGTGGATGCACATGGGTTAAGTTGGAGTTCTGTCCGTTAGAGGCCATTTTTTCAACGATCTTGATTATTTTTCTCTCCAACCAATGACGAACTGCAAGGCTTTGATATTTTATACTGTGTAGCACCAAAATGACTGGACTAAGGCGTAGAATGAGGTCACAGGGCAGAAACGTGTTGTAGCAGTGGCGTTGTCCTTGGCAAAGGGTGCAAGTGGTATTCGCGAACAAGTGTTGAGTTCTTAGTGGAAGTTCTAACCACAATGGAAACTTCAACGGAAACTTTCTTACAACATTGATTCTTTTGCTTGTGATCATTCATCACTACATGTAGCTGAAGCCAACTTAAGGAGGTTCATAGTCGCCCCTACTCGAGTTGGGTGCATGCTCGAAACTCCCGGCCAATGGTAGTCCCTTTTGTCTTAGTTTTACGGGGACTCCCGTTTTCTTTGTATTTTTCCGTTTGTGTCCTACTGGGCAAAATGAAACTTTAAAACCCCATCCTGTCACGTTTCATGGGACCCATTTGCTTTCGCGCCATACTTAACGGCTTGGCACGATCGTTGTGTAGGGGTTTAATCCGTACATAATGCTTATGCTATTAAAATTTAACATAGGCCCATTTTAAACTGTAGCTTCGATTCTTGTTATACAGCACGGATCGCTATGAGTAAATGAAGTAAGAAAAGTTTTTCATAGGTAAAGCACCTACACCCCACCCCCAACTCTTCCCGCGTAAATGTAGTTAATCCAGTAGCCACCTGATGAAAACGCCACTCCGCGTCCCAATCTCCCTCCCCGATATCAATCCCCATCATATTCTGTCCCGATCGCTGCCCATTCCCCCGCAGCTAGCTTCCGCTCCCGTAACTTGTTCACTATTCTCGACAACCTAAGTAAAAAATCATAGGCTACAGTGTCGTCTAAGGGGAGCATTCTCCGTTTCCTAACCGTTTGATACGTACATGTACACGTACATGTATGTTTATACGATTCGGAGCGGGCGTTAGACGGAAAATATACGCCTTGTTTTAAGTAGTTTCATGAACAGTGCAGAGGAACAAGATAACTAAGTAATTCGAGAATCCAAATAGAACGATATTTACCTTATTGTTATAAAGGTCGTCTTCTATCATATGCCACCGTCCATTCGCGTCTGTGTACTGTACCATGTACGACTTGACAAAAGCCTCTATTTGTTGTGAATGTCCTTTGGTCACAATCCCTGTCACATTTCCAAGCCGACCCAGGTCAAACTTTAGCCATTCAAAGTCCTTCGAGACTTTCGGAGACCACGCTCCTTTTTTCCACCACTTCTACATGTTGTTCTAAATATACGAACCCTACTCGGTCCCGCATTCTTCATTGAGGTCGAAACCGCGATGCTCTGGTTAGGTGTCGGTTGATCACCCGAGACAAGTAGTTTGGTGCACGGGTGGGCATTGATATCCCAAGGTTGAATCATTCCGTTCTGTCCTTGCAGAGATCTTTCATTTCAAAACAAATAGTGCACATAAGGTCCAAAATTGTCTTCAACAAAACATCAAACCAGTTATTCTTGTTATCCATTTAAGATAACGAACAGGACCAGTTATTCTTGCTATCCATATAAGATAACGAACAGGACCAGTTATTCTTGCTATCCATTTAAGATAACGAACAGGACCAGTTATTCTTGTTATCCATTTAAGATAACGAACAGGACCAGTTATTCTTGCTATCCATTTAAGATAACGAACAGGACCAGTTATTCTTGTTATCCATTTAAGATAACGAACAGGACCAGTTATTCTTGTTATCCATTTAAGATAACGAACAGGACCTTGACGACAAGTCTATGTATTTAACCGAATATATACAAACCTATAGTTTTTAATTTTTAAATCAGTAAAAGTATATATTTTCTGAAAGTAGAAATCCTGTATAATTTGAAGTTTGACTCCCCCCTTCTAGGAGTTTGAAACGCATAGCGTCGCGAGCTGCATCCACTATACAAGGAGTCAATGCCACGTGTGTATGAACACTGGCAGCAGCGTCCAAATGCAGTAACCAGCTCAGTTTTCATAACATGATAACTTTAGTGTTCCTTTGGTGGTGGCCTACGCAGGCATATCCCGTCCATTCCAGATCAAACAATGAAGAATTTCAAATGATCTGAAATCTAGTTCAATCTATGACTGAATAGTTGTCAAAGACAAGAAATTACGGCACTTTTTTGGAAAATGGTATACGAGCAACAGATGTCCACAATCGTCGCACAAACAAAGCTAGCGGGGTATGATTCGAGCCCCAAACATCACTTCCGAAGCGACGCATGCATTTTTAATTAGAGACCAGAAATTAAATTAAACTTCAACTTTTATCTAGGATATCCAGAAAATCGTATTTAAATAAAAATGACACTAACAGCGATTGCCCTTCACTTTAAAGAATCCTTCCTGAACTGGCGCATAGGGAGGCCAGGTCAAGGAAATGGACGATACCCAGCTGAAAATCGCATTGATAGTACAAAGTGAGGGTTGTCCTTTTTGTACGACTTCAAATATGATATCTTTAACAAAATATCATTAATTTTCCTTTGACCATTCTGAAGCATTTTTTCTCTATAATATTTTGGATAAATAACACAAGTTGAAAAAGTAATCGTCAAGCGATCAAAGGCCCAACCAGCCTCCTTGCCTGAATTACTTAGAAAATGCAATCATGCAATAAAACAATTATTGAATTTTACACTCGGTTAACGTGTTGCTTTTGAAACCCCAAAAATGTGATAGTGGCTGGGTCAATGAGATAAATATAACTAGTGTTAAAGGCACGTGGTTTTCGAGTGGTCCGCCATCTTGCTGAAGAACCATGTTAGTGGAGATGCGTGTGCAGTTGTGTAGTACAACTGTACAGTATCTACCAACCAATATTGAAACAACACGAGATAACAAGTAAGAACTCATAGCTTTTATGTTAGTATCATCAAGTCCAAACTAGAATTTTTTGAAAATCATCCAAGAAAACCATTGCATGCTTGAGAACAGATTTGAAGGGTTTTTAGTTATAACAAAAACATGAACAATAACGATTTCTAGTATAAAGATTAGTCCCAGAATCAATGATATAATTTTTTTGTCATTCGAGGTTTAAAAATTGAAACTGAAATAAAATGATTTTGTGGGTGAGAATCCCATCACATAAACAATATTGTTCAACTTAATTTGGTCCCTAGAACACCCACTTACATGTAAGTCGATGTTACATGGTCTTTTACTTGACTTTCCTTCTTAGTCCGATATGTGATTAAGGGTTTAGTGACCAAGATATCTGTTGTTTTCTAGCAACGAAGAAACACATAAAGTGACTACAAGATTAATAGTTGAGCATTTTTACAGAGTGGACATCAAATCGAAGATTTATTAAAATTAATGTAGCCAGGTTACTAAGAATAGAACAGGATCGAAGGAAAGGAAATCCCAAGAATGCTACACCCCACAATATTATATTGAGATGGTAGATAGGTTGTTTCGGTAGATTTCAAGAGATTGGGCAAATATTCTGTAGCCTGGCGAGCTTTTAAAATATATAACAGTCTTACTCGAGGAAAATCAGGGTAGGTTGAGTTTACGACCATTGAGTTTTGTCATTTTATTTATTTTGTGACGGAGTGTTGTCAATATAAATGTACTAATAACATAATTGTGTGCCAGTAAATGTCGGATTAACTTACAGTTGGTTAAAATCTGACTTTTGCAGAAGTGGAGTGCATACATGTACATGGTACCAGTACGGTACTGTAACTTTGTACGTGCTAGACTTTTCCCGTTTACTGTCACGGTGTAATTTTACTGCGTGATCGTGATATTTTGAAATAAATATATTTTGAAATAAATCTGATCAAAACTTTATTGTTTGAAATGGTTACAGTATCTCATTGTGTTGTTTCTGTGTGAACATTTTTCTTGTCCTTCTCGTTCTGGATGGCCAATCATATGGAAGTGTGCTTCCCCACATCATGGTCACATAAAGGGGGTACATTGAATGGCGTAGAAATTAACATCATGGTAAAAATTCATAATGCGAACGCCTTTTTGAAACTCTAGTTCCGCGGCGTGTCAAGTTGTTTTACACCAGAGTCTATAACACCACATTTTGAACTGTGAGACCACGTCGTTTCAAACTGTACAAATTACCAGTTCGCCAAGCTAAGATGATTTAGGTACTAGGACAAGTAATACCAGGAAGTGTTTATCTCTTCCTGGTAATACTAGATAGTTAAAGAAAAGTAGCGTACATATCACTGAAGTACATGTAACTTTCCTTGAGACACCTGAGCACTCCTTACATGCGTTTTATTTTTTGAAAAAAAAAAACGTCTGCATAAAAGTGTAATTATTATTCCTTGGCATAACATAAAGTAGACAATTCCAATCATCTTTCGGGAAATTGGGTCTTTGCAAGTGCATACGTCGACCTCTGACTTCAGCCGCCGATGTATACACTATACATGTATGTTTGTGTGCCTTACCAACCAGTACAGGGTGTTTTTGGTGTCATGCATTCTTCTTTTTTCATTGAAATACTTAATGTTAACTTATCAGTTATTATAACTCTATCGTTTTGCAAAAACCTTGAAAGTGTCCCTGTTGTGGAATTAGTCATTTCCTCTAGAAGGGTGATTCAGTTTCTAGTGATATCTACTGTGATGTAGATATTCTAATGAACCAAATGATGACATCACTCTGAATCTAAATCATCCTCCCCTATCGTCATCTTTTCGAAATCCCCTCCTCCTTCGAGTGGTGACGTATTGCAGTATGTGAACGGTCCCTTATACACAATACTAGCTGTGACACATTAGGTATGTCATGTCCCGATACTGGTATAATATTCTGAGACGTCGTGTGCATAGGAATACAAGGATAAGCATGAAATCTCTAGTTAGCTCAAGCAATCTCAAGATTAGATAGTCTTATGTATTGAAGACAGGCAGGTTTCATTTGGCCTTGTTCACATTTGGGATATTATATATTTCTTATTTGCCCGAGCTCAATATTGGTTGAATGTCGGTATACGTAATCTTGAGGTTAGGTGTAATAGTTCAAACACTGATACGCCGTAAAATGTAACAATTTTGTAAAGTGTAACAACTGTTACATTTTATGGCGCTTTACATTTTACGTTGCTAGGTCTCTCCTGAAATATAACAAGTTGTTGCATTTTTTGTAATTGTTATAATTTACGTCAAATGCACGTGCGAGAAGTGTACCATTGTTACATTTGCGAAAGCGACGTCATATTTCATGAGTTTGCATGGTATTTATCACACGGAGAAACACGGTTCATTCACTTTACGCCTTCTTTCTCGGATTGTGAATGAAATTCTATTAAATGTGCCAGCTCGAATTCGAAGATGTGTCCCTATGTGCTTTCCATTGTTTTTCCTAACACCAGTAGTTTCTTGGTAAGGTCAAAAATGTACCCCGGACAGTTTCAACTCCAGACGAAAGGAATTTACAGGATCAGGTAACATCTTAAAGCCTTCTTGCAATCTTTTGTTGGAGCTCACAAGTCACAACCAATTGTGTGTCCGGAATCAAAGTGAGCACACTCCGCTCTCTATCCAGTAAAAACAACAGAAACAATGACATCGTATTTTGGCTAATATTTACCGTATTTCTTCGGAAAAAACATTCTCCTTTAGGTGGCCTCATTGAGTTGAACAGAAAATAAATTAAATGTAACACAATGAAATTTTGAAAATAAATAGAGCAGTAACAGGACTTCCTAAGAATCAAGTTTGTTTTCGAAAATTTTGCGCCGTTGGTGATCTGATTGGTTCTTGCACTTACGGCGGGAAAATGATAGACCAATTACTGTGCACGTTTGCACTTTAGCAACACTGTATCTTATTTTTATTTGGCCAATCTGTTGATACAGTAAATTTCCTTATTTATGGCCATCCTGATTTGACCGCAACTTGAGCTTGTTGGGTTCTATCATATTGGGGTTGGCATCGGGACCCACATGGTGCTTTCTCGAATGGGCTTCATTTTACCGACTATTTCAAATTGTGTAGGTGAAGTAAATAAACAAAGTGGATTGTTATCATTACCGGAATTTCATCATTAGTATCTTTTGCCGGGTGCTCAAATTTTCTGAGACTAAGGATTGTCACATTTGTAAGGTAGAAGTGTTTCGCTGGACTTACTGGTCAGTGGCGTTATTTATACCGGACCAAAAGTAAAAAGAGGCCCTTGTTTATATAAGGAGCTGCATTGAAAAATGATTGCAGGGGGTTTGATACACGTTGTAACAGACATGCGCAGGCAACGCATGTGGCCCATTGTACTGATCACTTGCAAACCATTTTATGGTTTATTAATATGGAGCTAAATCGACCTGAGGAGCTTGAAACATGTTTCACGGGTTTAGCAATTTGACCCAGTGGGATTCAAACCCACGACCTCGAGTAAAGAAAGCAGGCACCAATCACACTAGGCAACACCGCCTCCTCCAGGAGCTGCATAGGCTATAGGGTGTAATGTGTGTAAACGTTTCTCTGCTTTGCGAGTTTCCATAAAAATGGGTCAGTCTGTAGCCAACCACGGTTAATTCATAAAAGATTGCGTGCAGTGCAACTGAAGCTCATAAAAATAAAACTGGACTTCGAAACCGCTTGATCTGATTTGACATTTTACGTAATATTTCAGAAGGAAAATATTTACTATCCTTTATGCACGGGGACCCTTTTGTTACATTAGGAGTGGGATTTTTTCATTATTTACCCTAGAGGTGGTTGAGGAATTTTGTTTTTGTCATAAACGTTCGTTTGAAAGGCTTAAGTTCGGAAATGGTAGGACTTAAGGAGGAAATTTAAAAATCATTTGTCCGCTTACAAAAATTTAACATTGAAGAATAAAAACAACCTTCACACCCCTCTGGTGTTCCTGTTCCACGTTTGCAAAGAAGTTGGTTGTATTTTCATAAACTGCAATGTACTTGGCTAAGGTGGTAGAGATTTTGTGCGGCATACATTCGACATGAAATGAGTGTGTAACCTGCTGTTGAGTTTAGAGATAGATTTTGAGTAGGCCAGTAGGTTATTTTTGGACTATTAGCGTGATCTTTATTGATGTTAAAGGTTTTACTAGCATTCAGTATATTTGTCTACGTATTTATATATCGGCTTAGTCGGTGATCCAAATCCCGACGAAATTTGCGCATTCTGCTGAGATAGTAACCGCCTGATTAGGGCCAGCGAAGATGACTAATTGGGTTAATTCGCTCACTATACTGTGGCTGAAGTTCCTGGTAAGGACAGGAGTTCGTCAATCACTATCTATTGAAAGGTTTTTCTCCGACAGCCGATTATAGGGTCTCCGTACGATATGGAATCTAACGCCTTTGCATTTTGCGTGTGTGGCCGAACTCCCGGCTTGTGCGAAACAGCACAGATTTCGTCCATTGAAAGTATACGGAGTTGGCGATCCGTGTACTTTAGTCTATGGTGTCAGTAAATGCAAATTGACATCCTAGTTTTATGGAGTACCATGGTTTCAATAGCAGAGTCGCTGACAGGGAATTTATAAAGATTACTCAAATGATTTCACCCTTAGATTTCTAACACTATAATCCCCGAGTCGGTCCCAAAGGAGTAGGCTAGTTGGGAACGGAAATTCTGCCAACTCCAAGGTGGGTATTGTGCTCCGTCATTTGTTTTCTCTGATAAGTACTTTGACTTCCTGATATCACTTTGGATGGGTAAGCAAATGGAACGAGAGATTTCATCATCTGTCATTTTCTCGGGTATCTACATTGCCCGATCAAAGTGGTATTGCATTGGTCTGGATTTTGAATGTATACAGTCCTTACCCAATAGACAGGAAAGAACCCTGCAAAAGCAGTTCACCTATTGAGACATCACACTCATTTTCACTCAAGAAACAAATTTAGTCGTTCACAGAACTACTGTATCATTCACTATAGCCAACATTGCTAAAAACAAAATTCGAGGAATGTATGTAACAAGTTTTCTCTACTCCGGGTCGTTTCATAATCTGAAGCCGAGCAACAGCAACACGTCAAGCTCGCGTAGTCTTGAAATCCAGCACTGTGTTTTGACAAAAAGCTTCCAAATGTGAAATTCACGCCGACAACTTCGGTTTTGCATCCAGCACAAGATTAACTTCCACGTGATATACCTATTTCAAGTTTAGTTAGTGACTAGTAAGCAATTTTAGTTATTTTGCTGTGAAAATCACCTCTAGCGTATTGCCTGCTGTGCATCAGACATTAGGTGACTATGGTTATGTCTGTGGCAACGGGCTGTAAGGGTTACAATTCTCAAAAATAGTTACCTCAACAGTTGCACCAAAGATCCATCTTTCACAAGAGGTGTGTATTTATTCTGTGGGATGTTGCGCTCAAATGTAGCATACATTTTCAGCGCAAAATTTTACTCATCAACAACCATGGTTAAAACACGTTTGAAATGAATGATTTGTAATTGAATTTACATGATTGTTTTTGCATATCGCAACTAATACAGGAAAGAAAATTTCATGCTAGAAACAATTAGTACTTTGCATGTGCAGGTGTTTCGCAGTAGTGGTTTTACCTTTGCTAAAATTGGCACCATCATACAACAGATTTTATCCCCAAAATGTAAGACGGCAAATTTAACAGAAATCGATAATTTTTCAAAACTAAATATATGTTAGTAATTAATCATTCCACCTAGGTATACAAATGAGCTACATGTCAAAACATCTGTGACATCTCATATTCCCACTATTGCCTAATTTTCTCGTCCATTCACTCTTAAATATACACGGTATCACCTATTGCATAAAAGCAAATGTTCCTCTGAGACAGAGATGAAGAGCCAAGGAGCGTTTGTGAAATGGTCATTAGTGAAAAGAATGGGAGAAAAATGGTTAATGCATGTGTTAGTGCAAACTAAATTGAAATCTCTTGACACGTTTACAGAACCATAAACGGTCTTACCAGATATATTTCGCCTGTTTTAACTTCCTCTAACCAAATCGTCTGCCATCTTGCAATCTCAGTTTTTGACCTAATGTCGTCATGTACTGACCCGAATCTTAGCCAATCAGCCAAGGGCATACTTAAGTTCTCGAGTTTACCGCTAAGAAAAAATGACGGGATGACAAGCTCACATCCAAAAGAAAAAACTTCAAGTGAATAAGTCCCTTCCAAGAGTTTGGTTTCCGTGCAGTTATATTGGCCGTATTATTTCTGAATATAAATATAGATTGTTACATGGCGAAGTCGTTATCCCCCGTTATCTAAAGCCCGAGTGGATTTTGGAGAATTACCGCCCGAGGGGCGTTAGCCCTGAAGGTGATAATTCTACAAAATCCACGAGGGCTCTAGAAAACGGGGGATAACTACCGAGAATATGTAAAAATCTATTTATACCACATACTGAACGAGAAACATTGCAATTAATCGATCTTTCTCGACTCGCCTCGACTTGGTAACTACCCTCTATGTCAAAGGCTCGGGGTCGGAGGTCGTGACCTTTTAAGAAAAGCCGAGATATTTTTGTCAAATAATGCTTTTACGCAAAATGAATTGAAAACTAAAATAAATTAGAAATAAAGTGAATCTATAATTTCAGGTTTAGCAACTATTATAGCTTACTACACATTTTATCACGCTAAGCTTCGACCGGGAAAATATCGTCTGCTAAAGTAGGTTACCACTAGTAACGGACTATAATGCTCAAGTCAAAGGATCCCGACAACACGATACCCGCATTCGAATTGGAGATCGGTGATTTACAAGTGAGAGAACACGAGAGAAAAATTTCACTGAATAAAAATATCGTTTTTATAGAAATTATGCGTCTTATTTTTCATAGCGTATAAATGTCGGTGCAATGCCCTTTGCTGAACATGCGATTGCTGCGAGCGCTCATTGAAGTATTCGATTTTCACGTTCGATGACGTAAGTCGCTGAGTGGTGCTGTGGTAAAGTCTGCGACTCGAAACTCTTGAAGCCCGGGTTCGAATCCGGCCGCGGTTTCCCGCCAAAATGTTTTCTTGCTAGTGAGATAACTTTATGGGTTATTACACGGCTGTATCTGCCATTTGAAGCTAATGTTGTGGTATAAATGTATTCACACGTTCGTAATGTTGACGTGTGCAGGCTGATACTTGGTGTGCAATTCGAGCGTTATGTGTATAACACTAAATCATGAACTTTCAACGTAAGGACTTCATACCCCTGCTTTGATTCAAGGCAGTTTACTGATTATAACTTGACGTTTAGTCATACACAGCTACTAAAAATGGGCTCGGTTTGTACGTCATAGTAGTGCTAAAGATGGAGACTTCGAAAGGTACCCTGCGAAGTTTAATTGTGTACATGTACATTATTAATCAACAATGGCAGTACTTTCAACACCCATGCATCCGAGTTATTGTCCGTCGTTTCCGTTTTGGGTCCGTCTTTCCATGGGATAGGTTTGTCCTTCCCACAGTAGGCAGACTCATGCTGACAAATATGTAACTAGTTTTAACTACGTGAAAGCGCATGCATCTCAAAGGTAACGTCATGTTTCAACAAGTTAGCACGTTCATAGTGAATTAACGACGCTGTGAAGTTGACTTAGATCTTTTTCCATTTCCTGAATGGGGTATCGAAGATGCTTCGTGGTGCACTTTCAAGAATAGAGATCATTTTTATTGCGACATTGGCAGTAACTGAGTGCATTTCTATAACTGAACCACCGAATAACTGTGCAATGAGGGTTAATTTTCTGGTGTCTTGCATCGGAATAACAGCGAAAAAGTTTCAACAAGTAAAAGAATTTCTCTACGCATTTGCAGACGAGTTTGAAGACGACTTGCAAGTTTTCAGCATGGCAATGTTTTCAGATGTTTTGACTGATATCAGAATCGATTTCTTGAGCAAAAGCTCTTGGCATAATGCTTTAGATAATCTAAAACTGCCAGCAAGCTTTGTGTTGAATTGTGGCAAACAAAAAAGGCTCTTAGCCCTTGCCCTGTCGGAAACTCGTTTAAAAATATTTTCACCATCAGACACATCGGGTATATTAGTGGTCCTTACGGATGGTCCTACACAGGAGACTTCTACCATGAAGACGAGGAATCCCATGAAGTATGACATCAACTTTGTCAAAGATGCCTACCGGAGCACAGGGTTTTCAATATTTACTGTACTCGTTTCGGAGAAGACGCGGGCTCATTTTAGTGGGATGATGCAAGATATGAAGAATGTAGGCTATAGTGGTTTCTTTCTATCCAAGAGCTTCGAGAAATTGCGTGTGAAGCCACCAAAATTGTTGGCAAGGGCCGTGTTACTGCGATGTTGGCAAACGGCGAAACTGCATGGCAGAGATGTAAATAGGAAGATTGACAAACTTGTTGAATTTGGATATTTTGAGTCAAATCGCAGAGACATACCCGTAACGTATTTGTGCGGTGAAAGTGGTTACCCTGTCATGTCGTACACCTACTGTAGGGATGCATCACAATACCTGATGAAAGCAATGATGTTCAATGGCACTATTCCAGCGCGTAAGTCATTTAAATCTATATCCTTTACATGTCCGAGAAAAAGGAACTACCCAAATTGCCTTAGAGACTAACGTATAATTTTATGACAGTCGTATATAGCCTATAATCAAAGCCGCTTAAGACCATCCGTGGTACAAAGTTATATACTAAATATACAGCTTTGCCTATGTATGGGTAAAAAATGACCAAATAAAAAATGACACAATATCAGTCCCCGGAGTGAACTGAATCACCAGTGCGGGAGAAAAAAGTGTTGTTTGTGTTAGTACTTACTAAACTGAATTCCTGTGAAGTATTTTGGGAACTGTAAAAAGTCTTACCGTTTATATTTCGCCTCCTTTCAACTCTCTCTTACAACGACGAATCAAATTGTCTGCCATCCTGTAATCTCACTCTTTCACCTAATAACATCGACTATTTACCCTAGTACCAGCCAATTAGCCAAGTGAATGTTTTCTTTCACGAGTTTACCGCTACCCACTAAACATTCATTTTTACCTCAACGCAGCCAAAATCCGATTTTTTAGTTTGATTGGTAATTACATGTACGTTTTGTAAATTTAATACAATGGTATCTCCGTAATGGGAACGAATTGGCTATCTGCAACTTTGGATAAGCCATGACGAATTGTAACCCACCCGTGTTTTTTAATAATGGAAAGTTATTTATGTACATGTATAAGTTAAGCATGTCGCTTTTGACCTTTCTGGAGACTTAGCTTTAAATCAGTCGCCTTAGGTAATTACAGTTTACTGACGCCATATCGTTTGGTTGCAACGTGTGCGTGCCGAAGGCAGTTTATTGAAAATTTTAAATGTACCAGTTATCATATTTACTAACAGTAGTCAGTATAATAATCAGACTGATTCGTGAGCATGTAATGACGCAGAATTCAAGTGGAAGAGTATTGAGTATTCCGAAGACATAAACTCGCCAGCCCTAAGTCCAATCACGAGCCAGAGGTGAGTGCTTGCCTATCTGTGCTAGTAAGTAGGATGCCAAATTGCGGATATCCCTCCGGAAGAACGCAGCCCACTCACGATTATGAGATTATTACTGGTGTATATGCCAACATGTTTATGAACAATCATTTCAATCATTGACACTAACGCTAATGACGGTAGCGGCTTTCTGAGGCCCGACGTCCAGCGGCGTACAGAGTGAAAGCTTCGCTTGACGGTTAACCAGTGTTGGACGATCCAAAATAACGCAAGTGTCAACAAACAGTGGTAATGAGCACTCTGAGTCTATCTGATTTTCAATTATTTATCCAGAATTTTCAGTTATGCTGCCAACCAGTGATTGATCGACTCCTTTGCATTGGATCAGACATTTTTAGGTAATAGTCACTTAGTGTGGTCTCCGATTTCGAAAAGCAACCAATCACTGAGTAACGCCTGTTATCCAGTGGATGAAACTTGATCACAGTAAGTGACTATTACCATATTTTATGCTTCATGTTGTCCTCGTGTGCACTCCCGGGTGCACTCCCATAGAACACCACTGTCCTACTGTATGAAGGACCAAAGGGTCTTAAAGGAGAATGCCACCCGATTTATTTAGTCTTTTTTACCGTCTTAATCGGTTTATATCAACATCGCCTCCCATACGATCGACCTTACCTTGCCGAGAGGTGTCGCGTTAACCTGTGAGGAAGATGAGAAACGACGCAGCGACGTCAGTCGTTCATTTGCAGAGTGAATGCCGCTATGTTGCGGTGCATCGTTCTCCCTTGTCCGAACAATGCAGCTGCGAGGAAAGCGGGTACATCGTTTATTTGGACTTCCTCGAGAGTCCGAAATGCTTAGGAAATGGCTCGCGGTAGCGAATAATGAAAAGTACGCTGTTAATAGCAAGTATGATGCCCTGAAACATGTCCGTGTCTGAATGCCGGCTTACCGAAGAACTATCCATACTTTCCGTTGTCTGTGCATGCTCACGGCGCCTCTCTAGTATTTCTTGATCACTGTATTCCGGTTCGAACTGATAGTCTGTGAAACCTAACGATCCACCTGCAAAGTCTTCGTCAGATGAACTCTCGTCTAGAAGTCAGGATTCTGTTGACGTTCTGCGTTCTGTTTCAAAATGAAATATTTCCACCCTAACCAATGCTTATATAAAACTGAAACAAACTCTGCCTCATTAGATACTGGATTCGCGGCGCCAGACTAGAAACTAGATTTGCAGCTTCCGCTAATTCACCAAAATAAACCACGTGATGTTTTCAGTCCGGCCACGATGGCCTTGATCGGGTTCCGAGACAGTGGCCGTGATAACGGGTCAGTCCGGCCCGGACGGGTCTGATCGGTTTCCGAGCCACTGGCCGGATAACAAGCGTTTTGTGTGTTTAGAACTCAGAAAATCACAAGTCTAAACGACAAAGATCTAGGTTCTCCTGTCTGTATTTCACATGCTCCTTTAAACGAGTACACTGAGCTCTGCAAGTAGAAATGTGCTTAATCTACGCGTAGTTTTGCTAAATTTACGAGTACTTTTGCTTAATGTACACGTACTTTTGCTTAATCTACGCGTATTTATAGTTCTTGGGCGATCATCGTTCTGCCATTAATCAGCGAGTACGTTAAGCAATGCCACCGTCTCGACTGGCCTCAGTAGAGACGGTGAAGCTATGCCATAGGAACTTCAAACGCCGAAAGATGTTCGACGAATTGTGCCTCACACTGATGAAAACATGTACATGTAAGTTACGTCGATTTTTTAATTGCTTCCAACTAGAACAAAGTCCCGAAGTTTTTTCGGGCGATAATTGTCCAAAATCCACTCGGGCTCTAGATAACGGGGGATAACGACTTCGCCGTGAAATAATCTATATTTATGCAATAGCCACGTTTGTTTTCTAATCGAGCGTCAACAATTGGTAGCAGAGCAAAGTTTGAAGTGCTATTTCTACAATGTCAACCAGAATAAACATTTCAGATTATCATCCCAGTATATGCTACGAGCGTTACGGACAAGAATTGCTAATAGTCCAGTCATTCTACGGATGACCGGGAAAAGTTGCAACAAAGGTTTAATTGCATAAATCGAATCCTCCAACACCCCTTAGTGTGAGAAGAAAAGTCTGCCTGAAACGGAGTGGCGCATGTTGTTTTTCCAGAAGGAAGACAAAATGGTCGCCAAATTTGTAGATGGGTCAACAAATCCATTTGAAATGATTTTGCATGGCTGTGGTGACACCGTCCTCCATTTTACAAGATGGCCGCCAAAGTCCAAAACTTCTTCGAGTCGCACAACTTCAGAACGAATAGATGAGTGTGACGTCTTCGTTTAAACATTGCCACATAGGTTTTCTGGGTCGACTAGTCCATTGAGACTCATTGCGTTTGACTGTAGAGATTACTTCCGCCATTTTCTAACTTAGACACCAAATACTACCTTCATGTATGAACTTCATATGCTAGAGAGACACGCCTTCTTCACAAATTCCATATCATTCGTTTTAGGTCAATGCATCCGTTAAAATAATTTTTGTCTGGCTTTAATGATAACGACTATCATTTTCACGAATCTTCAACAAAAATAACTAATTTCGGTGAAAAACATCGGGTTCACCTGGACTGAAGGGTCACCCTGCTCCTGAAAAAGGCTGTATTGAAAATATTTATCTGCAATTAATTTAGTGATTTACTATCATCACCAGCTGAGCCTTTTTGTCACCTCCAGTAAGTTGTAAATGTATGTAAGTACAGCAACAGTTGAAACAGGATCGAGAAAGGGACACTCCAGATATGTTTAGCAAGTTAAACAGTTTCTAATCCTTTGTACAACTCCCGTTAGGATTCTCTTTAGTGGTGTTACAAGTTTGTCCGAAACAGTAATTCTCAGTCCATGATAAAAATCTGTACACAATCAACAAGTACTTACACAACTAATCTGTGTCAACTGAGAATGAATTGCTGCAGCTTATACCACGACATTCTCAACATGCAACCAAGTATGACAATCCTTACTTCTTGCAAACACATCTCTTTGAACTGTAGTCAGTCCTTTACGAGCATCTTATTGCTTAGTTGGTTCCCTGGTGCTGTTAGCTGATCCGTCGTCATAGGAAGAAGTTTTCCACCTACCAGCACGCATCCCCAACCCAGCGGGTGTAGCCCACTGCTAAGGAACTTTGACCAGTTTGCACTTGATAGTATGGAATAGCTGCTGAAGCAGTTGGTGATAAAAAGTATATTCGGACTGATGCTACAAATCGCCTGTATTCGCAAGTCATCCAAACTTCCCAAGCCAGGTCCACCGTAAAGTATAGACACAGTTATTTTACTTGCTTAAATATGCCTTTCTTCAACTGCATTGGTCTAGCGAATACTCTAACGTTTTGGCAAATCTTGATCACGCAGTTTCTTGAAAGGGAGAGCCTTGCCAATACCAAACAGTCTTGATTTTGTATCGCAGTCACCTGTTACATGCGCAAATGGCAAAACCACTGAAGTTTTGGCACCAAGACAACTGCAGCGTCTTGATGTCCCACATGCTTTGGTGCCTCTTGTCTGATTTTTTGAGCAATGGAAAATGCTGTGACGTAGCATGGTAACACAAAATACCCACAAGTCTGTGTCGTCTGCAATGGACCATGTGAAACGTTTTCTACTGATAATTCTACAATTAAAACCTCTGCGTCACCTTTAGCTTGTACCAACATTTGGTAACAAGTTTGAAAAGGGGTGAATACACATGTGCTTGTTTTTGCTGGTTGCCAAAATGCTCCTAGCTTGACTTGATCACCATGTCACCGTTCCATTGAACTTCAGTTCCAACACCGGCCCCTACCAGTCTTCCAACATTGGAGACATAACGATCAAAAGCAACAGTACGCTAGGTGCTTGCTGACGTAATCCACATAAGTTCCACCAATTGACTGAAACGATGCACCTCTAGGCCATGGAATACGGTGGCGGAAAGAACCGCTGTCAATTACATGCATCCCAGTCTTTTCTGGAAATTGGTATTCATCAATTAGTCCCCAACTTGACCAGAGTGCATTAGATAATATTGATTTATTAACAATTCTAGGAAGGCCAGATGTCTCAAAAAGAGCGGGGATACAGCCCACAGTTCAAACTTAATAAACTCATTGTTGTCTTTTACAGATGCCAATATTCACTGAAATAGTTGTTGTGGATCCACTCGTGTAAAATTAGTATTGGCAACATGAATTGATGAACTTGTCATTGCCACAAAACCTTGTTTTCTTTCTCAAGGTGAAGTCTTTCACACTCGACCCCTCCATAGACAATAGGATTGCCTCCCCCGCTTCTCTGGCATTTTCGGCATTGCCGCGTGTTCCTGCAGTAACATCAGTGGTGATGTTTTGTAATGTTCCCTTTTCAAATGGGTTTCTGTTGTGGAGGAATTCAACAAGGCTGAGGATGTCTTTGTCATACCGCGACTGTCTAGCCTGGGTACATTCTTTATCTTGCTCACTTGTTTTGCAAGCCAAGCTTGTCCCACTCTGTATGGCACCATTCAAAGGAGAATGCCACCCAAAGAACAACCTATTTTGTACCAATTTAGATCGAGTAGCTCTACTCGATAACGGCACGTTCGGTTGCGTTACCTGACACCTGACGGCAGACGGAGGTGTTGAAATTATCCAACCACGTCATTGGTTTCACACGCAGTCTGTTCAGCAGTTTACAGCACGGATTACTGGTGTCAGCTCATCGCTTGAATTCATTGTTTAACACCAATAAATAATCACAATTCTATGTAAAACCCTTAAAAATACACCGAGTTCTTATAAAAACGTGTTGTTTTATTTCGCTGTTACGGATTTATTGGTATTTGGACACGCCGTAACCTACAAAGTTCGGCAAATTAAAAAAGTTCCTTAGCAGGAGTTTGGGGTCTGTTCGGAGATAAATTCGAAGTATTCGTCCGTAAAATACAGGCAGGGAAACCTAGAACTGTGCTGTTTAGACTTACGATTTTTTGAGTTCTAACACAAAACGCTTGTTATCCCAACCAGCTCGGAGCCCGATCAGGCCCGTCGCTGCCGGACTGACTGGTTATCCCTGCCAGTGGCTCGGAACCCGATCAGGCCCGTCGCGGCCGCCGGGACTGGCACGAACATAAACCAGCTTGAGTTGGAAACTACTAACCTCCAGTCACGAAAAGACTATAACAGTGAGCCAAAGAAATAATATGAAATAGCCACGAAACTGAAAATCTACTCATTTGTCGGGGGCCGCGATCAGTCAGATTCGCCTTCCACAGACCGTCAGGGCAAAGGTTGTATAGTAACAATGATTTGAATAATGTACATGTAATTGTATTTCTAAATAAAGATTCCCCTAACATGTGACCAGAGCATATAAAATCGAGTAATTGTTTCACAACAGCGTTCTGTCAGCAAACACTGAATTAGCATGCGCTCACACCGCCTCGGTGCCCGGTCAATTACTTTTATTGCCGGCATCAAAAGCCGGTAACGCAGCGGTTTATTCATTGCTGGATTCTCAACATTTGCACTCACGAATACTGCAAAGGCATTAAAAATTGTATCAAATTAGACAGACTTTGTTTCAGTTTTATATAAGCATTGGTTAGGATGAGAATAATTCATTTTGAAACAGAATGCAGAATAATAAACGTCTACATGGCAACTCGACCGGCGCCAATCCCGACTTACATGTAGTTAGTCAAGAGGTCATCCGACGAAGACTTCAAGGGTCGGATCGTTAGATTTCACAGGCTATCAATTCGAACTGGAATACATGTACAGTGATCGAGAAATACTACAGAGGTGCCGTGAACATGCAAAGGCAATGGAACGTGTGGATAGTTCTTTGGCAAGCCGGAATTCGTCAGAGAAATCACTGTCGACAAAATGCCGGCCACAGACGCGGAGATTTTTCACGGCCTCATACTTGCTATTAACATAGTACCTTTCATTCTTCACTCATTACCGCAAGCCACACCCTAAGCGTCTAGGCTCTCGAGGAAATCGAAAAAACGACAACCCGCTTTCTTCGCAGCTTCATAGTTCGGACAAGCGGGAAAGATATAGCGGCATTCACTCTGTAGACGTACCACTGACGTCGCTGCGTCGTTTCTCACCTTGCTCAGAGGTTAACGCGACACCTCTTGGCAAGGTGAGGTCGACCGTATGAGAGGCGATGTGGATATAGACCGATTAAGACGGTAAAGAAGACTAATTAAATCGGGGTGGCATTCTCCTTTTAACTTTAAAGCAGCCACTATTTACGCTGTGTATCTCTCATGCCGCGACCTCTAGTTAAACCAGTTGAATGTCTTTCACGAGCGTTTGTTCAATTGCAAGGTCAGATGGAGGTCGTTAACGAAGCTGTTGTAGACATCTGGGTGTGTGTCTTTAAATTGTCATATCTGCTGCAAGTACACGTATAGTGATCCAGATCTTGCGCATGTATTGTGACCAGCAGCTGTAAAGTAAGGCAACATTTCAGAAACTGCTTTAGGGGAAGTGCCCAATCTGACGTTCTTCTGATATCAGAAAAAAATCGAACGATGTCAACCATATTCACACACTGTAGCCAGAGACTGCTGGTTCGACTTTGCAAAGACAACTCTGGCTTATGTGCCATCTTTCAAATCATCATCAAGTACATCAGTGGCCATTGACTCCTCCGTAGAACCATTCTTATCTGTCACTGCGAATTCTGAAAACCTTTATTCTGATTCATTCTTGCTTAAATCTACAAATAACAGCATTTCGGAAGCCAGAAGTGAATTCTCGTGAGGGTATTCCATTCAAGGTTAAGAATCGGAAGACACTGCCTGTTCTTTGCGTGTCCCAGTGCATATAAATCTGTAGTTATGCAATCAGTTCTGATGGCTGGGGAATACAATGTTAGTGAACAAGCGTTGAATTGTCCCATCTCTTGGCACGGAATATGCGTGTTCTGTGTTGGTGACATTGAGGACTCCTGGAATTTCTGAAGAACTGGAACTTCTTTCTTCATATCCTGATGTCATTGGTTCTAGGTTGTCGCTACTTGATCTGTCAATCTTTGGAAGTGGGATGTCGAATGCTCTGGCTGTTATTCAATTCTGAGTCTACCAACATATTCCTCTTAGTGCTCTATCCGCACTTTTTCTATTTAACATAATTGATTTCACTGCTTGGTGCATTTGCGGTCTCGAGAATTTGTGTACTTTACATCAGAAAAGTCATCTCATTTCCAATATGAAATTCGCCAAGCCTACACTGTACCTCAAATGAATATGTTTTATAGAAAAGTAAGTGAGTGTGTGAAATCTGCTATGCAAATTAAACTAAGCATTCTCTGAAACCCCCCAACTTTTATGTGAAGTAAACTAAAAATTGAGTAATATTCCACATTAAGTATCTAATTGTTAAAAAAAATTAAAAAAACAGGTTATTAAGCTTGACTGTAAATTGTAAAATGGTTTGTCTAAACCCTTGTCCGGTTAAAAATAAATTTTGCAGGATGCACATGCGCTTAGTTTGGGGTTTGTGCGTTAGCGGCCATTTTTATTTTTCTCTCCAACCAAAGACCAACTGTAAGGCTCAGATATTTTAAACTGTCTATTTTACAAAAGCATAATTTTTTTGCCATTTTTAGGCAAAACCTAAAAAGAAATTTTGCAAGATGTACCAAATTGTCCTTTCGGCCTCCAATTTGTCTGCCAAATTGGTTTATTTTCAGAAAAATTGGCATCGTTTGGTTGGTATAGAAGTATTTAATGAATGACAAGCTTCATTGTTTTATTTTGCGCTGTTACATATGAGCACAGGCGCTTGGGTTTATCGCAAATGACGTCACTCAATAATTATAAGAAAACATAAAGGTTGGACACTCGAAATCTGTTTGCTCAGAATTTTCTACTCAAACGTGCATGGAACGAGCATCGGACAACTCTTAGAATACTTTCTTTCATTCGATCTCTTAAAATTGCCATCGAGTGGTGATTTGGCGACAAAAATGACAAAAGAATGCCAAAATCACAAATTCAAGGACGTGATTCAGTGATGTCATGGCAGACGGTCTTCGCACATCCGGGTTTTGAAGGACGCTCGCGAGCTAAATCCGAAAGTCTAATTTCGCGCGGCTTTCATCATCAATCCCTCTACTACTTGATCATGAGAAGCAGAGAGCACTTTATTGCCAAATAAATGTAATTACTCACATATTTGTGTCAAATATAAATTATCTTGATACTGTATTGATATGCGTACTTTTTGTGTACTCTGATTTCTTATGAAGGTTTTACTTTTGGCCAAAACCATTGAGTTAACTCGTCGGCCACGCGCATTGTAATACTTGCACGGACTGCGTTTCCTGGCCGAGTGTGTGTTGTGCTTCAATCAAAAAAGTGCGTGATGTCAAGATGAGAAACAAGATACGCCAGTTTATGTAATAAAATTCTAAGTTATGTGCTAAAATGAGCCGTCAGTGGAATAAAGTTACAAATAATCATTAAAATACTAACTTTAACATTCTCAATTAGTTGAGTTTTGGATTAGAATTGCTCAAACTCGAAGTTTCACCTACGACAGGCGTACAAGTTGAAGCACAACTGAAATCCGCCATGTTTACTATTTCAGGTCCTTGAATTCAGAGTTTTGAGATTGTTTTGGAAATTCCATCGCCAATTCACCACTCACGAAGACAGTTAATGGGATCTAGGAAAGATAAGGCTTCGAAGGTTTATGCAACACCAGACTGAGGGAGGTGCACGCAGATTTTATTTGGATTTTGGACGGTTGAAGTTGGGAGCCTCGGCTTGGCAATGTTTAAGTGTCCAACCTTTATGTTTTCTTATATATATTATTGAGTGACGTCATTTGCGATAAACCCAAGCGCCTGTGCATATGAGTAACATGCCAGAAAGCACTAAAAATTGGTCTTGGTTGACATTTTCCCGCCATCTTGAAAACACGACTTCCGCCACTCTGATTTTGGTAGACTTTTTTCTGACAACAAGGGATTGTCGAAGATGCCATTTATTGGAAAACATCTTTTGTTGCAGTTTTTATAGGTTGGGCGCTCTGGAGCTCTAAAATGACTGGATTATAGCGTGGAATGAGGTCACAGGACAGAAACGTGGTATAGCAGTGGCGGTGTCCTTGGCAGAGGGTGCAAGTGGTATTCGCGAACAGGTGTTTGATGAGCTTAAGCGTGATGACGGACTGGCGAAACTTATTGCGTATTTTGATATTAAGCTTGGGAAAGAAGACTTAGCGGACAGTCTTGAAAAAAATGAGGATTTTGAGGAATGTGCGCGTAGATTTTGGCATGTACACTCTTATGCAAAGCAAATATTTCACGAGAAAAAAACTTCTAGTTTTAACTGGAATAGACTACAGTGAGCGGTCGACATTCTATGGACAGGTAAAACCCTCGTCAAAATGATTAAAGGTGACCCCGGCAGTGCGGAAAGCGGCAACACTTAGAACTGGGAGTTAAACTTGAGCCGGCGGTTTTTGGCTGCATGAACACAAGGATGCGCTTCTCGCGGAGGGCTTTGTCAGAAGAGGTGCTTGGGGTGATGGCGGAAAACAGCGTATCAAAATTGCAGGGCGTGGTCGCGTGTATGCAAATAACCAGAACATGAGTGTGAATGATAGACCTTTGAATCCCACCGGATATACACTGTAAGATAAACGTTTGACATGCTTGGCAAACAGGGAGAGCATGCAGTGCTTTTTACGTGTCATCAGAAAGCCAGCTTAACAGAACTGATGCGGGAGACCCACAATTCAGTTGTGTTGGATAGCGCATTTTCGTGTACAGTGTGTGGTCAAATTTTGTAAGATGATTATGCATACCTAGATTTCCTCTGTGAGTCTGACTTACAGAAGGTTTAGCGATACCCAGGTGTGAAAGTGTTTAAGTTTGGTAGTGGTCACAGTCTTCCCTCGGTTGCTAGCTTAGAAATCCCTGCAGTGTTGGAAGGGCAATATGTTACTATTACGACAGATGTGGTTGATTCAGAGATATTTCTGCTCTTGTCAAAGCAGGCTATGAAAACTGCCAAGGTAAACTTGGACCTGGAAACTGATACCGCTGAAATTTTCGAAAAATCTGTGTTGCTGTGTTCACTGATCGCAAGAAACCGGGTTTGGTAATCGACAAGATTATGACAAACTGGGTTGGTGCTGGTTGTGGTTTATGGGGCGATTTTTTCTAACAATGGGGGTGAATTTAGGTTCTGGCGAAACCAGAAAGGTAGCCAGTGTTTTAAATCTTGACATCCACAATACAGCTGCAGGTAGTTCATTCCAGGTTGGTTTGTGTGAGCGTATTCATGCGGTTACTGATAGTATGTTGGTGAAGTTGGTAGAGCAGCAGTACCCCAAGACTGACATAGAAGTTTTACTCTGTTGCGCTGATGTGGCTCGTAATTGTTTTCAAATGTGGAGTGGCTTCAGTAGCTACATGTATGAACTCGTATTCGGTAGAAATCATAATCTTCCAAACATTATGTCACGTAGTTTACTGGCTTTGGAGGGTTTGACTACCAGCGACTCTTGCTTAACATCTGAATGCGTTGTATGCTTCGAGGAGAGCATTTATTGCGTCAGAGGTTGATGAGAAAATACGGTTGGCATTGCGACATAAGGTTCAAGCATCCTAACAGGTTTTTGAGCGTGGGGATACTTGTATCAAGGAGTGTAGTAGTATAGGAGAGTTCACTTGTGAGTTCGCTGTTACCGCTACTACTAGCGCCGCCAAGTGGTGAACAAGCTACGGTCAACCAGGAAGCGCCAAAACCCGGCAATGGGGACGGATGCATTTTGCAGTGCGATAAAATGCATGAATTCATCCACGAAAACCCCAGACGTGTCATTTTGTAGGTTTCCTAAGGATCCAGAAAGGTAAGGATTATCTGTTATTCAATAATATGATACATTGTCTTTCATTTTGTGTGTTCTGTTCACGGTTGTTAGACAAGTCGATCGCAGTCCCGGTGCCCGGCACTGTCTGTTGTCTGCAGTGTAGGCTAGACCTACTGGGCAGCCGGCGGAAGAGGACTATGATTAACGTACGATGTGATCGTCAGCTTTTTGGATACTTGCAGTCCATGTATTCCAAATCAAAATGTCACTCTAACGATCGCAGGGATAATTTTAGGAAAACATTCCCATGGCCATGGGTGAATATGAATCGTGGTGACACGGCCATGGCACAATCACAGCCACAGGCCACAGGGCCTTTTAAGTCTTTCATTAGTCAAGTCAGAGAATCTGTGGGTCTCGGTGAAAAGTTGTGCAGCCCTTAAAATATCCGTGGATCGACATTTGAGTCCTAGTTTTTTTAGTTGACACCAAGACGCTTTTGTCTCTATCACAATCACAGTACGACAGGACTTCTGTAGTGTAGTTTAGTGTAGGCTACCAGTCTCTGTGAACCTGGTGAGTATGAGGTTTGTTCCTGAGTCTCTCATTGATTTCTGTTCAGGTGCAAGCACTGGGAGCCGACCTTATGAATAGAGTGCATCCTACTTGTCCAAGAACTGCAACTTATGCTCTCATCACTTCGAGGAGTCCATGTTGATGAATGAAGAACAAGCTGGTATTGAATGCAGTGCCCGAGCAGTATTTGATGTCCCCAGTCCACCAAAAATGAAGACGTCAAAAAGTTCTACGGAAATTATGTTACAGCTGTGGAATAGGCTTTTTGCATTTCTGATTATCGTCTCACAAAGCAAGTACTGGAACATCACGTGTAGAAAGGACAATTAGTCAAAATCTGGTTTTCGTATTTTACTAAGGTTGATCAGATTGAAACATTTTATGAATGGTTAGCCTGTGATTTGAAGAGAGCCAAAGTGAAACTGATGGGTCTTTTAGAGTCTGAATGGTGGGCTGACATTTTGTTAAACCCAAGCTATCCATATCATTTTGCTTCTCAATGACACTGAAACACCTCTGTGAGTAAATTAGTTATCAGCTTCAACGCATTTCGTTGGCAAAAAGAGCTGTTGTTTTCTAGTGAATAGAGAGTGAGAAGGTTGGTTAGATTTTCTTGTTGTATTGGTGTATGTGTTGCCTATTTTGTACGTTTTTGGAGATTGTGATTAATTTAAGCTCCAGTTGTGGCTAAGTAACAAATATGATCTTGTGGTCTAGCTTTAGCTTACCTGAAATATTTACTGTTATTGATAATATGAACAGTGGGTATAGAAAATAAAAATTTTAGTTTTATCATCCATTAAAAGTCTTTTTAATTCAGTTTTGTATGAAGTTGTGTGGCTAGTGAATATTTTGATTGCTGTTTAGCACCTCTTAACTTTTTTGTCATGACATTTTGAGCTTGGACTGGTTATGGTGGGGATATACTCAATGTGGGGGGGGCTCGAATTCCCGACGATGTAGACCTTTTGCTAACAAGTGAGTGGGCGGACTAAAAAAAAAAAAAAACGGGGACCACCACTGTGAATTGCGCGTTTCCGTTTCTTTAGTGGACTTTTGTCCCATTTTCTCGGACTTTTTGTCTCGTTCAAGCCCCCCGAGCCCCCTGGGTGCGCGCGTGGGAGAGTGCAATCGAGTTTACCCTATGCTGGAATGTCTAAGAAATAATGGGATGTTCTAAAATTATATTACGATTTTGTGGTAGTGATGAATTGCTTTCTTCTTCTTACATGTGTAACACCCACTACACCAAACAATTATTCACATTGTTAGTATCCTGGTGCATTGAATAAGGAACACATGCGAAATTGGGTGGAGGTGAAACCAGCAGTGAGCTGGGAGCAACATGTTTGTCAATGGTCAGGGGAGCAACCAAAATTTATGACAATGGGAATGGCTCAACACCCATGTGGCATACCCCATTGGTTTTTACCTGTTTAGCACTCCTCCCATGTAACCCCCCTGGGAGATGGTCAACACCCATTTGGCGCCCACATGGTTTTTGCCTTGTACCCCCTTAGCTGTCACCTGTGGGGAATTACCCTCTGAACCCCCAGGAGCAAACATTCAAATTTTATTGTCCATGGAGGTATGAACTGTTATAAGGAAAGATGATTTGCCTTGTTAAGAACTCAAACATGAAACAAAACCGTGATAGATTTTGAAGGGAGCTTCAAAAGAATAAAAACAAATACACTTTAATATTGATTAAAATACACATTTTCATTCTCATTCGATTATAAGTGGATGTTAGTTTACGTATTCTAACCATTTGCAATCATACAGTAATTTTATTGCACGTTGAACGTCATTAAAGTATGAATTCATCAGTGTTTACATTGTTCGGACTGCTCTCCTAGTATTGATTATTCGCCGCTTGGAGCGCTAGTGTTTCGACCGGTAACCATTGCGGCGAATGGTAAAATGGCGGAGTGAACTGTCCTATACTCGTACACTCCTTGCTTGTATCGTGTACTACAAACGAGAGGATAGGGATCGATGGCTAGGCCAGTGTAAAGTTTTATTCCACGATGGAAAGTTATTTTGTCCGTCGTGGTGGATCCATTGTGCGTGTATCGCCTTGTCGATTGGTTAAAACTGATCAGAACTTTTTTGAGGGTCTAGAATCCACTCTTGATGTGCCTATTTCAAACCAACCCTGTAAGGATCCACTTGACCTTGATTCCAGGAGTGAAAGGCCAAATTGTGTTGTGAGGATATGTCTAGTAACGAGGGAGCTGACAGTCATAGCAAAGACTCACAAACAGTCTACTAATCTGCAAAAATTCCCGCATACGATACAAACTGTAAAAGGCATGTCACTCAGATTACTGGGTTTCCGCCAGGGTTTTGAGTTGAGCAGGTAAAATTTCAGGAAAATACAAAGATCGTTATAATGTAGAACTGGATGATGTGCCTGAGGCAGTCGCGAAGCACTCGTGGTGAAGAACATTCGCTTATAGAACGGAAAGAGTGAATTAGACTCCATAAATCAAACTTATTGATCAATCACCTGACGACCGTGCGTTTTGACACTCTGTCAAAGATGTGGAGGAGTGTTTCTATCTTCTGTTGTTTTCGCTTTCTACCGAGAAAATGTTGTGCTTGTAGCGTCAACATAGTTCAGTCGCATGACCGTTCCAATTCAAAGGACATGTAAATGTTCTTACGATAGCACTTTTCATCCATTTGTTTAAATTCTCTAGGAACTTGGTGTAGTTACATATACAATGTATGTCGAAGCATGCAAACCAACAATGCTAAATACACAGAAATTTATAAGATCGACAAATGAAACAAAATCTGTCGCCTACTCAAGGATATATGTCAGAAGCGTCTGCGATGGACGCAAATCTATTGGCCAAGCCATGCAAAAACAATAGTTACCAAAATGGAAAACATTTGAAGCACATTGGAAGCACTTTGGCCAAAGAATGTCGAAATAAAATCATACATAAAACCAAAATAGTTAATATTCAATCTCTTAGTAGAGTATAATAAACAGGTGATTACAACATTGCCGTTGCACTCCAACTTTGCAGAGCCAATATGCGTCGGCTTTGAGTTCCATAAAATAAAATGTGTTACCAGTATACAAGCTTATTTGTCTTTTCCCCTATTTTTCAAGCGTCTGTTCTTGATTGAGAAATGTTGAGAACAACTCATAGCAACTAACCGAAAGTGATTCCTGTTCGTTTTAAGTCTTTAGTGTTTCATTACTATCGAACCGAATTAATGAGCAAATTCTCCTTCGACATCGTCCAAAAGTCGATCATTTCAAAAACGAATCCTACCCGGTAGCAGTTTTTTGGATAACAGTGTCGAGAACATATTATTTGCAATTTTCATATGATTCCATTTAGCCTTGTCTCATGTATGATGATACGAAATTATCGAAAGTTATACATTTTTTCTAGGGTCATTTAAAACCTTAACAGTTTATAAAATATGAGATTGTGGTTTGCCAAACCATTTGCAAGTCAATAAATAAACCAATGGTTCAACGAAAATAGTCCACAGGTAAATATAAGTTGTTCAATCGAAAAACCGAATGAATACTCGGCAACAAAATTAGTCTTTTGTTGTTCAACGTAAAGCATACAGTAGGTCACCAGTAGAGTTTTGGAGGATCGAAATAGATATATCTATTTATTTTTGTTTTAGTGTTGTGTTTTTAATTTTGTCATACCCTTGATCCGTCTTTAAAATCAGACTATCTTGATTCCGTATGTCAATGTTTTCTTCTGTAGAATTTCGAGAATGTAAAAAATTTGTCGAGAATGTTAACTCTGACCCTGTATTATTTTCAAATCCTGATTCAAAATCTCCTCTGATACTTCGTCGATGCATCTTTTTATATTTTAATAATTCTTCTCAAAGCTGGCAAAATCTGACCGTGCAAGTCAAGACCAGGGTTTTTTCATTTCACCATGCAGGTCCTTACATAGTGACGACTCTCGAAAGACCACGTGGGACTCTGGTGTCAAGTCTCCTTCTACTTTATTCCCTCATTCTACCTGATGCAACACAGATCAGGTAGTTCACGTGGTCAACACTAAGGGGCGCTGGACTACATTTATGATCGGGGTGTGCCGCTAGGAAATTTGGACACTCAACATTCAAGAGATTTATCAAAATAAGCCGTGCACGTTTACCTGGGACTGCTTGCTATGTTGAATCCTAGATAGTAAGCGCGAAAGAATGGAATTGTCCTGTTTGAATTCCAGCCCAAAAAAAACGAAGTCCCTCTTCAGTAAGTTTACTGGGAAAAACACCTTCACAGGGAATATAATTAGCGTGAACATGGCACACAAGAAGGTGACACGTCCTGCATAAGTGCCCTCTTCTCCCCAGCCAATCCAACGGAATTGTGTTGGGGGTAGTCACAGACAGAAGGTACACACGTCAACATGTGCTACTTGTATATTCAATGGCTCGTTCCTCACGAACAGTTAATTTTTTCATTGATTAATCAAAGTGTTCACGTCCGACATTTTACAGAATCTCTCGAGTCGTGCGTTCACTAATTATGCTAGTTGCCCGGCTGCACATCCAGCCGCAGACGTTGAACTTTGGTTGCAATAAGCGCGTATAGTGTGTGTGTTGCAATGGCATCCACTGACACTCGTGACAGATAGAAAAATAGCGCTCTCGTACGAGCAGGCAATAGAGAATTCACAAAATTACCTTTCAATTAGCTTTCTCTGCTTCTACTAACGTTCTTTTTTAGTACTTTAGCGTCCAATCTGCGTATTTGCCATCCACTGGGTTTAGCTGACAGTTATTAACAGACGTGTTAATGCATCCCAACAATCGACTGCAAACCCAGTTAAACTACATGTAGGTGTGAGCCGGTCCGACCGGATAAGAGTACTCCGGGGATGAAACTGAACTGAGTTGCGCTGTCTCAAACGTACAATAAGAACTCAAGGTTTAAATTTAGTCATTTTCAATCATGTTGTATGAATCTCTCCGTTGTCATTACTAAAATTAAAATTGTTTCAGTGCATCGTTTGTCATGTCATATACGCATGTAAGTAGTTTGAGGCTTGACACTGACAGTCACATGTCATACCTCGTCAGCTTATATGTTGCGAGTGTTGGTCGCGTTTGAAATACGACGACTGGTTTAGTCGCGCACAGCGCCTTCTAGCTACTGCGTTTTGCCGTTTCATCATTGGAACAACTGAATTTATATTGTAGTGTCTAGACTGCATCAGAACGAAAATCGACATGAACCATTGCCAGTTGTTTTCTTTCCAAACTGAATTCTCGTGCCAACGTGACCAGCCATTCGGACGACATTTCGTTCTCTTTGTTCGCTCGCGTATTGTGACATGTGGCCAGGTGTTCAGTACTGAACATCACGTTCTGCACTATGGCACGCTATGCCAACCGAAGTGCGTCGTGTTGCAAGCGGAAAATGACTGCATTCAGCTGCAACCAGAAACAAGCATGAGTGTTTTTTCACTCTTTCACCTTTTATGGACCTTTTAGAACAGCATTTCGTCGAAACACTGATTACCGTTATTGCCTGTCAATAGGGTTCACTCAAGACAAAAATTATTTCCATTGTGGGCACGGCGGCAGATACTGTACCAATACCAGCACGATATGCAACAGGACTAATGGATTATGTTACTGCAAGCCTCCTCTCGTGGCATTTCCGCGCGGCAAATGCACAAGTAAGTGACTCCAGAGTTGCCACTTTGATGACTGAGCTTTAGGTTAATGTAGTGTGAATACCATTCGCAGCTCAAAAGGACATGTAGAACATCAAAACATGATCCAAAATATGGAAATAGAAATGTGTCTTATTAGGAATTAATGGTGGATTTATATTACATGCAATCCAACAAGAAACCTTTTCAGTGCAAAAGGCACTCGAGGTGTTCTATTTTTTCTCGTTTTTTCGCGGACGCGGAGGGAGGGTGGCCAGTTTCGTACTGGGCTTGATGACGTCAGTCCGTAGGCTCAACTCGCTGGTTACCTGCGTGCCGCTAGGTGGTCGTTAGCCAGCACGCAGATATCACTTAATTTTTCTCGGGAATTTTTTTACACCGGCGTTTTTGATTGGCTAGTCAAATTCTTAACAGGCAGCGCTTTACGCAAACAAATTGGCATGACTGATGGACTGAAGTGTAAATGTGGTCTGTTATACAGACAAATCGGTGCTTAAAATTCATGAAATTCAAGAAATGTGAATCCTAGAAATTGTGGTTGCGCCTTTTCAGAGTGCATCTTTCTAATGTCGATGACTTTTGTTTGCGATACTGTCCTATATTCATACAGTATGAATAACACTAATATTTTTATACCAGAAAACAAGCTCTCAAGAGATATCGCAAAATTTTAGGAGATGGCGCGTACCTGCGCGTGTCACGATTAGGCACTGTTTTCAAAACGACGACAGGTTTTTCTTCTCAATTCCGTTCCTTTCAACTGAATTTCCTCATCTATCCCGGTCGTCTAAGTTTTCAGGCGACAATTGTGACAATATACTGGTGTTGGCCGAGTGAGAGCTGCAGTGAAATCAGTTCCACATAGTTCTTTGAAAGTAAAGTGTGCTCTTATCTGTGAATGTTTAGATGTCACTTAAAAGCTATCTGTTGAATTCATATGTTCGTGCAAAAACCTGAATGTCACATCAGAAACCGACACCGTGTCAAGGCCGTTCGTGGAAAGGTGTTGTTCAAATTTGGTGCATAGAGGCAGAACAAAAATTTTGAGTTGGGGGGCAGGGCAGAGTATTAGCCAGGATTTTACCCGTCAGACATTCGCACCCCCCAACTGCTAATTGGAATCTGGGAGAATTCAGGGGGCATGGCCCCTTGAGTGCTCCCACCCCTAAATCCGCCACTGGTGTAGACTATACTATTGTGATTTTTAGCAAAAAGACAGTCCAGACAGATTGCATTCTGCAGCTCGCATTGTTTCCGTTGTAAAAGAAAAGGCGAGAGACCTACACTTAGCCTGGCTAAAATAAATATCGTTCAAACTCATAAAACTTAATTAAAGTATCCAACAACCTCTCTCACCTTTTCAACGTGTAAAATGTGTTTAGCTTTTACTATCTACCTTCATTTGAATGAAATTTATCAAGGTTGGAAATCGCCAAAACACGTACAGTACGAACATTTTCTTGAGATCATGGAATGAAGGCCAACCTATCAAAATAAGAACAAAATTTGTCTTCAACGGAGTTTTTCGTACACAAAGTGCATATTCTATGATCGTAAGCAGTTATTTTCAAACTACCCGTTACCCGTGATTTCGCGCACAGGTAGCAGCTACCATATATATGTATATTATGTGTGTTTGTTTGTGTGTGTGTGTGTGTGTGTGTGTGTGTGTTTACTGTATGGCGCTGTGAGCATCTCTGGCGCAGAGATACCTGTAATCCCGCAAATTTTCCAGTGGTCCACCAAGTACTGTGTTGTGTATGGACAAAACGATATTTGCACGCTAACTGCCATCGTAATAGAAATACGGGACCTTATTTTGGAGCTTACAAGATCCTGTCTCGCGCCATTTTACATTGTACCGATTATCTGGGCCCCGGAAGATTTCATCTTTTGTCTCCATTCAAGACACCTTGGACTCCGTAAGTGAGGTGCGTGTTCACTGACAGTCAGAAGGGTTTTGGCGTCGAAGAAGTGTATAGTAATTACCCGTCCCAGTGATTTGTTGTGGATAGTTACTGACAGGTCCGTAGAACGTCGTGGCCAAGGCGCAACATTGTACGTCACCCGTCATGACAAACCACTCTTAACTGGCTACTCCAGCAGTTTGTTACGGAAAAGTCAAGTCAGTTGGATACCGTGTAGGATCGAAGCTCAATATATTAAAGCAGCGGTGACTGAATTCAGCTCCTACACTATTCAATCTAGAAAGGTGACATGCAATGCAAAATATAGTAAATTTTACTTGCAAGTTTACATGAGTCTGTGAGTGAACCTTCTCCGCGAGAGTCAGTAGATATTAGGTATCTGTGGGCCGTTTAACTGGGTACGCGAACCTCCCACGCGACTTTGCCTGTCTGAATGCCTCGCTCTGTGCTACCCACAGTTGTCAAAATTCATATTTCGCGACCTTCACGGAAGACAGCGTAGTTCACCACGTATCTAACCAAGTTGCTTGGAAAGGGTGTCGTTATTTAGATATGCACTGATTTTAAAGTTTGAAAGGGTGTGTTCCGCTACCGTGCACCACCAGGGCTGCCTAGAAAGTCCTTCAATCCCAGGCTCCTGACTTGTGCAGAGCGTATGCATGTGTGACTCAATGCACTTGATATTCTAAAAAGCCAAGAACATCAAGTACGTTAAACCGTACCTCAAAGTTGCCTCCATTGTCAGGGATGGCTTACAGTAGTCCGAAAGAAGGTACCACGGACGGCTGAAAGAGAATTTACTACAGACCCCAGGCACGTTATATGGTCTACTCACATCCATGTGAAGCTAATTCACCTGCCCATTCAACTTTGGTCTGTGATTCACCGTTACTACTTTGTTCTGGATCTAAACTGCGCCATTATTCAGGTTACATCGTCTTGTCTCTGATGCAGCTCGTTTCACACTCTAATGAGGCAGTCAACGTCTGACCCACCTGGAGCCTTTGGGCGCTGCATTCGTAATGGGCGTCATCAAACGTAAAAGACAGCTAATATTCGTATTGTGAGAGCAAACTTGTGTGTCGAGTTGAGGTCTCTCGATCGACCCACCGCAGTCGTTCGATTTGATCCAGCCAAGAGATTTGAATCGTTGCTCCTACGCTGCCACAGGTTAGTTGTTGAGATCAGTGGCATCAAGAACGTGAACTAGAACCTTATTGCCTAACGCGCTGTACAGGACGTTGAGGAAAAGATAATATAACAAGACTAATCTGGCGGTCCCATTACCCCCATTAACACTCTCCTTCCTTGCAGCTTCATTGAATACTGCCTTTTGCTGTCGAGGATTGTCCACAGCGAGATGCTTTTTGAACGTGATCAATTCACTAACAGCTCACACACCATCAACTACCAGTTGTGCACCGCGACATCATTATGGAACAACATTTTGACCATGGCAGTAACTATTCTCATAGAAGTACAAGAGGTATAATATCAGGAAATTCATTGATGTTCAGTTAACAAACAAGTCTTACAGATAAGGCCTGCCAGTATCGCCCTCTATTCTCACGTCGGAACCGAAATACTTTCTGAGCCTTAAATTCCGCTCTCCATCACCTGCGCTAGATGAGCCGACTGTCCCTTTGAGCAGTGAGTCTAGTTTTGACTCATTTGCTTCGATTTCACCCGGACAAACGTCTTCGCGAGAGGCGTTCGTTAGCAGGATTATTCATGTGTTTCGACAGCCTAGCTTTACCTTTTGCAGAGCTAGTGCACGAAGTTGCCCCGGGACGTTCTTCTTGTTGTTCCACAAGCCTGGCACAGACTGCCGTTTTGTTTGTGCTATGTCATTGCATTCCTTGGCATTGAAGGGAATTTGATGCACAAGATGGCGCTTTGCATTTTTGTTACGAATAATTTTCCTGGGGAATTATTGTTAAGATTAGCTATTGACCTTACAGTGCCGGAAATGGTCCCGTGTGAAGCGTCTGGTCTTAAGTGCCCTGACCCTTTGATGGCGTGCAGATCAAGACGGTGTGAATGTCCTGGAAATAAGATAGAGTACAACAACACCTGCAAAGGTAGGTATTACGTTCATTTTTAACAGAACTCAAGTGCCGATGAACTATCGGCTAAGAGTTTAACCATGAAAAGGAAATGATATAGTATTTATTTTTCATCGTCCCTCTTAATGTTACTGTAAACAAGTTTTACTCATAGTCAACGCCACCCGAAACAATGATGTTGATGTTGATCGCAAAGATATGCATTGTGGTGATGACGAGGATATTGCCAACGATGATGATATTGTTAGCGATGTTGATTGCGATGATGCTGCCAATGACGATGATGTTGGTGATTACCAAGGTAATGCCAATGACAATATTGGCGGTGACCGTGAATATAATGACGATGCTGATGATTGTCTCGATGTCGATAGATTCACGATGATGATGGCAATGATGATTACACGTTGACAGAACCGATGAAGGTAATGCTGATGATATTAACGATGATGGTGATGATGACGATGACGATGACGCCGACGACGAAAGTGATGATTGTGACGACTGAGGAGGTAATAGTAGCAAGAATGTGAACTAATGAGACCGCCATATACGTTTTTAAGACTCAACCGAGGTACCTTGCAACCCAGAGGACGGAGGCTTAAAGTGTCCCGAGGACCAACAACGTTGTAACGTGCAGCAGAGTGGTCGAAAGTGCGTTTGCCGTGATTTAGCTCAAAGAGTTATGGTGTACGGACGGTGCATGGGTGAGAAACTATAGAAGGTCTACTAAAGAACGAAAATGTTTCCTGTTTTGTTTTCCGTTGAAAGCACGACTATACATTTTTGTTGAAAATTTGTCAAACTTCAACTTATAAAACAAGCTTTATTCAACAAAGCTAATACTAATTCTTTGGTTGATAACCACGTTAGGCCTTTCATTTATAGTATTGACTCTCGTGTTGACAATGCACTTACGCTGTAGCACTAGTTCCACTAAAACATATATTGTGCGTCTAATAATTACTTCAGTGACAAACATGTCCTTAAGACGGTTATGATGAATTGATTACGTTAAGCTTGTCAAACCTGGTGATAGATGGAATCAGAGATTATAGACAGCAAATTCGCAACTCCGACGCTTTCTTGTGTACTGTCCTAGAGGAGGCGCCACTCTCCTAAATTATCAGTTTCATTTTCCGGTTAGTGTATTGGGACAGGAAATTCACGCTTCTATTATACTATCTAGTACAACGACAAATAATAGCTTCGGCACTGAAGCGCTGATCAAAGCCTTCCAATTGTAGTGAGTACTTTTAACAATGCTACAACCACTCGACCACACTGCAGCCGACCTCGATTAGCAGACGACGTACATGTACATTGCCAGTAATAAAACTCCATAATTTGGCCAAGTGTCGCTACTGAATAGTGACGTAACAGCTTGGGCGTAAGACCACAGATTTCGTCCATTGAAAGTATGCGGAGTTGGCGGTCCATGCACTATATTTTATGATGGACTTTAAATTTTTATTATCTGAATATATAAAGTCACGTCACCTTGCCTTGAAAAACAACAACAGTCGTGAAAGATTACCACCAGTGGTTGTTACCGAGCTATACTGTTTTATTTTCCAAGATACATGTAAAACGTATATTTTCCTTCATTTCCAGAAGGTGATTGAAACGTTATGAAAGCGAATGTTATTCACTCTAGGTTTGATTCTTAAAATTCGTTTACACGTCGATACTATCCACCGTTGTCGTTTTAATGTCATTTCTTGATGTGTTGTGTGCAAAGCTGTTTGTGTTTCCGGTGTGCAGACAAATCAGTGATGGTACCTCCAAGAGTTATTGGAAACCCCCGTGGTCAGTTCCTACGCCACCGTGACAATGCTGTATTCGATTGTATCGTAAGAGGAATGCCGAAACCCGTGTAAGTAATCTAGTGTTTTCTTCTCATCGGAAAACTTGCGAAAAGGAGAAGCAATGCATTACTACATGTAAATACATATACGCGTTTCTCATTGAATTCCGGCAGTTGGCACCAATGTCTAATGATGCAGTCTACAGCTGTTTAATTTTGAAAGAAATCTATCATTTAGTGCCAATTCAGTTATGCGATCCTTCAACAAACAATTAAATTTACCGACCAACTTGTTCCCAATGGCATTGCCTCATACAGGCAAGGACACTCTTTGCCCACGTTAAAACATAAGTGTTTCCGTTATTCACTAGCGTCACCGCAAAAGGTACCCGCTCATCCAAAACCTTTACGGCAAACAGATGGCGCTGGATGCAATGATGCTTTACTAACAGGCAGCGCTGCTTACAGTCATGTGACATTCTTGTGTGAACTGAATCTTGTGTTTCTACTTGGTGAACCATCAGGTGCCGTGTCGTGCCACAGCCAGTCCGGTCTGCTGGGCTCAGTGTTGTTGGCTAACGAGACACTGAACGAAAAAGAAAATATCGCAGAGAATAAAACCTAACATGTATATCACCATGTACAATTCAAGCATAATTTAAAAAATATAGTGGTTATGTTTCAACCTAATTAAAATTATGGTTGTGAAGTTGCCAAAATCTCGCCGGGCGGAAAAGTGGCCGGGCCCGGTTTAGTAGCCTCACCATGGTCACGTTCATTGAATACATGTATATATTTTACCCCAGCGTTTAGGCCGAGCAACCACAACAGCGTATATTATTAACACTTTCATCTTAATTATATGTTATAAATAGTTGTTACAAATGGGATTTTAAACATGGAATGTCGGACACAAAGATTTCTTTTCCACACAAATTAATTCGCCACTCATCAGGACATACACTGTCTGGTTCATGAACTCTCGTGACCTGTGGTTACAGTCTGTCAGCAGCAGCAGAATGTAGGTCAAGGTTCTTGGTTAAGATTCTGTGGCAGACAGTCTTACTTGAGCGATAAAATGACACGTCATTGATGAAAAGCGCCATCTGTTAGCCGTAAAGGTTTTGGATGAGCGGGTACCTTTTGCAGCGTCACCTGACTAATCTAAACACGCCCATTTCTCTCAGTTTAAGAATGCGGCTAGTCTCCATATAGTTTAATTTTTTCGTTAATGTTTACGTAACGGGGAATTATTAATAACGATATACATGTACACTGTACTACGTTGTATGACGACACATATTGATTGCCATGGTATGTGACGTGGTGCTGTATGTAGATGACCTTCTTTTTTCTCGCGTGGTCGATTGCTTTTAACATCAATTTGTACGAAGTTGACGGTATTTTAAAATCAACCTACTGTACGTGTGCAACCAGTTACGTTCTGCTGGCGACATCGAAGTCACGTGCTGGACAAACAAGGTTTGCCGGAAATGGTGAATAGACATTGTGATCAATGGGCCGAGCACCATAGGGGGCTGGTAGGCTATAGCCCCCCCACTTTTTTAGTGCTGCACCGCCCAGTTAAGGTCTATAGGTGGTGCACCACAGGAGGGGTGTTGGCTTTAGCAGCCCACTTTTTTATTGCTGCGCCCCTATGTGATTGAGTATGTGCACTTATAGGGCGAACAGTGCGTCTTCAGCAAGCCGATTCCTCATCTAAGAGTGGTGTTTATTCACGCAGCAAGGTATCATAGATCCTATGTTTGGGGCGCCCCTCGATTCGTTAGGGGCTATAAACTCTAGAAAAGTTATCTTAAAACTTTTGTTTTCTCTAAGACTTGATATTTTGTAGCTTGATTGCGGTTTGGTGAAAACTGTACATGTACGTCTCTATTTCACGAACAATTGATTGGAGTGTAGAAAAGCTAGAACTAAGAACGAGTGGAATATTTGAGTCGTTGTTAAAGGCTCGATCTCGTGCCCTGAAGCACAAGATTCCGGTTCATGCAAAGTGGCAAGTATTTATGACCTATGCAACCAAAACAGTGTACGCGATCCTTATCCACCTCGAACAAAACAATCTGCAATAATCCACTCATTGACCTCTCCGTCTATTTTGATGCCCTTGCGAAATTTTCACTTGAAACATGCAAAAAATCACCTTAAAATAACATCTCTTGTTAACAGGGCTTATAAGTGTAGATGAGAGACTGGTATTTAACAATGTGTACGAATGTATAACATTCATCCCTGAAAATTAAGTTCGTTTGAACTCACCCGATCGACACGCTAAAAGCCCGGCAACTCAGAAATTTACATTAAAAAACTTCCTCAGATTTTTATCCATTACTCAATATAATTTGCTGTAATCAATTTCACAATTTTGCTTGATTGGTGACGCAGCCCAGGAATAAGTCATTGAAAAATGCGGGCAAAAATCCTTCAATAAAATCTCAAACGTGAGCTGTTAATTTCTTAGGACTTTTGTTGAAGGGGTGGTTCCTTGATTGAAAAATGGTAGCAAACTTTGTGTATGAAACTATAATTTTTTCCACTCTTCCTCGATGTATAGAGTAGGGTCAGGTATTGGGCAAACAATGATATATCTAAGACTGGTCTCAGTCCAAGAATACAGTATGACTTTCAACAAAACGAAATTAACCACTTTGTGGGGCACTCGTTTTGTCTTGCCACCTAAACTCAAAGTAAGTTATCATTAAGGATATAACAAGCTGTAACAACATGACTTGAAATCTATAGACGGTGAATAAAGCCTACTACAATAAATACCAAAAAATGTCTTTTATTTTTGATTTTATGCTTAGAAATTAACTAAAAATGCGCATTTTAGTTGTCAAATCTTATGTACTTGTTGTAATTGCTCATTAAACACAAAAAGTGACCGGAAGCTTTAATTGGTAGTAGAAACATTATTAAGCGTGTAGAAGTGTCTTGTTTACAAATATTTTGGTCTCAGGCAGGATGCTTGTAACAAAGTTTTCATAAGAATATCAGTACAGAGGGTATTTTCAGCATGTGAAACCTTGTGGCGTTACAGTAGTAGAACCTCCTGTCCATGGAAATATGACTTATGCAGTGTGCAGTTTTAAAAGGTATTGACCTTCAAAATGCTCACACGAAGAGGTCTTTTCAAAGCGGGGATTTGCACAAGAAGTGTAACAGAGCATTTACGATCTACCTGTAATGTAAATGAGCCAGTTATCGAATGTGAACTCATCCCGGCAAGAGTGGGCGTGTTTGGTACAATATAGCGGCTCGGTGGACGGATGCACAATATTGCTCACTTTCTTGGGCAAAATACATGCTCCTTTGGGTATTGGCAGACACGCAAGTGATCTAGTGGGAGAAGCTGTATGCGATGACATTACAATGCAGTGGGTGTCTGCTCTGAATGAGTTTGGATCATCGGCACTTCCATCGGGTTCCCATAAAGAGAGCTGGTCACGTTATATTTCTTAAGACATTGATTATAGCTTGGCTCTACACAAAGGCAAACGGAGCTCCAGATTTGCGCGAAAGCGTTCTTGACATAAAGTTTCAGATGGACAAAAAACTGGTGTACCCTTGCAGTCATTGTCTTCTCTTCTCGCATGGCTCCCTCCTGTGGATGTTGCTGTTGGGCGGAGACGCACGAACAGTTGACGGAAACGACTTCAGATCCGATCTATTGGAAGACCTGGATGAATGCCAAGTCTGTTTTACTGGGTAGCTCTGTCAACACTTGTTTCTGCTGTTAGGTTGTCGAGTATTAATGACGCGCAATTCTATCTTGATGTTTCATGTTCATACATTATGTTTTGTTCATGACTATAATCATCACGTGAGTTCATTCTACTGTGAAAAGAAAGAAAATTTAGATGTATACCTGGTAATTGTACTTTTAATCGTTGAAACTTACAAAAGCAACTTTTTTCGCTGAAGACTAAATGAGGAAAGCTTCAGATACCGACAAAATACTCATTGGAAGATAACCTGAGACAGCACGATGTACAGTTTCTGAAAATACCATTTACACATATTTCGAGATTTTGGATTTATTAATAACATCCTCCAGAATTTTTAAGTATTACAAGGTGTCCCAAAAATCTATGTATTGAAATCAAGGATTATTGTTCTGTAAAGAACGTCGTATCTGCAAATGGTTGAGTGCAGACGTAAGGGCCATTACGTAGATTTGCATGTACAAATAATGGAAGCAGGGAGTTTTATACACTTTAAATTAGAATTGCCAAACAAGGACAGCTTGTTGGGTGCACACTAATCCAGAAAATTCACACCATACATAGTTTATTCAACCATGCTTCTTTCCCTGTGATGGCTCAAGGAGGCATTGCAAACAGTTCGTTAGGTTGAACGTATTGTCGCTGAACTAACTACATAACTCCTAGAAAAAATCAGAAACAAGAGAGGATTTCACAACAAATACACAGGACTGTTGAAAAGTAAAATTTGTGTTTTCTATTGATATACACAGGTTACGCTCTGATATATTGTATTTTAGGAACTGTTCTGAGTAACACTGTGTTATACATGCAGACCACGCTTTATAAGTTTCTTCTACAACATGCTATGCCATATGCTGGTTTCCAATTGAAAATGCCCAAGATCAGCCTGTAAGCGATTCCGAAGAAATCTTAATTCTTGTAAGGCCAGTCAAGATGCCTCAGTAGTCTTGCAAGTTGGTGTTTTTTTGCAAATTCGGCAGGAAAACGAAAACGTGGCTTTTGTCTCAAAAAGCAACAAAGGCATACCTGTATCTAGGAGTAGCCCGAGCCCTCATTAAATTTAAGCAAAAAATGTGACCGTCACAGATTTTTTGAAGCTTTATGATGGTTTGGGCTACCCCCTGGATATGTCATCTTTTGATTTTTCTTACACAAGCCTCGTTTTCATGCTGAACTTGCAAAAATGGCTTTTTCGACACTTGTTTCAATAAAAACTGTCAAATTTTCAAAACTATTGAGTTACCTTAAAAGTTAAAAAAGGAGTGCGTGGGTTCTGATCTCATTTGCGGTGCATCATGTTTCCCGTTGTATATATGTGGTTGTTCGGTTCGCCATTTTCTTTTAAATACACTGATTACGTTTTATTCTCCAATCTTGTGCATAGAAGATTTTTATCCAGTTAGCTAAGATTGAAAACATACTCTGCTTGTATATGAAACTTTTGTTATAGACAAGTTAACACAAAACTTTAAAAGTGTTCAAAGGCCTTCTTAAGAAAGCTCTTAAAATAGTTTCACGCATAAACAAATTAAAGGGAATACTTAGTTTTGATCGCCGGACATTTCTGTAGGTCAACAGGAAAATGACAATTCGCAAGCGTAATCGGTAATCACTTCCAGCTTTATAAAGAAGCAGCACAGCTGCACTGTATGGAGCTTTAAAACTGAAGAAATATTGTGGTTTGAATGATTAGTGACAAACTTGCCTGTTAATGAAAAATTTATTCGATCATCAAAGTGTAGCATTAACGGGCTTTTTAATGACGATAAGACAATCGATGCAGTCACTGGTGTTGCAGTCAGATATAGTTCCTCTTCACACACGAACAATCCACTGGCACATTTTCGTATGGTAACTTAGAGCTGCGATTCACATTTCTCCAGGGCCACTGGCTTGTACATTGTGCCATGTTTACCTTTGCGCAGTGCCAAGCTAGATCTAGTATCATTAAAGATAAACCGTGACCAGCTCTCTTCCTAAGAAGCCGATGGAAGTGCTGATGCTCCAAATGTGTTGGAGGCGGACTTCACTGTATTGCAGAGTCATCTAATGCTGTTTCCTTCACTGGTCTGACACTAGATCACACGCGTCTGTCAATGTCCACGGTAGCATTTGCTTCAACCAAGAAAGTGGATAGGCAATGCTGTGCATCGATGCACCGATCAATATATTAAACACACCCATTCTGGACATGGGTAACTTCATGTTCAAACACTAACTCGCTAACAATTCTGCCAGACCTCTGATGCACTTCTTTTGCACTTCCTATACCGATAAAGACCATTTTCATGGGGAATACCTTTTGAAACTGCATACAACAGCAGCCACATTTCCATTAACGGGAAGATCTACAACAGTAACGCTACAAGGTCTGACTTGCTGAAATTACCATCTGCGGAATAGTTCATTTGAGGAACACAACAACGACGGTATTGAACATCGCTCTTAAATTAGAAATTAAGTCGGTTTTTACTATGTTAGCATGCAAACTCACCTGTTGCGAATTCACGACACTAAGCGACGCGCATTGCATTGACTTAACTGTGGTTTGCTGGTTCTCGAATCGAAAACAAGTTGACAATGTTTACTGACGTTATATTTTGAAAAATATCAACAAGTTTGTTCCTCAACAGTTTACAGTGAGGATGGTCGTAAAGTTTGTCTTTCAGCCCAGGGCTGAGTTGCATAAAACTTCAAAATTATCCGCTGGATAAGTTCGATTGTTACATGATGTCAGGTGGATTGTTCAACAATAACAACGTGACGCATTAGAATCAATGGAGGTCATTGTTGCTATACAGCGTATAACTTTGATGCAACTGGGCTCAGAAGTTCAATCTTAAATCTATTCAGTATTAGGCCAACTTATTTGTAGTGTTTAGACATTTTCAGAAATGGTACCGAGACAGTTTGGTCTTAATGTTGCCTAATTTCGGTGCAAGATATGGCGGAAATGCTCCATGAAATGCGTTTCTGAAAATTGAAGCCGAACCCTGTACAAGAGCAAACCTCAGGCATAGGGACGTACATGTATCTCTTGCTCAGAAATAGCATATGGAATTTGTGGGTCCAGAAATTTCAAGGTCACTAATGACTCCTTACAAGGAGACAGTGTGGCCCTGTGGTTTATATGCCGTTTGGGAAACCCCGGCTCGAATACTGACTGATTTGGTTGACACAAATTAAGATGTCTCTTACTCCTCTGAACTCGAGGTCTTATTACAATGGACATGTGCAAAGGAGTGGACGAGAACCTGCATATCATGCAAAAGCGATTTCTGGGACTGTGATCATACTGTACGTGCTACTAATCACTCCTTTGTTTCCCATGCCTCAGAATAAGTTGGTGGAAAGGAAAACGTTCATACTCTGGTGGTTCCTACCCAGTAAAATTAAACACGAACGGCGGAAGGTACAGTGTAAAAAATGGTGGAAGCCGATTCGTCATATCACGTGTCCGTCGCATGGATGATGACGACCTTTACCATTGCCAAGCGGAAAATGATCACGGAGCAGATATGTCGGGCCCTGCACGCCTTCGAGTGTTCTGTAAGCGACTTCTTTTGTGAGGCAAGTGTGAGTGTTGTGTACTCTCGCCATCGCTATCACTACCATAATGGCTATGTCGAGAGAATGGCTCCAACTCGCTCAAAATTTCTTTCAGGTTGACTGTCGCTAACCATGTTCGGGATCCGTCACCGCTCACCCTTACATTACTCAATTACTTGCTATTAATTTTTTTCTAAAGCCACCTTGTACCACTTACCGTTAAAAGTGGTCTCGAGCTTTTGCCCTGGTGAAAAGTGATTTTACGTCTTGTAAAGGACTGGCATTTCGTTTTCGCTACAGGGCATGCTCAGCAAATACAATTTCAAGCCTTGACAATTCGACTTATAGAACATTTCCTCACATGACCTGGATGGTGTTACACCGAGCTATAGTCATTTCATTGGTGTTACGTGGGCGAATCACGAAGCAGTGCTAAGTAGAAATCCATACGCCTTATATTTTATCGTCTTCAAAACACTCAATTCCAACAACCAAACCCGCGCCAATCAAACAACGCCGGAATTCTGTGAAGTCGACAAGATCATGATTGACAAATCGCGTGTCGCATGTGTACGTACTCCTTGTCTGATGGTCAGTGACATGCAAACAAAATCTTAAACGGACCCATCTTCGAAGGCGAATTTCATATCCAACATATTTCAAACGTAGACGAACCCCAACTAAAGAAACGCAGTGAGACTAGCTGTGCTGCCTCTAGGTCAATTCGGTGCTCACGCACGTGATGAAGCCTTGTTGACTGTATATAAACATTTAGAAATTCAAAGATCATTTATTAGATTTCGACTAGAACTTCTTTCGAAAGCAGAAATCAATTTACAATTTTAATTTTGAAATAAAACTATTAACTAAAAGTAACAGAGTTTACTTCACATTGCACAAATGTGTTTTTACAAAGTTGCTTCATGTAGTTGAAAGTTTTAGACACGTCGAGCTTTTCGTTTTTAGGATCCATGTGAGAAAACAAATCCTTCACTCGTCTCAGTTTTATGACATGGGCACAACCTTTTGGAAATTTTGTCAATATCGCTCGGCAAGCCTCAGGGCTTTCACAAAGTTTTGGTTCTGTCTAAGCCCAAAAGAAACGTTGTTTTGAGTAGGGAACAATTTGAGACCGCTTTAGTAACCGCAAATGGAGTCAATCAAATTTTTAGTGACGGAATTCTCGTTCATACCTTGGTGTGGGGTTTGTTCCAAAACACCAAGCATTTGTAGGGTTTAACTACATCAACGCAACTCTTCAGTCGGAGTTTTTAGACAACTGGTTTTAACCGATCACGTCCGAAATACACGTAGATACCTTGTTCTAATATAAATATCAAACAAAACTTTCAGATAGATGAAGTTGAAATAATTCTGTTATAGTTCTTAAATATTTCTCAGACTTTTAAAGTCACATGTTGAACCCTTTTGAGGGGCAATAAGAGGCCCTTTCGTAGTGAATTCTTTTCCGAAAGGGAATCTCAAAACTGGCCGTGAAAAGTCACCCTGCTGGGCATAACCAACCTCCTGGTGACTTAGCGAGGACGTCTAAAATCGCCTTAAAGACTGTGAAATCATTTGAAAACAATGCGTTGTAAAATATCGAACGCACGACTTGAGTAGTCTTCAGCTTTTCCCAGCTGTCGTTGCCGTTGTCTTCGGCGATTCGCAATTCTACCAAAAGTTTCGAATCAGATTAAAGTACGCGTTTTATATGGCCGGAGAATAATGCGCATTCAACATTACATGTATAACGCATTTAATCTTTATTTCAGCTCTGAAATCTCTGTTAGTTTTATTACAGCTTGTAAAACATAAATTTCCATCTCAGTGAGGTTTACGCATTTTAGACCTATTGAAATAGGGGTGCGGTATGCACGTCCCTGCTGGGTCGTTACTACAGTTCAATGTGTAGGTTTCACCAGTTCAGTGGTGTCAACATCTCAGTAATGCTTGTCGTTTTCAGCTTCCAAATTTCAATTGGATGACCTCGTTGACTCAAGTCTTGGATTAATTGCTTTGAAAGGGAGTTATGAAATTTTCGTTGCAGATTTGGATCAGGAGGCATCGGGTTCGGGTACTCCGGAGGATATCTACTCACCGCCAGGGAGAGCTATCAGAATACCGTGTGAACCTCTGCGTGACAGCTACCCGGTGCAATCTATATTTTACCAATCGAAGCCATTATGTACGCTGGAGGTTTGTGCTGGTGGAAAACCCATTGTTGAAACGAGCCTGGTCCAGGTCATCCCGATTACAAGTAAGATATTACACTGAGTTCCAATCTGTTTTTGAAAGAGCAACATCTTTCAAACCATCATTCCGTTGGGGAATTCCTTCTTTGGGATCTTAATCTATAAACGTGTGGGGCGTCTAATTCAGTGCTGTATTGGGGTGTAGGCGGCCGTAGGCGCAGCCAGCCACCTTTTGGCGTTTAAGCGTAGCACCTACGCACCGTAATGTACATTATTGTGGGGCTTAGGCTCAGCCAGCCATCATTTTACATCTTAATGTAGCACCTATGCATAGTAAATGGCGGTATAGTGGGGCGGCTTGATACAATAGCCTACAGTATCGATGCACTGCTGCGTTGACGACAGCATTGTTTGCAAATGTTCTTGCACGTGTGACCATACGCCCTGAACACTTTATTCAACAAGCTGTTGTGAACTTTGAGTGGCGTTGATTAGGCAATGATGAGCAGTCATTTGCTCTATTCTGGGCATCTTAGACCCCAAAACGTGGCCGATGGGATCCAGGATAAAACATGGCGAGCACGAAGTCAGACGTATTTGCGATCGGTTTGAGCTGGTTGCAACAACAGCAATCAGAGAAATGTGTGAGTTCGTAGAAATGGAGGTGACGGTTAGAGTAAGGGTACCTTTGAGTGAAAATGATGGATTTGCAATTGAAATCTGTTACAAGGAGAAAGGGTGGAGCTGAAGGAAAATCTTGAGGGAGATCCCAGGAAAAGGGTGGAGTTGTGCGGAAGTAAATAATTGTATTGCTAAAATACGCAACACAGGGTCTGTTGCGAGTAAATGTGGCAGTGGGTATCCCAAGACTGCATGTTTATAAACAACGAGGATCGTGTTGAAAACATAGCCAATCCCAGGAGGACAACCCGGGGAATCACAAATCTTTGGAAGAAGTCGCAAGGGATTTAAAAGTGAGCAAGTCTTCTGTGCAATGAATGGAATTGAGACCCTTCAAAACCAAGTGGAAAAAGAAAAACTCCATGAAGCTATTGACCGCTATTCAGCCATTGATGTGAAGAGAATTATTTCCACTGATGAAACAGACTTTACACTAGAAACCGCTAAAAATCACCGAAACGATCTTGTTTGTGGGAAACGAAAACTTGAAATTCAGCCTTCTTGACTCCATCATGAGACTTCCAGATTTTCCAAAATGTATTTGTTTCCGCTGGAGTGTCATGGGAAGGAAAAACAAATATTCATTTTATTGACACTGTTAGAGCAAAAGTTCACAGTCGACGGCATATGCACTGCAGTAATTGGATGAAAATGTTTTCCCGGAATGCAGGCGACTTTATTCTGGAAACAGTTACGTGTTTCAGCAAAATGGGACTAATTCAGACTCGAGCAAAATAACTCAGGCTCATATGGAGGAAGCCACACCAAAATTCATCAAAAAAGAAGGATTGGCGTCCGTACANCCCCCCCCCCCCCCCCCACTGCAATCCAATGGCCTATGCCATACCGGGGAATGAGAGGTACATGTAAAATGAGTGAACAGCAGTAAAAGACAGGATAATTATGTCATGGGAGAAAATCTTGATGGAAGAAATACAAAAAAGCATTTTCTGGTTGGAAGAAACGGCTCCGTTGAGTCGTGGAAGAAGACAGAAATAAGCGAGCTTCCCGTTGATATTTTATTTTTTGTTCTGATGTATTTAATTTGACAGTACTCGCACAATTGCACACAGATCTCTTTGATAGTTTGTATATTTGTTGATGATATCCTCAGGTTCATTTGTAAGAAACTTTTGAAAAATCAGTTTATTCGTTGTAGAGAAATTACTTCTTAAAAATGGCTCACTTTTGGAACACCTGATATATAGGCCTACATGCATGCATGTGTGCACGTTGTATCGGGTACATAGTCTTTGAAACATCGGTGCTTGTGTAACATTGTATTTGTGTAATTAGTCTTTGAAGCGTACGGAATAACATATGTCCGCAGAGCAATGAAATTTTAGATTAATATTTCAAGATAAAGTAACAATTATGGTGTCATAACATAGGCGGGTACGAGGGGACCGAAGGATCCCGAGGGCACATGCACACCCCACGGGCGACTAAAAAGCGCCGCCAGCATATCGTTTCTGGTCGTTACGCAGCTATTTTCCTTTAAAATTGTGTTTGCCCCCCTTCAGACACCGCTTGGAATGCACGCGGACCTTTGCCTTCCTAAATGTGTGGTTAGGACCTTTTCTACGACATCCTAGATTCGCCACAGCAGACTCGAAGTAAATACCAACTCGTGAGTCACAAAATAGACCTATGTGTTTGTAAGTCAGATTTTTGCGAATTCAATGTACTTTTGAAATTCAGTCCTCATGGTCTTACGGCGGACATTAAGCGCCTACTTACATCTACGTTTACTATCACGACGCTGCTGTAGTTGCCGGTTGCATGAAACAGTAGGGACTCAACTAAGGTCCCTGGGTGTTTTTGCGTATTTGTGTCTTAATAGACTCACAGATGCAATATTTTTCTATCATTTCATTTTTATTATGAGCTCCTTGTTCATTAATGACATTTTCAAATAATATACTGTACGTAAAACTGAGCCCTGAGTTCACTGAAAATGAATAGGGACACTGTCCTTAAAGACCCCGTACAACGGCCAAATGAATTTTGAACAAGTTAAACATGTGTATCATTGAACGACAAAAACATATCATCCCTTCCTTTACTCCTGATATTAGCTAATTACGCCAATTACTATCGTAAGACTCCACCAAGAACCCCATTTAGAGCTGGAAAAAACTTTAGGTGGCGCTCGTTCTAAACGACGCAAATGACATCATCGTTGTGACCCAAGACGTACCGTACAGTCCGTGCCACAGGAAACTTACCTTACGGTGACGGGTACATATTTCAAATCACGGATTTTCAACATTTCATCTGTTAGGGACAACAACCTTAAAATACTATTCGACAATTGTCTCGACACTTCCACGTGCATGTACATGTAATATCTTACAAGGCACTGTGACTAGATAGTCTAACGTCGCCGAAGTCAGTAACACGTTCTCGGTGGGGACCACTTACTCAGTCTAACATCAAACGCTTATTCACAAAGACGACGGGGTCTAACGAACGAATTATAGTGCAGGGTCCCTGCGTGCATTGGGGGACAGGCTGGCAATGAATGGAGATTCGTCGGACCCACGGCGACATCCTGGCGGAATGCGTGTACCAGAGAACTAGTACGTTTCTAGTCGCTCCGTGATAATTACGGGATTGTGTCGTGGCGTAAGGAGGCATTACACATCTTACGAAGTGAAAGGCTCACGCGCAGCATGATAAAAAAGAATGACCCAAGATATTTCGCACATGGGTCAGAAAAACATATACCTTGCCATGAACAGACGTTACCGCGGAAGAGTTCAATGAAATGCACGGCAAAATGGAAGATTAAGGAAATGTAGAAACAACGTTTGGATGAAATAACGCCGTATATGATCGAACTAGAGGAATCCGATTAGAGTGAAACAGAAGGGAAAAACCGGCAAATTGTCACGGAACACGCTACGGACTGTCTCGGAAGCGATATTTGCTGTTGGTGGGTAAAATGTATAATCAATCAACGAAATTGCTAATACGCTTGACTTCAAATTAATCCGACGTTATTTCTTGCGGTCGAAAATTGGGAAATTATGTATAAAAATTTTCCCGTGAAATTCCAAATACGTTTAGTTTTTTTCACCAGATTTCATTTTTGCTTTCACCATTATTTCTATGAAGAAAAACATTAATTTTATGAGCATACGCTGCGACACAATTAAGTTGAAATTGTGTCGGAAGTCATCCGTGTTTCACTTGCCACCCGAATTGTATGCGTTGGATTAGATTCTAACACAACAGTACAGGTCAATTGGTCAATTTGCATTTTAAATGTCTGAGATCGATACAAACAACAGGCCGTCAGGAAGATCTAAGCTAGGCCTATTGAGGTACGGGCAAAATATCAAACAAAAAATGACAGACGAAACAAACACAACAATTTTGTCACCGCCTTGAGACGACAAAAATTTATCATTTTTATCGCTGTTATTCTTCATTTGAAGACAAAGGCAATTTACACAAGGCGTACGAACTTTAGCCTGTAGCCGCGCGGCTAATTCGCGCCGATTACTGAGAGAAGCAGGAAAGTCTAACGAACGAGGTGGGAACAAAATATTGAATAAAAAGGACAGACAAAGTTAGCGCTACGAATAGGTGGTCATATTTAAACTATCATTTTATACTTTGAAGTCAGAGAAGAGCGCCGTCTCCGTCATAGCATAACCCATCGACATGCTGACTGCACACGTGTACACAAAGCCGTACAGTCCGACGTTCACATGCGGGGTTTGTAATGTTTCGCGATCTTGAGTTCAAAGAATGTGTCACAAGGCTAAAGATGAATCAGATGAATCTTATAGTCACATGCACCCAAACGCTTAATCGAGCCAAGCCGGTGCAATACTTCATTTAGAACTGATGTGCGACTTGGGAGGTGTGCACATCTAAGTTCCCACCTCTGAAGTACGCGATACATGGGCTGCAACAGTTGAGTGACACATGACTCATACGTATGTCGCGCGTGCTGTCCCAGAAACGAGGGCTTGCCGACTCATGATTACTCTGATGCCTCGTTGGTTCCCTGCGTGCCGCTAGGTGGGGCAGTAGCCGCGCCAGCACGCAGGTATCGCTAATGGGATTATTCGGAAAATTTTACATTAACTAGAGGGCGCGCATGTACTAGTCGTGATAGATTAACAACCTCGATTTCGCGAGCCCTTTAAAGACATGGTGAAATGGCTTGTAGGCGTGCCAACTGAATCTGAGATTGCGTGAAAAGGGTGCTTCTATGAGAGAAAGTAAGCACGACCTTATACAAAGGTAAGGTTTGTGATTATTTTAACGATTATTCCATGTTTATTCTACTGATGCCTGTTAACTGAGATACTCGCCGATGTCGACTTCGCGGCAGTCGCCAGTCGGGTTACTCTTAGTTTGTTGTGATGCATGTTACGATACCTGACGTAGCACTCGGGATCTTTTCGTACATCGAAGCAGTATTATTGTTTAGAATGATTTCTAACAGGTTTAGCAGTAACAGTTACATAAATCAATGCTGAATGTTTAACTCGATATTGGTTAGTGAGATTACAATCCAAGCCAAGTTCCATGGCAAAGGGTACGTGACAAATATCCATTAGAATATTTATTTACTCCCATCCTGTGTCTTCCGGAAATCAATTACGCGTTGAAATGAAAATATATCATGTCTGTTTTCAAATGACCTTTGGTTTTTAGGTTTGAGGGCTTGTACCGTGCATCGAGAAGATATGCATCGCTTCTGCATCGACACTGAATGGAAAAAAATTGGTTTAAAGCAGTTGACTGAAGCTAACAAGCGTTGTTACTTCTTTCTCATCCCACAGCATTTCCACACCAGTAGTGCTGCATGACACAATGTACATATCAGTGGCCGTGGTGAAATGTGAAACGCAGTAGGCAGTTACCATAAGACAACGTGCCAGTGGATTGTTTGGGTATGAAGATGAACTATATCTGACTGCTACACAAGTTAGCCTCGATGGTGAGGATGGCCTTTCATAGGCAATAAGTCATGTGTGGACAATATCTTATTTCCTTTTCTGGAAGAAACATGCTGGATTGAAGCTAAAGAAGTCGTAGTGACACTCTGGTTTAGTTCAGGGTTAGATTTTGGGCACAAAACGAGTCAAGTGATATGCTGTTGTGTTTACCTTCAAGGATCTAATTGGTGGCTGAATGCGGTTACCTGGAGGAAAGTCACGTGCCGAAACTGGACTTTTTTACAAGCGCTTCTATAGGCTATTGAAACTTGATCACTGTGAAATGAAAACCAAAAGCATCTGGTATAAATACCTGTCCTTTCTCACTGAGTGACATTAACTTTTCCTTTCAGAAGAAAGGCTGTATACTAATGGTAAAAACTTTTCAATTTGGTACACATTATGGGGAAATGACATTCAGTGACTGCATCGATTGTTTTATTGTCAGTAGAAAGCCCGTTAATGTTACACTTTGATGATCGAATAAATTTTTCTTTAACAGGCAAGTTTGTCACTAATTATTGAAACCACAATATTTTCTCAGTTTTAAAGCCCCATACAGTGCAGCTGTGCATATTCTTTATAAAGCTGAAATGATTAGCGATTACGCTTGCGAATTGTCGTTTTCCTGAAATGTGCAGCAATCAAAATGAAGTATTTCCTTTGTTTGCATTTGATTTGTTTGTGTGTGTAATTATTTTTAGAGCTTCCTTAAGAAGGCCTTTGAACAATTTGAAGTTTTGTGTTAACTTGTCCACAACAAAATTCCACATGCAAGAAAAGTACATGTGTATAAAGAAACAACATTGTTAAGAAGAATTGTAATTTTCCCATGCAATGGAGTCCATAATCAGGCATATCAATTAGGTTCAACTCTCTCAGGTTACTGCTGAAGGATTGCTTTTCACTTTGTCCAAAGGTAAAATAGACGGTCAGGCGGCTGGTTTCATTCGTTTTCTCTCACCTGTAACAGAATAGTCGGAGAAATATTAGCAAATTATAAAAGGAAACACAAGACAAAACTACTTTAGTAAGGCAGAACATACTTGACGTTTAATCTTCATGTTTATAAGTAGAAACTAATAATGTTTATACCCAAGTCTTATTTAGGATCTGAATAAACTATGTGAAACAGGCTAAAAGTGATTTAATAATGTGTATTTTTCAGGACACCTAAAATGTGCATCTGACCTCAACAAGTAAAATTCATTCTAGGTGTCATTTTTTATTCCAATGCAATGTAATGACGTTTACTGAATAGCTTATTCATGTTAATTCGGTAACTAATCTGGTAGTTCTGGGGGTGGGGTCCGCTATAAATTAAGGAAACTCACTCGTCTAGAGAATTTTATTGGACATAGCATAGCTTTGAAGAGAAATTGCTGTGAAAAAAGTCACCCTTGACTTCTGAGCGTCACGTACCATACACCTCTTATATTGGGCGCATTCCCACCCCTGGAGGACAATATGTGAGTATGTGCTGCTAGCCTACCCGGCATCCGAGTCCCGGGTGAGTTTCCGAAAAGAAACATTTAGTTCCATTCAATAAACCCGTTATTGAGTGGGGTAACTGATGGGGATAACATCACCGAACGATGTCGATAGAAACTTGACTGCTAAAAACTTACCAAGTAACGTTATGTAGTCTCCCAATGTTTCGGCATCCGCACACTTTTTGTCGGTTGGCTGACCCTTTTGAGCGCAATTCTCCACGAATGTAGTAACCTTAGGTCTTTTGGTATTTAGCGATCATCTGTCGAAGACTTGCACCACGGAAAATTGCAATGATAAGGCTTTGCGCGACGACGTATTTTGATAACAATCCGTCCTTTAACCAGGTGCTTACATGCAGCCAGCGACGCATGCGCAATTCAATCACCACTAGTACAGCAGCGACACCGCGAGGAGAATTCTCCGAATAGCCCCATTTTCCTCGGGAATTTTTTTTTACACCGGCGTTTCTGACTGGCTAGTCGAATTATCAACAGGCAGCGCTTTACGCAACCAAACTGGCATGACTGATGGACTGAAGTGTACAGTAATGTGGTCTGTTGTCGTAGGCGGATTTAAGGGGGGGCAGGGGGCCCGGTAATTAAAATTATACAAGATTTAATTATGTGCAGTTTTAGTGTTTTGAGGGGGGGCTCAAGATCCAACTTAAAGTTTCAAATTCGAAACACGGCGCATTCGTAACAGAATTATGGCTAAGCATACATGTACTAGCTCTCCCGCGATATCCCAGGCGACCGGCAGAAGCGCTGCGCACTACGACTCCGTTTCCGTCGTCTGCTCCACTGTGCAATGAAGAAAATTACTTCATTTTTTAAAGAAAATGGGGGCTAAGTGGTGATGAAAAAACAGAAGCTGCTGGTAAGATGTGAATTTTAATCGAAGCCTTAGTGAATCACTCAGAAACTCATAATTCTCTCTTTGTCAAACCTTAACTTAAGACGATTTCCAAAGCAATCGCGTCATTATTGCCAACACGAAAAACGGATTTTGCCTTTTGTGCAATTGAAGACTATTTTAAATAGAACAAATTTGTTACGAGCCGATTGCACAAAATATAAAACGTGTAATAAGCATTACAAAAAGAAGTAGGTTTCGCGTGCAAACGCTGTGGACCATAAGCAAGTAGGTCTCTTAGTATTAAAGTAGGACTTAAATCGTGGTGGTGTACTGGTAAAGCACACGCGCTCTATACGCCAGGTCGTGATTTCGAGTCAGTGGTAATTGCAGTTTTTCCTGTTTGACGCGTTCTCCGTGTGTTTTTCTTTTGCCTTTTTTTTCTTGGATAATACTTCAGGAATCATGGAAAATGCTTGAGAATGGTGTTTTAATTACCTGACACGATTATTTTGCTTGGTAATTACATTATCAATCGACAGTGGTGTCTAACGTCGGTGATGTTTCCAATGGGGCTATTCGGAAAATCTACAATAACTAGAGGGCGTACGTGTACTAGTGGTGATAGATTAACAGCCTCGATTTCGCGAGCCCTTTAAATACATGGTGAAATGGCTTGCAGCCGTGCCAACTGAATCTGAGATTGCGTAAAAAGGGTGTTTCTATGAGAGGAAGTAAGCACGACCTCATACAAAGGTAAGGTTTGTGATTATTTTAACGAT
>NMRA01000123.1:278363-386369 GCA_002633005.1 Phoronis australis | reverse complement strand
CCTTGTTGGTGAGGATGGTCTTTCATAGGCAATGAGTCATGTGTGGACAATAGCTTATTTCCTTTCCTGGAAGAAACATGAGGGACTGAAGCTAAAGAAGACCTAGTCACACTCTGGTCTAGTTCAGAGTCTGATTTTGAGCTCAAAACGATTCAAGTGATATGCTGCTGTGTTTACCTTCAAGGGTCTAATTGTGGATGTTATTGAGGCTGAATGAGGTTACATAGAAAGAAAGCCACGTGTTGAAACTGGACCTTTATTACAAGCGCTTCTATAGGCCATTGAAACTAGAACCCAGTGAAATGAAAGCTAAAAGCTGAGTGACATTAAATTTTTCTTTCAGAAGAAAGGCTTTATACTATTGGTAAAAACTTTTCAATTTGGTACAGATTATGGGGAAATGACATTCAGTGACTGCATCTTATTTTGAGAGCACTCCCACCCACGACAATATGAATACGTGTTGCTAGCCTAGCTACCCGGCATCGGGTGAGTTTCCAAAAATAAACCCTTAGTTCCACTCAATAAAACTGTTATTCAGAGGGGTAACTGGTGAGGATAACATCACCGAACGATGTTGATAGAAACTCATTGCTAAAAACTTACCAAGTAATGTTGTGTAGTCTCCGAATGGATCTGCATAGTCACTTATAGACATAGAGAGCAAACACGGGGCTTCAGCATTCACACACTTTTTGTCAGTTAGTTGACCCTGTTGACCGCAATTGTCCACAAATATGGTAACCTTAGGTCTTTTGGGAATTTGTGGCCACCTGTCGAAGACTTGCACCAGGAAAATTAGCAGTAATAAGGCTTAGCGCGACGACGTATTTTGATAAAAATTCCATCTTTTACCAGTTGTTTACATGCAGACAGCCACGCATGCGCAATTCAATCACCACTAGTACAGCAGCGACACCGCGAGGAGAATTCTCCGAATAGCCCCATTGGTGATGTTCCTTGAGCAAACTACCGGGTACTTAAATTTTTACTGTCCCGACAGCCGATCAACTGCTCAGGTTGTGGTTAGTGCGGGAATGTGTTGCTCACAACGATGATGCCAATAGACCAGTCTACTGGGACTTGTCGAGAAGATAAAAGGGGTTTCCGATGGGGGCACATAATATGGGGGGGGCATAAAATGTGCAGTAATTTTTTAGTGATTGTGTGCAATAAAACGAAACAAATATATGTTGCACAAAAGTACGTGTATTTAACATATTTAAAAGGCAGTCGGGTCCTTTTTGCCTGTCTTTAAATCGGGGTGTTCCATGAAAAGATCCCTATTTATTTTCGATAATATTGACAATTTAACGTAGCGTTCATTCTCCATTTGAGCAGAGCCATTTGTATCAAATTCAAAAGTTGACTTTGTAATGAAATTAAAACAATACAAGAAAGGGAGGTCGATGTTTTCAAAAATACGCAGTAGATTTAGAGATTTTAGTCGAGTCCCTGATTTGGGATTGTTTCATGCAACCGGGCATTGATAACTCTTTCATTTCTCCTCGTAAATATATGAGCCATTCACTAACTAAATTCAATTCCTCTTGTCAGCAAATAACTCAGACGATAAGCTGCAATGGAGGGGCGTGTGTTTTGTGGTCCATATTTGCCCGGTTTTTTCCAAACAATTCCAACTTCCGCCTGTTCACTTCCTCTTGTAATTTAAGCGCGCATGCTATCACTACCGAGGGTAGCAAGCACACTGATTTTACTAAATAAACGGATCACTTGTGAACCAACGGTATTGAATCTAGGGAATATGTTATGAAGTTAAAGTTTGGACGTGACACCATTTCTCAGGTCCAGCCTTCTACCTAAAGTTACATAACAGCAACAGGATGGGGCACTATGAGCCATAGTGTGCGGGGCAGGTTGAGCCATGGCTGATAATGCCCCAACGTTATGTAAGCAACAACTTAAACAAGTTTTAAGTATTTTGATGCAAATGTATTGTAGAAAATGGTTAAAAAATATCAACGAAAGACTAATAAAGGAATGCATGACAGAGAGATTGTTCCGTTTCGATGACCTATAAGACATACGTCTGATGCCGCATTTTTCCACTGCTGCAGCCACAGCATCAAAATCGCCAACATGGATATGCAAAGGTTCTGACAAGACGCCCTGAAAAAAGAAAGCTGATCGAAAAAGAACGTCAAAGAACTAAAAAATCAACCGTACACATCATCCATGACCTCACAGCCAAAGCGATCCAGTAAAGGCTTGCGGAAAGGAGGTGGCATGTCCCTTGTCAGAAATTACTACTGCCTGATATGAAATGAACAGTATGTGGAACCAATTGCAGAAGATTGGATACAGTGCAAAACCTGCCTTGACTGGGCCCACGAAGCATGCACATCGTACATTGGTGTTAGAGACGTTAGGTGTGACTCGTGTTTAGATTAAAACCTGGGTTAAACTGGTAGTTAGTTTATTTCTTATTTCGTCAAACAGTATCAAGTATAAAGTCAAAAACATTCTTTAATTAACCAAATATATTTTTTAAGATATTGAATGCGTTGTGTTGACTATACTTTGCTGTGGATCAAAGTGCCCCATGCCTGGATCAAAGTGCCCCGTAGTTGGGGTACTTTGAGCCATCTGACTGACTAACGCAAAATACCAAAAAAAAACATGTTGCACTTTTTCAATTGTCTTTATTTTTATTAAATACTATAAGGACACAATGCAGTTTATTATCCTGTTTTAGTTTCTGGAATTAGTTTCTTTATTTATATTGTAGATGTTAAGACCAATAATTTGGAAATTGGCTCATACTTAAAGTTTTCTTACAAAATATGAAAACAATGTCAATTTTGTATTGAACTTGTAACATGTTCTGAAAATAATTAAATAAGAACAGTATTTAACATTGCGGCGCCTGAGTTGAAGACGATATAATATTTAGCAAATGAAACAAAGAGAAGTGTCTTATAATTAACAGTTTTGTACGACATGTTAAGTTTGGGACCTGATTGCATGTTAAGTGTTTTTTTATGCTGCTGTAATTGTACTACTTAAAACTACGGTGGGAAAGTGTTATGATCGAACCCGCTAACTACTGTACATGTACGTCGAGTCGACATTGACCTACCTCTTTACTTTCACTGTCATAGGGCACTGTTAAAGTAGTCCCAGGAATGCAATATCGCATGGCGGTAATGCACTCGACTTATTTAACGCGTATGGGGTATTTTTAATGGATATGTATCGCTAACGTGTTCTTTTGAGAACGCGCGCACTGTAATTGCGTCTGTACAATAGACCCCTGGAACCAGATGTAGCGATCCTTCTCAGGATTATGCACAATAAAGTCAGATATTTAAGGATTATATCGAGGTGCATCCTGTAAACATGTATGGAATAATGTAACATTACCTTTCGGAGTCATGGATTTTATTGAAATCCATAGATTTTGAACTCATCTCGAGACCTTCATAGGGTACGGAATGGTGTATTAAGTGGAGACTCGCCCGTGTCAGTTGCGTCATCATTGTCTTTTGCCATGCGATGTGACCTCTGTTGGATCCCAATTCGCCGGGATGGAGTTGTGGTAGATGACGGGAAGATTGTAGCCCGAGTCACTGTTGAGTGATGGCGTGTTTTAGTGGATTTTCGCCGCTTCCACTTGCCTTTTCAGTACCAATAATTGCTTTTTATTACGATGATAGCATTATCTGAAGAGTTGGTGTGTGTCGTCTGAATGAGGCACTGCTTGGAAGCTCGGCACGAGCATCAAGGAACACCTGCTCTGTGTAAGCGATTGGTGAGCACTGTTTTCAGACTTCGCGTGACATCTTTTCGGATAATGCTACCCTCTTAATGAAAGAGAGCAAATACATATACAAGTGCAGAATGATGCAAGCTCCATCACTTAACAGAGGCTCGGGCGATATTCGCGCTACCTACCAAACTTGTTCCCAACGATCCGGTAGTGGTCACATCGCTTGACATATCAGTGACAGCGATGACGTAACAGACACGGGTGTGGCTCTAGTTACCTGCATTTTTACGTCTGTCGAAGGTCTCTAGATGAGACCGAAGGATAGTGGTTTCAATAAACTCCACGACCTCGAAAGGAGATTTAACATTATTCATATTCTAACCGAGTCAGTGACTTCAACATTCATTCTATCAATACTACTTCATGCCCTTGCATGTTAACAGAAAGTTCAGTCACCTGAAAATGAACTGGGGGTGTTTCCTTTGAAATGAGGCTACAGTGAAAATATAATCTTTCACATTTCTTCGAAAACTTGGTCGAAAAACCCGTCAAGCGAGACCAACTAGTGCATGTGTGGAGCAACTGTTGCTTGACTGAACCCACTCTTAACTGTTTCAGGGGAGACAAAACGGGCCGGTATAGCTGGAGCAATCGTCTTTGCAAATCCTCAAAGGAAAGATTTCTTAAGCTCATCGACGTACCTCTATTGTGGTCAGAAAAACGATAAGCTCGGCATGACCATTGACGGTACACCAAAACGTTTCTTGTACCAAGCACCAAGAAGCGGTGAGTATAACGTAGTGCAGGCTTTAAAATCAAGGGGCAGAATGGTTGCGTGTCATGTCACAAATATCAGCCGAAACTTCATTCTGTGATTACAGGTACCTGGTTATTTTAGAGAGACGATCCATTTCAGTTACTGGCAACCTTTGCTTATTCTCCGTGCAACACTACCACCTACCATAAATTGATCAGCAAAAGGCCCGCATGTTGGTTTTGCATTCAACTCCATGAACAAACCTGGATGTGTTCAACAATACACAATGTTTCGTAAGATAGGGAGTCATGTTTATGCCAGGTCATTCAAAAATATTGCCCCTCACCGTATCCATTAATGAAAATAACAGCATGCGTCGTACAAAACCCAGTGTACGAGTGTTCTCAGTCAGAGGCACGTCGTAATTCCAAAGCTATTTTGGTAGGTTGGTTTCTACTCCAATACAAACTTAAGATACGTATCTGTTAATCTGTACTAGAGTATAATTATGTGGTTTGTGTAGGTGATTCTCTTGTTCAATTTCGCACTCAAAAATCACTAAATTAACCTATAGCCAAAATTTTGAGTGAAGGCTGAACTGACCTATCAGAACGCAGCATTCTTGACACACGTTCGTTTCCAAACCGCCATTTTACCCGTCAAGCAACACGTTGTCGGGTAAAACCTATTGGTTGTTTGTCGATTTTTTGCGAGGGAGCGGAGCTTGCGATAGATCAATTCTAACAATGACTTCAGCCGAGTCCAAACTAGAGATTTCAAGTAAAATCTCTAACTATGTTGGGGTCATGGAGTATATGCACGCAACTAAGTCATCCACCGGACCACAGAATAGACATTAATCTCGGATGCATGCTAATGTATAACAGAAATGGTAAAACTTGCGAACAAGGATTTGTATGGCATCTTTGTAAAACCCAGGTGACTGAGTGTTCCAATTCCAATTTTTGACAAACCCTTCGCTTCGTAGTAACTGGAGTAATGTTGAGACCTTAGACCTTCTTTCACTCCCTTAGGCGAAGATGATCTCATAGTGCCAAATCAGGTCTGTAAGGAGGTTGTCTTAATGCGTAACGGTCGAACACGGATCCGATTTTTCTAGTTGCGGCACATGCAAAAGGTATCGTGTGATCACGTTTTAGGCAAAACAATGCTTTCACTTGGCCTGCACAAAACTTTCAGTCACCATGCACGCGTCCAACCTTACTTTTAGTAAGGTTTTCCCATCCCGTCCTTCGATAAATGTAACTCTCGCCAAGATTTTTTAACAACACGACACATCAGCCTTTGCCCACAACGAGCCAGTCCTTTGGTAACAGTTCAACTAACAGTTCAAGCCTAAGAGCCAAAACGTGTACAGCAACACGCTCAAAGAACTGGACAATCCTTTATTACAGACGTGGTGACGAACACACCCAGGTTACTCTACCCAGACGGAGATGAACAGAGCAATGTTGAGGTAGACGCCGGCGAGGACTTTATACTGAAGTTCATTTTTGTTGGAGAGTAAGTTGAAACTTCGATTGTAATCCTTACAGCGTGCATTAAGTGCTGCGTGTCTGTTTCATGCTATATCGTATTCTATTGTTTTGCACAAAATAGCTCAACCCTACTTTTAAGGTTTGTCAATTTTATAACTTAATCAACGCATTACATATATACTTGTTTGAAAATATTTTTTGACAGAAATGTTTAGTCAAAAGGAAACTAAACCAATATTAAGGAATACTACACGTAGTGTCGATTTAGTACTTCAACCTGAAACAAAACAATGCTATGGATACTTTTGCCAATCCTTAGAAGTTCCACAATAGCCGTACATGTACCTGATAGCCAGGCAAAGAGTATACTGGCATGTCGGTCATATGTAACGCGCAGTATATTGTCTCTTCTATTAGTACCGCCTTAGCACGTACTTGCAGTAGGCCATGTATCCAACAGGAGGTGACAGACTGAACAGCCTAGGCGAAAAACAGATTGGTTGCATGTATTTGTTGAGTTCTTTGATCACACTCATGTGTATGTGTTTGTGTATGTCGGCATCAACTTTTCGTTAGCGGAAGTGTTATTAAGTACCACTTTTGCTCCTGCAGATTCGAACTTTCTCAAAGACCTCTTGTACTCTCGAAAAGACATGCCTTCTTGTACAGTATGGGCACATGATGAGACAGTTGCCCAGTATTCACCGTGAAAACGCACATCCAGATGTCTGGTTTTCCGATTTTCCCTCAATATCTCAAACAGCCCTGATTGGATTTTGATGAAATTGAGTACAAGTGTGTAGCACATGACAAGAACAGAGCGTGTCCGTTGTCAATTTTCCACGCCTACTAGACCCAGAGAGGCGAGGTTTTTCAGTGTTTTGGAAGAAGAGCGTTTCGGGGGCCATTTTGTCTGGTCGTTCAGTTGTCTGCTTTATTTCTGAAATACAGTATGTTGATGAAATCTGGCAGAAGGGTGTACGGTGCCGCTAGAGAGGTGCATGCCCTGGAGGCCAGTGGTCGAGGCTGTTCAGTATTTTTCCACCCATCCTTTCAAGTACCCTGTATGAAATTTTCTGGATGGCTGGATAATCGATTGTTATATTCCTACGTAACTCGACAGAAGAGTGTGTGACGGCAATGTACTGGTAAAAATCAATTCCTTGCAAATTATACCACAGCGGAAATCCCTAGTGGCCATTTTGTCCAGTTGTCCTATAGTCCAATTTTATGCTCTATGTCTGAAAATGTCCTGATCGTACTTTGAAAACATTTGACGTAGTGGTGTAGGGCAACGTTCGGGCAGTGCATGTTACTTTAGTTTGGTTTTGCCTCAGCTTCAGGAGCTATGATTTTCACTAATTTTGGGGAAGAGTATTTTTGAAAGATATCTAGAGAACTAATTGACAGATTTCAATGGAATTTGAGACTAGGATATTTGTTACAGTAATGTGGCAATGGTCCATTTGTGGGCGAATTTGACTCGTCACCCCTTTGTAGGCAGACATTTTGGTCGTAGCAAGAGTCTTTTTAGTATTTTTGGGAAGTATTTGCAAATGATACATGTATAGGTATCTTGAAAAGCGATTGAAAGATTTCAATTAAACACTGAAACGGAGGTAGAGTAGATTTGATGACATTGCCCTGCTGTATGACAGTCCTTGTGCCCGTGCTGTTCTGTGCTCTGCCCGTTAATATAACATTGCGTGTCTGTCCACCAAATCTCATGGCGTGCTTTATGGAAAAGTAGATTAGACCTCCTAATTTTGGATACCAGGTGCAGTGTGCCTGAGGGTCATGTTTTGTAAGTTTCAGTTTTTTATTTCAACTTTTTGATTTCAGTTTTGAACGGTGGGGTACTAACACTTCTTTGTCAATTGCAGCTACAATTGGTAATCAATTTGCTGTCTCCGTGTACCCTACGTGAAACCGATAATCATCCACTGAAACTTTCCTTTTGTGAACGCATAGCAACACTTTGCGTTGCGTTTGTGATATTGTTCGGAAAAGACGCAAACCTGGACGTGTAAAATATTGTATACTTCATATTTACGTATCGTTTTTGTGATGCCATTTTCCAGTCCTACTCCAAAAGTCAAGCGATGGGAATATCCTCCTAGACTGGATATGAGCAAAATGAAAGATGGGGTTCTTCCCAACTCCAAGGTTTTCATCGACGCGGGGTCAAACCACGAAGGAACCTACACAGCCTGCGCTGTGTTTTTCTATAAATACGAGACATGTGGACAGTTCAACGTAAAAGTGAGGCGTAAGTGACAGAGAAGGGTCCATATGGAGAACATGGTGAGGTGCAGTTGAAGTTGGGTGGCGGGGAAACTTCGGGCATTTTCTCTTCTGTCTCAAGTGAACTTAGAAAAACACTGCTTTGAATTTAAGTACTTTGCCATATAGCGATTTAAAATCTGACGCTGTAATGTTCAGGAAATACAAAAACAATTGACGTTATCTCAAAACTCATGCAAACACATCGTTCAACCCCACCGGAAGTTGGAGTCTGCGCAACGTACTACCCAAGGCACTTCAGCTCCACGTCAACCTGATTTTCTTTCAAAGTGAATAAAAAATTCAGACTACTTCGCACCTCCCCACTGCAATTGATGGGTACGGACGCGAAATCTAACCCAAAAGCATACTTCCTCTTGTGACTGTAATGACTTGTGGATCACTCGTGATCTAATGAGATAAGGGACAAGCGCGTATTCATAAACCAGAACTTCACATTTTAGTTAATACGATAACATCCCATTTTTTTCCAAAAGCGACAATCAACAAATACATGTAGTAGGAAGTTGCATGAGAACTGGGGCCCGTTCCAACAAAACTGACTTAGCTAAGACAATTCTTAAATTTAACTAAATTTTAAAATAAAAGTTAAATTTGTCTCAAATTCATTTCAAGGGAGAGATCTTAAGCTTAATTTAAGTGTTTGACGTATGCTTTTTCTTAATTTTGACAAACATTACCGGATGTGGAAGTTTCAAAGATTGGAAGTTAAGACAAATCTTAGACTTAAGTCAAAATGAACTTAAGTCAGTTTCTTGGAACGGGCCCCTGGTTCATTGGATCTACATGTAGCAGCCTTGGTGACCTTTCAACCCGATCGGGTGGTATACGGTGGTGTCGCAGGTGATGGACTACTGGCTTGGAAGGCAGGTGGAGGGCTACTTGCTGGATTTTTTGTCTTCCTCAGGTCAAGACTTGGTGATGTAGCAGGTGTGTTGTCGGTTACAACTGAATTTACGCCCATTTACATCTTGTGGTATGTATGAGTGTAGATCTGATGTTTTCGAAGGTATTCATGTAGTTACTGGGTGCTGAACTTTAACCTATTGTCTGACGTGGAGGGGCGGTGGATCGCTTGTAAGGACACGCTGATCAAAGTAGAACTTTGGCTTGCACTGGAGTCGGTGCAGCCGTTCTCGTACATGTCCAGGGTTCTTAAAAGTCGTCCGTTACGGTTGTGTCTTTTGTCAAAAAGGCAGCGCTGTGTTGAACTTGCGGTCCACGAGAAGTTCTGCCGGGCTTGGTACTTTACTGTTTGAACTTGACGTTCAATGAAACCGTTGCCGTGTTCATGGAGATGTCGTTACATGCTCGAACTTGCATTCCTTAGCAAACGTATTACATAGATGACAGGCGAAGTGTGGACCATTGTCACGGATGGCCTTGTATGGTTATCAAATTTCTGATTGATGACAGATACCACGACGATGCTGGGTGATGATTTGGGTAAATGTTTAGCTAGATGGAATTTCCTGTGGTAATCTACAATGATAAAGTACTCGCTGCCATCGCGTTCAAAGATATCGTTTATCAGAGTTCACCATGGTTGGATGGGTATGTCATGTTGCACCAGTGGCTCGAAAGTCTGTGATTTTTGATCTTCTTGACATGTTGGACAGTTGCGTGTATGGAGGTCTATGTTGTCGTTTTTATTGTGCTTCTGGGTGAAGTTCCAAAATCGATCGAAATGTGTTGGGAATTTCAGGTCAAATAGATATTGGGATGCCGTGCTGTTAGCGACGGATAAAAATATGAAATAGTGCAACTAGTAAAACTAAAAGGACGAGCGTCGGTACTAAAATATATCAAAATATCCCCACGTTCCGAGCGATGCGCTTAGCAGTCTGTAGCACAGCCTCACTCGAAACGTGGGGTATTTTAATATATTTTAGTACCGACGCTCGTCGTTTTAATTTTACTAGTTTTACTATTTCATGTTTCAGTTCATCAGCCGTGTCGATGTAGTGTAGTGACTGGGTGGCATGGATGTCTACAATGTTAAGTGTTTCACAACTTGGAAATCCCACGATTGCTGGTCCTAGCACATACGATGTAGAATGGGTGTCTTACCGCCCTGTTTTTGTACTGACAGGTAAGTGCTGTAATTGCAGCGTATGGAATAGTGGTGCTGTTGTATGTGGTTCCTCTGGCGTCTGTCTCTGTGAGATACTCTGGTTTTCGGCAGCCGTTGTTGTCAATTTTGAGTGGGAAAATGTACATGTATCTGTGTCCGAAATGGCAAGGTATTGGCTTGTGCACCGGTTTCAAGTTTAAGCTCGAGATTGTGCGCGGCTTCGGGGTGAGGAGCTTTTGTGGCAACGTGGCATATGCCTCGTTTTATGTTTTGACAGGGGACGCTTCAATAATTTCAAAGGTGAATGTTTCGAATCCTGTGTCTTGAGAGTCGTCTGCTTTATAAACTGCGGGAAATCTCTCTTTCGAGCTGCGTGTCTTGCCGGTTGGTGTTCTGCCAGGGCACGAGTTTTGAGAGTGTTGTCGCTTGTGTTGATATTTTGAAGTGAAGCAGTATTTACAGCTGTGGCCTAACTTTCCGCAGCGGTTGCATGTGTCATGTTTTACAGGCCAGTATTTGCCGCGGTTATAACATGCAGGTATGCGTCATTTTGGCCATGTGGGTGTTTGAGTGGCGCTCGCTGATTTATAAGCATGTACAGTTGTTCTAGGTGAGCTTGCAGAGGAGTCTATACCAATGTGTATCGGAAGCACTTTGCCTGGGCTGCTTCGTACCTGTGGCCTAGCTTGATGGCGTTACCTGGGGTGAATCTGTCTCTTTGATAAGCAGTTCTTTTTGGAATTCAGTGGGTTGCTTGATATTAATAGCCCAAACATGCGTTGGTTCATTTCTTCATTATAGAAGTCGCATCTCTTGGCTTGTTATTTACGCGTCCGGCTACAAGAAGTATAAGTGAATACGGTGAGACCGTTTGCGTAACACACTTTATTCGGTAGAGCGTTCACAAGCGATACAATAACAAGCAATGTCAAGCCATAAAAAGTGCTACCGAACAAGTTGTTATCTATAACAAAGACAAACAGCAGTCTCAGTAATTATGCAAGCAAGTATAACAACCAACAAAGACCATAGATCAGAGCGCTGGAAAGACATGCTACAATGACACTATAATACAGACCTAACAAGTTTTAAAAACAGTAGCTACACACCAACGATATACAATTAACTGAAACCTGTACTGCCTATAGGAACCATTACCATATACAAACTCACTGCGACGACCCGTAACTATTTATCCTATGAACCGGGTACCACGCGCAAGATATGCGTCATGAACAAGCAGCTGAATGAAACCATGAAAACAACCATTATGTACGTTCTAAACTAGTAAGACACACATGAGATACAACATGTTATGCTGAAATACTCGGTAAAGACTTGCAACAGTGTGAACGACAGTTTGTGTTCATTCTAACTGAAAATCCCAGCTTCCGAGAAAATATATGATTCGCTTTACAGGTCTTGTCAACGAATGGCGCTTAAGTCAAAAATCACCGGTCACCAAAACTGCGTAAAAATACAAAGGCAAGCTACTATTCATATGCAAACACCACATGTAACAACTGGAATAAACCGTGTAACTGAAAGAGACCAAATCACAACGGCGAAAGATATACTGCCGGCATCAACAACCTGTATGGGTAGCCTTCGAGTGTTTGGTCTGGTTGTTGCCTGAGTGTGCTCACTTTTAGTAGACAAATTCTGTAGTTTTCCGCTCGTACGATTTGTTCAGCAAATTTGCAAAATATAGATGAAGGATCGCCCCGTTCTGAAGTTTGAAGATCCCAGCTATCGCAGACTTGGGGGCTATTTTTGCCTGCGGACATGAATATGTGGGGAATCTGGTCTTCTCATTTTTGCCCCCTTCACAGTGAATATAGCTCAAGGCGTTGTCGAAAGAGTTTGGAAGCCCGGGGGAAGTTAAGGTGCACCCAATGCAGCGTTTTTATTTTGTCTACCTGTGTTGTTTCATAGTGTCAGTGTACATGTTTGTTGCACCTGGGCCAGTGCTTGAGTAGAGCGGTTGACTCGAAAGTCGGATCGGACAATTAGAGAGTACTCACAAATGTCAGACTGTCTATTCTGAATGTTGCGGTTCGAGGAGTACTAGAATTCGCAACAGCACCGTTGCTACCATGTAATGAGTTGTAGATCACTCATTTATGAAGCAGATAAGGAACAAACGTGTATTCATAACCGGAAGTAGGCCTGAAGACGATACAGTAATATACGGAAGGGGGCGTCTTAGTACAGTAACTGTGACGACGTACGCGAAATTTTTTGCATGTAAACGTAACCACAGATTCTGCTTTTTAGCGAAGACCTAAGCAAAAACCACCACACACGGACGACGACGTAAGCGCCAACCTTTACATGTAAACGAAAGAGCGTGTAATCGGGACCAAGAAAAAATAAGCAGACAAGTTATGCGATGGCGAGTAAAACGAGGCCGCTTGCACATGTATATACACCATTCAACAGGTTTTTCTTTAAGCTGATTCACAAGCTTCCAACTACTCCATTTTAGGGTAATCAGCCCATACGTACACAGAAATACGTCGGTACAAATCTATTCTCTATTTACCATCTTCAGCTACACTTGAATAATCCTCGAATAGGAGATTTGTAAACACAAAATAACAACTGATTGGGTTGTTTTAAGCTAAGTGTGTTCCATACAACAATGCGTTAATCGGCAATGAAGCAGACACTGTCCCTATTTAGTCAGCTCGAAAAAATGAACCACCACACAACGAAGCAAACTCTTCCTTGCAGATCCTCCAACGTTCCTCAATGGAGAACCTAAAGACATCAATACCACAAAAGGTGGCCACGTGATTTTAAGATGCGAAGCCGCCCCCACACATCCGCAAACTTCTTTACCGATGTGGTACATCAACGCAATACGACACTGTAAGTGATAACGTATCATTGTCCACGCTTACCATAGGAGTGTGAGAATATTTACACTTGTCAGGTCTGAGTAAGCACCACCGTTAAGTAACCACCACAGCTGGTAAATGCCTGGCTAATATGGTTTACACAAGTCATTGAAAAGCAGGGCCATGTACATTACACAGAATGACGTCACATTCTAGTCAGACTGCTAATTTTAAGTTGGAAGGCAAAGTCATGTTAGAAGCGTGCCACTATGAGCAAAGTATTTATAGTCACCTTTCCTTGAAACTGGTGATCATGCTTAAACAAGCGTTGTTATCGTAGTATCCCAGTGAGATATTTACCCATTTATCATCAGCAATTTTAAGTTTGAGGGCAAATTTGCGTTAGGCACAGCCAACCTCCCCAAAAGTAGTAAGTTGGCTCATTGCTGAATGTTACAGGTGTTGCTCAGCTGGTTTGGGTGTCGTTACCACGGTAACCAGATATTTTCACCATCAAGGTCACCAATTTAAGGCTTGGTGGCAGTCATGTTTGCAGACAAAGCAGCCGTGGTCAAATCTTTAATGACCCTCCCTAAAAACCTCAGCCAAAAGGCAGTTACCAGTTAGTTGTCATTAGACCAGTTATTTCGTGTAGATTTGTGGTTTAACTCTTTCTTTTGAAATATGTAGAAACAGCTTTGTAGCTCAAATTCAAAGTGGTTAAAATTTTGAGAAAAGTAATTTGGTATAAAAGGCTTTTTCCATGTCCGAAAATATTCCTATTGCCAATTGCTATTTCCAAACACCTTTTTCGCTATTCCCAAAGATGATTAGTTATATTAGGAATTCATAAAATAATGAGGAACATAAATTGCCTTGTATTTGGATTTGTTACTATTTTTTAAGGGCTTGGTAATTGTACTGCCCTTGACAATAAAGGAAAAGGGAAAATTTTCATGTCATTTTTAGTAAATATACGGTTCCTTCGTTATCCCAGACATTTTTTTTCAGTTAATGAAGGCTTCACATAACTTTATTAATAAATCTTGCCTTACTCCTGAAGTGACGTTTAGGGGGTTTAAGAGTTTCCCGCCATTTTGTTTCAATATACATGTTCATGTAGTCTGACTGTGGGAGTTATTGATTCAGTCATTGTTTTCTCCAGTGCTGTTGTGGAGCGTAGGCGTACGTAGGCGCAGCCAACCACCTTTTGGCATTTGAACGTAGCGCCTACGCACCGTCAGTTATGTCCAGTGCTCAAGGTGATACGATGGGCTTTGGGCGCCTACCTACCTCTAATTTTACCACTACAGCTCTGGTTTTCCCTCGGTTTTGATAGGATCGTTCGTGTTGTCTCCAGCACAGAGCTTGTAAACAGCTCTGCAGCAATGTTGAGTAGTGCCAGTTGTGTGGCGAGGGAGTCACACCACTGGGTGTAAGCGGTCATAAAAGTGCACACTGGGCATTCGCACAAAGACGTCCCACAACGTCTGTCCTCACCCTCTGCCTCATTTCACTCAACAGCTGTCTGTGCGTATTCGGCTCAAACATATCTCCACTCACTGACTGTTCGTGAAAAAATTCCTCGTCACCGACTCCAGCCATTTTCCGGCTACTACAAACTAAGCGATTCCTAAATCCAATGTAATTGAGTTCTCTAACAAGCTTTTCGCAGAATACTGGTCGATGGGAAGTGGTGACAGTTTTAGGAAACCAAAACAAAATAGTAGAACAGATCCCACAGTAAACTCGAACGCACTAGAAACAAGATGGCGGGAAATTCTTAACCCCCCCAAAACGTCATTTCCGGAGTAGTGCACTACTAATTAATAAAATTATAGGAGGCTGTCATGTCTGGGATAATCAATCAACCGTTTTTTATTAAAAATAACATGAAAAAGGTTGCCTTCTCCTTTTGTCACGTGCCTCTAATATAAATAAAATCTCTGGAAAACAAATTCTCATTGTACTTGTAAAAATAGGAAGATCAATGTTTACATATGCTGAGTTGACCTGAGCTGCCTGTTGCACACAACGCATTCAAAAATTTGTCCTTGCCTATCACAAATTCCATACAATAATGTTTGTGTTCGAGTAAAAGACCATCCATTTAAACTTTTCTTAGGAAACATCTTATTTCGACCTATGTAATCTGTTGTAACTTTCGCAACACGTGCTCTTATTTTTTATTTAATTCATTATTTCCATGGAATTGTTTTTGTCAGTCAGTACTTTATTATTTGCGGTAGCGCAGACCAAGTCTAATTGACAGAAAACAAAAGAAAAATCTTGTAATGATAATAAGATTCCAAGAATGCGATTTTTTTAGTCTTACATTCCAAAATTTTGCATTTTTCAGTATTCTCAGAAAATAAACAATTTGTGTCTAAGAGGAAACTTGGCTGTTTGCTAACTTTTTTGAATACTCAGAAAATGTTTATTGTATTCTTTGCTAATTCTACCTTTTGGCGTTGTGAAATCACGAGCTTTTTGCAGTCAATCAGCTCCCTGTATGAAGACTAATGGCTTTGCACCAAGGCTAGAATTTTTCACTCTTGTCGGACATTCCATCAAATAGGTATACGAATGGGTTTGTTCAAAAATAATCTCAGCCACCACACCCCACGACCCCTCGACTCACGGTCCACAACCCCTCGACCTAGTCTACACATGCTTGACTCGATCTAATCACAGAAGGTGCACTGACTTACAGGACCAACGAGTTTGTCCGTGAGATCGGCTTGCTTTTCCCTTTTTGCAATTAAGAGAGTGGATTCGACAAGTTTGAAAGCCAAAAAAGACAGAATCAAAAACAATGCGACCAAATAAAATCCAAGAACTGCCAACGTTAAAAATGTTTCCGGCAGAACGTAATCGCCTCGCTTGCTCTTCAGTGAATAGCAGGTTCAAGCTTTTTGGTAGAGTGCTAGGAACCGACAAATGCGTATTTTTTTCTTCAGTTTAAAAACAAACTGTTAACTTATAAAGTATCAACTTTACATGAAATACATTGTAAACGAGTATACAATAGAGAGCCATACGAAATGTAAAATTATGTGCATTTACGTTATCGTACTCTCCCTAAGTTTAGTGGAACTGCCATTCGTAGTCGTTCGTGAAAACTAGTTTCCTGTGGGCGATAGCACGATCACAATCCGCTGTTTCAGGTCATGTTCTTACGCCAATTTTGTTTTTAACCACCAGTCTTCAGCCGCAGCAGATTCGCTAGTATAGAAGTCACTTTTCGACGTAATATGTTTAAGAAATGTGTAAAAAGCGCAAAGGCGGTGAGTCGAGGGGTTGTGGTTCGAGAGGGCCGTGGGGTATGGGGGTCGAGGGAGGTTTGGAACAGTCCATAAGAATGGCGTGAAATGATGTGACTTCATCAAATTATCTTTGTCATTCTAACAAGTTATTATTAGAGGTGAATCAGAGTGATGAGTCTTGTGGATCGGGAAGCAGTGAAAGAACAATAAGTTTTTTGACAAACCCTGAAGCGAACCCTAATGAGACGTGTTAATTTGCATGTGACTGACGAGAATTTTGAATAAATTTAGCCATTGTTCTGTATTTAACATTGCAAAAAGTTGAATTATAACAAGGGTTTAGAAGTTTTAATGCAGTTTGGAGGTAATTAAGATGACCAGCTTAAATAATGACCAATTTTAACCAAATAATTGCATCAATTGCATGTGCCTTTTCTGGCAGCAAACACACATGTGAATCTTCTCTGCATGGAACCATGCTTTTCATTGGCTAGTGTAAATGGTATTAGTCAGATATTAGTCAATGAGAGTGAATGTTTCTGAAGTGACTTATTGTATATCTCATTGTCACAAACAAGCTTAAAGTGAATGTTAATAACTTCGCTAATTCGCAATTTTGAGCTTGGCAACCCCCGAACAGTGTTTAATGATACTGTAGTTTTGGGTGGTTGTGATACAGATTGATTGCTTCTAATACGATTTTGTCATCAACAATTATATAAAAAATTTATCAAGTTTTAACCAACTGCCTAATATACCACTCCGCTGCACGCTAAGGTTTGTCCTAGGGGTGCACCAGGCGAACACGCTATCTTAATACCGTTTGAAATTAAAATTATCCGTTTACACTCGCGGAAAACAATAGTTGTGGAATATTTCCCGTTCTCCCCACGATATGCTTCTAAGGGTACCATTTAGTTTAGCTAGTGTCATTTTGGCAAATAAAAGACGAAATTCGCCTGAAAGTCCTAGCTCTGTCAAGTTTTATTCAAATGCCCCGTGCGCATGTACGGACTTCAGTCATGCGGTACACCATGTGAAATTTCAATGGAGGTTGACTGGTCGTGTGACTGAATTCGGCACATGCGCAGATTACGTGCGAGATTTTACGTTATGAAAATACACGAGGTGTCCTGGGTGGCCTCCTATCTTTTTTCGTTGATTTTCCTAAAATCGAATCTTGGAAAGTCGACTGATTCCGGGGATGCCCAACCACGTTTAGCAGACTGTGGTCACTACATGTGCAGCACATGTGCATGCGGCCATGAATTGTAGTTGACGCCTAACAGTAAGTTGCCAGGTAAAATTACTTGGATTTTTTTCTACAACTCAGGGCCACCGATTAGTGACGTAGTGCCTGCAGGACCACAAGATTCAGTTGTGATCCAGGGTACAAAAATGGAGTTTCGGAACTTGCGGAAATCTTGGGTGATTCAGTGTGCTTTGGAGAACGCTCTCGGCTATAGAACTCGCACCGCTACGATAAACTATATGGGTGAGTTATATCAAGGCTAGATATATTACCAGACACAAAACTCTTTCTGTTGTTAACTCGTATCATGAAAAAGACACCAAGCCATGTTTTGCTGACTTCTATCACCTACCACTAGGCCATCTGCCTCCACTTCATTGATATTCCCAGCATTCAACGAAAAACTCTTAGTCTCTTTGTCACAGATTGGATATTACCGTGTTACCGCCCTTAGGTCTATGCCATTTGTGTGAAATTGTGCTTACATGTACATGCGAAACGTACGTGCATGCGCCAATGTGCGAAACACTTCGGTACAAAGGACGAGAAAGGGCATTTCGGATATGGACCCATGAACCTAAAGGCGCAGCAACACGGTAGTGCCATAGAACTCTTAACCCTCCAATTGCAACTCCGGCACGCGACCTGTGCATTCTATTAGGGCTTGGGACTCCGAGAGTTCGCACTGTTTCCAGCAGCCTGTTCGATTGAGGTTTGATCTAGTGCTGTAGTTGCAGTGAATCAGTCCTACGTTCATTGCTTCGTTTTCATTTCATAATGTTTGTTAATGAAGCGAAAATCTTGTGGTACGGTTGTAAACAACAAACGATTTCTCGACACAAGTAGTCAACAAACCCGACAAATCGTCTGGTCATTGATTACACGCAACGACTGGCCTCTGATATCTTTTCAACTCATGTATGAGCCACTTTCGGCAGTCAATCAAAAACACGCCAGGAGATTTTCAACAAGACCTTTAGGGGTACAAAAATGTGTTACAGTATTTTAGGGAAAGAAGTAACGTCTCGTTTTTGATTGTTTGCTCTGCACTAAAATCAAATAAAAGCGTGTTTTTGTGTGTGCATGTATAATAATATTACCGTTTTCAGTTGTTCCTATAATAACTCACTTGTACAATATTTTCCTGTTGTGCATAGGCCGCTTTTTGTGTTAATTCGATTTCTAAGCAGTGCTGTTATCTGTGGTATTTTCCGTATCCGTGAAATAAGATTTAAAAGAATGAAAAATTTACCATGTAAAAGAATCCAAGCCAATACTTCGTGCTGTGAGAGCATACAGTGTTATTGCCAATTGCCCCGCTCTTTGCGGACTGCCCCACATAACGATTTTCCATCCCGCCACAGCATTAAAATGTGCGTTCCGCTTTTTGGCGAAATTGACATATTATCAAATACTACTATAATTTCCCTTTAAAGAAAAATGCAGGTGTTGTCTCCCGTTCGCTAAAAACGGTGTCGCGACACCTTGCGTGATGCAGCGAATATTTCACTCTAGAGCATTGACTCGGCAAATCCGGACATCCACTTTTTCCGGATTTCAGTTATCACCTTTTTAGTTCTCGAATGGCGACAGTTACAACTATGCGACATGTTTTCAAAGTAACAGTGTTTCGGCGTTATGAATATTATTAATTTTCAGAGTCCTCAGATACTCAGGAGTAAATAGTGCACGCTTTCTCGTTCACTTGCGCGCAAATCCCGGTGGCTGCAAAAAGACCCCCAGTATACCTTTAAAGGGGCACGAAGCCCGTGATTTATGTCAAAAACAAGTTTTGAGTTGGTCCACTTACTGTAACTTGTCTTGCTACTTACTTGGTTTAAAAGCGATCTCTCGGCTCATAAAGAACTTGTTACTGAGTCACTTTTTTCGAAGAAGCGTCTTTGTGCTCTGCTGATGTACTTACTACCCAGGAAAACGTGCACTGACACCTGGTGGCTCACATACATGTAAAACTGAGTCACTATTCGCTGATTCCAAACATGTCTTCTTATCGATGACCGTGTTCACAAAACTCAGCATATGAGGAAAATGACTAAATTGTGTTTTTTTGTTCAGAGCCGATGGAATGGAAAAGCGGTGTGCCACGAGGACATGTTTCTGGGAGGAATGTGGAGCAAGGAAACTCTGTTAAACTCAAGTGCGAAGCTAAAGTCGACCCAGACGAAAAGCTGACGACCAGGTGGTTTCTGAATGTTCCCATAACCAGCATGGCGTTGCTTCCATTGGCTGAATACGAGCTCAAGTCGCCTGCATTCAGCTACAGTGGCGAAGAGAGATCTGTACTAACTATAGACATTAGCCACCCCCAACCTGGCAAAACCCCCAAAGAAGCATATGACGGCACGTACACTTGTATGGTAACCGCTGTATATAATCCGCCCGTTTTTTCGTCTCTTACGGCCAGACAGTACGTACTGTTTCAACCCCCTGAAGGTAAGGTATTGTGGCACGTGTCTTCTTCATGCATAGGTGCATTTAGCGTTGTGTTCATAAATACAAAATTCGTGTTAAGTATTTCTGACTGTGGGATTTTGAATTTTTGCCACGATCGACCTTGAGGCATTAAAACTCCAACAAGACGATTTTTTGTTCATAAGACATTTGAAATTGTCTAGTTTTTGAGATTCTGTTTAAAGGAGCCAAACTTGAAATTAAGAACACCTATTGCTTTATCTCAGCCCCTGTTTATTGCTTCAGGTATCACTTCTGTTTTTATACACTTTCAGCACGGAGTACATACTCGTGCATCAGTAAAGTTTTTGGTCTGTTTAAATTGACCACTGCATTCATTATAACAAAAGGTATCCGGAGACGTAAAAACTCCAAACTGAATGTTCAAGAAGTGACCCGAGTCTTGACAGTTTCTCCCGGCGAATGTGCTCAGACGTGTGCCGAAAGCTGGTGTGAGGCAGCTCAATGGCAGCTAAATACAAGCGAATGTCTCATGGTGCCACTTGGCGTGCACATTCAGCCTATTACGGGAGATGCCGAATGTTGCGAAGTGTTCTTGAAGAAAGAGAACTTGTTCCCGGGTGAGACAGCTTATACTGATATGCATTCGTTGTCGTCTGTACGGTACCTGTAGACTGACCAAACACACTAACCCGTGCGATTGATCATGCCATGTATTTAATTGCCAAGATAGAATATGAACAAATGATGCTGTTCAGTTGACCTGGGCTTCCATATGGGTTGGGGAAAGAGCGAAAAATAGCTAATAGAAAAATCAAACCTAGTTCGTAAATATCGAACCAGTCGTAAAAATCAATAGTAACTGGAAAGTCAAATTCAACGGGTAAAAATTAAACGTAATTCGGAAAAATCTGCCGTGTTTGGAAAATCGATCATAACCCGTAAAAATCAAACCTGTTTGAAAATTAAGCTTGTCTGTGGAAAGTGTTAAGTGCACGGAAAGTCAAACTTACGAATTACGTTTGATTTTTCTGTTAACTGTTTTTGCCCTTTCGGTGGCCCCTACCTCCGCTGCTCGATCTTGACGGCCAATTCTGCAGACCTTTCAAGGGTAGTCAAATATTGATAATAAGAGCATCGTGCCTACTACAAGTTGCTTGAAGCGAGTTATCTGTGTTATGTTTGACTTTCCGACAAGTCACAAGTTTGCGGGTGATGGTAATTTAAAGCCCCACAATGGATTTTTGAACGTTTAGAGGTAACAATTTTATAACACAAAATCTAACTGAACAAGCACTTTATTTTGCGATATAATTGAGGAATTTTGAATTTTCAAGAAAAACCAATCACTTTTTTGTTTCCCGCCAAGTGATATCATCAGTGGAAGACGTTGATCATTTGACAGTATATCTGCAATGGCGGATAGTAGTGATTTTGTTTGCTACGAAGACCTATAGAGAGCGCGCTAGGCGAGTATTTTGAAGAAAGGTGTGGATATTGGGATGAACACGACACTCTGGCCATAGGAAAAACAGGTAACGAGTTAGATGTCGCCATATTGGCAGGCTGCGTGTTTGAGGTCGTACGAACTCGACCGGCGGCCTGCCGCACCGGCGTCTTGGGCGAGTGGAGCCTACTCAGTCTGCAGACACTCCTGATTTCAAAGTGGTAATTAACACCTTTTATTGAATCACTTCAGTGTTGGATAATATGTGTCTCGAACTTCGTAAATCTAACAGAAATTTTTACCCTGATTGCCAAAGCCCAGTTACGATTTACAGACACTGATTTCATTTCCTCGAATGCCAACTGGCGTTTGTCTGGAACGATCATATCTAATTACAGTGATGCTGAATGAGTTTTATTTCTGGTAAATTGTACTCGTTTCTATCTGAAACGCAAAACAGAAATGCCTGTCTGATTGCTTTAACCGCAACCTCTCCACATGCAACTTGTCATAGTACTCAGTCGAATTCAGTTTTTGAGACCATTACAGTTTGCGGCTGGTGTAGAACAACACAACGGCTAAGACCGAATCCCACTGACGACGTCTCACAATTCTTTTAATTTCTTGATTTAAAGTACACAAATCCATGTAGAAATGCTTAAAAACACCATACTAACATTGTTGGTGAGCGAATTTAAGCATTTATGGCCATTGGTGATGATTCTCTTATTGAGAACGTGAGTTCCTTTAAATGTCTTGGACTACTATATGATCCAAATCTTAAATTATCTCACCACGCTGATCGAGTCTAAGAAAATTGGCGTATTGAAATGCATCAGTAAATTTGTGAACAGAGTAACACTGAAAATCCTTGTCACTGCAATCATTCAACCTCACCTAGATAACTGCCTTCCGCTGTGGGGCGCTGCATCAGACAAGGATATGAAAACCATCTTGGTGATACAAAATAGGGCCGCCCGGATTATTCTGGAAGTTGGTGTGAGAGATATTAACATTGAAAATCTTCATACTCCAGAGACGGAAATAATGACAATACTCACGAGAAATAAATTCCTATCAACTCTTGTTGTATGTACAAATGTTTTAGATGTTTTGTACTAACATATTTAAATGCTAAGTTTACGATGACTGCTAATCGCTATAACACTATAGCCTCACTGTCATCCAATTTCAATCTTCCGAAAACCAGGAACGAAACTGAAAAAACGCATTTTCTTTCAGCTGGCCTAATTTATGGAATGCTCTCCCTTCCGATGACATCTGCATCATCCTTGATAAGACTTAAAAGAAATCAATCTAATCAGATGTTTTCTGTGTAGCAAACTTGCATTCAATATCCGCAGACCATGTATGAATCAGTGTGCATGTGTATGTGTGCGCGTTCATGTGCGTATATGTATGCGTCAGAAGGTGACTGTGGGTTTGTTTAAAAGGTAGCTTTGAGGTTGTGCGTAGATGAGGAGAGAATATATATATTTATTGTCTGTTTTACAGTATATTTATATTTTATTTAATTACGTTGTCTTACTTTTAGTATCTTTTATTTAAATCCTGTCTATCATTGTGTATTTCTGTTTGTTCGTCTTACTGTCTTTGCATGTTTTTACTGGAAAATCTTACACATGTGTGCTTTCGTGTGCGTGTGCGTGTGCATGTGCGTATAAATGTATTCTTATAATTCTAGTTTTTTTGAAACTACATATTCGACTTTGCATAGTTGTGTTAGTATTTGCTGAGGTCACATCAATGTTTACAACAATACTGAAAGTCAGTAACAATATGCGGAATTCGAGAGAAAATGGCTTGGCTAATGTTATGAGTTGCTTCAACAGTGCGAGATTGCTGATTTCATGCACATATTTCTCGATTTTCTTCTCCACCGAAAGGACAGTCATGCCAAAACTAATAACGGCTTACCATTGTTAAAATTATGTTGCAAGAAAGCGTTCTCCTGTTCAGTGACTTTACCAGACGTAGAGGGTTTTGAGCGTGTGATAACATCTAGCTTCTTTGTTTACTGCCAAGAACAGTTTTTTTCTGGTATGACAACAGGCAGGCCAATTATCTACCAGGCTTATAACGGACCACGTGTGAATACAGTCAAACCCAGAGCGAATTGGTGCGTTCGGAAAGAATAGATTGTTATAATTATCTTCTATTGCAGTTTTGGCGATTCAAAAACTAAACATGATCACCATTTGACTAGGACTTCAGAAATGCTATTGGTTTATGTTCAGATATGTTAAAATTTAATTTTTATTTTTAACAGCACAGCCCAGTCAGGCTAGATACGATCTTATTGGAGATTAGAGCAATTATCAAATAAAAGAGAGCTGGTCCTCCAGCCTTAAATGGCAGAATGGAGTTAATCAGTAGTGTACGATATTGGCTATAGGGTCATCTTTCCAACTTGTTGTTGGGCTATAGAATCTAACACGTAAGGAGCAACGGGAAAACTCCTTAATGGTGCGCCCTTTTTATTGTTGCAGATATGACTAGGGTCCCGAGAAGACGATTAAATGCTCCAAGAAATACTACGCTGTCGACGCCGACTGGATATATATGCGCCTTGAATTGTCACGAGGCTTCATGCAAAGCAGCCGAGTGGGATCCAGTAATAAAGACGTGCACCTTGGTCAACCATGGAGTGGAGATCTACCTCACGGACGGCAATGGGATGTGCTGCGAGGTGTATCGAGATCTACCGGGTAACGGAGAGCAGACGATTTTACTTCATTGTCGTGTTGATATTCGTTTTCAGCTTTAAGATTTTACTGGTTGCGGTCCTGATGAATTCCAATTGCCCCCCTCATTGCAACTATTTTCACTTAACCTCCGTTGCCACTATTCCCGAGCAACCACGACTCCTCGTTAGCAAAAATTTTCGACCCTAGCCCATGTCACAAAAAGTGGCATCCCTTTGTCAGTAGAAAGTTCGCATTACTCCCAATTGCCTCCGTTTCAATCAACATGAANTCAGAGCGGGGCCCATAGGCTGCGAGGATATTAGTGGCCTCTAGAAGACCATGATGCAATATTTCATCACACCGCGTTAAATCCCGTACACTCACAGGGACTAGCTTTGATGAAGTGAAATAGGTTCCCCTGTTGGGTGTTCCACGTACAGACATGTTGCGATGCAGTGCAAATGACGTCAGACCACCTGCACTTGTTTCTGTGCCATTCGTGATTCGGAAGCAGAAGATATTGTTTTAACAGTGCTCACGTACTTATGAACAATTCTGTTTTGTTGAAAGTATCGAAGAAATTATCATAATTTTTAATTCAAATACATCAGATTTTTCAATGATCTAAATCTATTGCTACATCAATACCGCTCAGTTTGATTTTAGTATTATACTACAGCAAATTTCAGTGATGATATCCTAATATGACTTGATAATCCGGCGATATAGCAAACTGCTGTCAGTATTCTGACAAGTCAGTTTCTCCTCACCAAGCCTCAATTACATGTTAGCTAAGCCGATCACCATCATCTTGTGCGGGTTCGTGGACGAGGCTGGGTTGCAATCTCGCTAGTTCCCTGGGTGCCGCTAGGTGGTCGGTAGCCAGCACGCAGGAATCACTTAATTTTCCTCGGGAAAATTTTTACCCCGGCGTGATTGGGTAGTCGAATTCTCAACAGGCAGCGCTTTATACAAACAAACTGGCATGACATATGGACTGAAGTGTAATTATGGTCTGTGCTTAAAATTTATGTTCAGGAAATGTGAATCTTAGAAATTGTGGTTGCGCCTTTTCGGAGTGCATCTTACTACCGTCGATGACTCCTGTTTACGATACTGTCTTGTATCCATACAGTATGAATAACAGACCGGTTAAATCGGCCAGATATGTATTTATTGTACATGTATGTGCTTCAAGCACGCGATTATTAAACATCAGTATAGAAAAGAAATAGTTTCTGCGACGCCACTTGCATGACAAGGCTAAAAATCGTTCACAGTCCGCCATTTTTTACGTTCTTGTAAAGCTAGCCAATGACTGCTGAGGTTACATCAACCAATGCTATAGCGCGTGCCACAGCGTGATACCTACGTGCTGGCTAGGCACGTATGGAGGGAACCAGCGAGGGTTGCAATAAGAGTCACCGTTCCCACGTCATTAGCGTGTGTTGTTTTCCTAGCTTAGCGTATAATGAGGCACTGCCCTCTTTTATTGGTCTCAAGACAGTGGCAGAGAGTTGCAAATACAGAAGTGTGCGGAACTACAAAAATGTTTGATCGTGTGAGCGCCCCTTCGGGATCCTCACTGCAAACTATTGCCACCGACGTTGTGGTGAGCAATTACGCACTTTTTCTGCTGCGATTAGTTAATTCAGATGCTTCCAATTTTAGGCCAGTTCCCGGCTTCATGAAAGTGTCGCACTCAAGTTCCCTGTGAATATTCGTCGAATTTGTACCTTTATTAACTTAAAAATTGTTTTGTCATCTTGTCGATTTATCTTGGTTATGAACTCCTCTCACTACTGACGTTTCATGCAATACGTACATCTCAAACCTGCCGTCATCTGAATGAAAATAAATATACATTCAATATAGAAGCACTGCATGATAAACTCCCAAATTGTTTTCAATGATACTAACGTTAGGTCCCCTTTGGGACTATTTCTTGCAAATGAAGACGGTTCACTAGTCGTATCAAAGCTGTCGAAGTTCAAAAATGTTTGTCAAATCTTTACACCGAGCACCGCTCTGTTCTGTGTCAGCAAATGATAAGTTTACAAAAGAATGAGATTTTTGGAGTGAATGGAAATAGGGTTGATGATTGTGAAATTGAGAGTACACATTTTTATGAAACAAAATCAAAAGTGTGCACACAAGGTTGAAAGCAGAATGCGCTGTATCTATAGTTAAGATATTTAGCTGCACCACAAATAAAAGTCTCAGCTATTAGAAAATTATTTGAATGTTAATTTCAAGATATTCAATGGTGCTTAAATTTTTTGTAATCGGTGTCAACTATGAGATTTCCCTCCGTATGAGTTTTACCTGTTTGTCATTCAATGCAACATTTGCAGCTGCTGAATTACCGTTACACTGACTACTTTTAAAATGTCCCTCGTTCGTGTTACCTCAAGTCACTTATCAGATTTGACTGTGGAATTACATGATGACAACAACTGATGACAGATACTTTGCTCACCCCTCTCTTTATCTGCTGATTTCTGTTCGGGCAAGAAATAACACAGCTGTTTGGACGAATTAATTACTGTTTGAAAATGTGTGTATCGTGCGCCCACAACAATACAAAATGGAGGCTGACCTATTAAAACAGTTCCTAACCTTCCGAATATTTGATCTTGTGATTGCTTTGCGCTGCAGCGCTAATTCAATAATGTATTAGGAGGCCGTGAATGTATGTTTTTTCATAACAAATGTGCAGCTTGAAATCTGACTGGTTATTCAAGCATCATACGCCTGACAATACATTTATTTCTAGCCGCACAGATGAAATGAAATTTATGTTTTGCTTGACATGAAGAAAGTGCTAAGAACCGTGGCCTATATGGATGTTCCAATACCCGTTTCATTACTTCTTCAGGTGTCAAAAGAAAGAGTAAGACGAAGGTTTCCGGCACGCCAATTCAAAACAAGATCTTCCCCAATGGATACGCATGCGCCGAAGCGTGCGCTCAGAACAGTCAATGCAGGAAGGCCGAACGAAACCTCGTGACTAACGAGTGCCGTATTTTCGACAACAAAGGGCAAACTGTCAGTAACGCCGACTGTTGTGACACTTACGTGAAGACAAACTACCCACTTTCTGGTTAGCGCTCACAGTTTATTTGCATTCGTTCGGTGCCCGACGACCACTTCTCGTGCGATTAGAATTTAGTACTCAACTTGAGTACTAAATTCTAATCGCTAAGGCTGTTATGCACAACGTAATTACTCCCGCACGGCCTGCGTTTTTAACATTGCTCTCGTCAAGGTTCAACTCCTCATTAGGACGTTGTGTTTTGCAATGTTATCCCTGCATGTATGTAATTTGTATCGCCGATGAGCAGTCACAAATCAGTAGTTTTCACGTGTTCTGGCTTTGTTCGACGTTTTCTCTTACAATTATTTCAAAAAACGGAATGTTTTTGGTATCTACACTGTATTGTAAAATTATCGTCCCCTGTTCTCTTCACGTGTCTTTCAAGATAATTTTCATCACCAAAATAATACCAGAATTTGTCATTAATGGACCAGTTCTAAGAATACGACTGCGTTCTATGTTCCTGCAACTACTACCCTCGTTTCTGCATGGCTTATTGAAGTAAAGTCTAGGTTTGTTGGTTTACCTCAACTTCGTTTCTCAATTCACGATATTAACTTTTCGGCAGATTTATTTTGATGAATTGGCTTAGGGAGGACGGCACTGTTTGTGGAACATCTTTACATTTCATCCATTGACCATATCCTTAACATTGCATATACACTGTAATTCATTGCAAACCTGGACTCTTTTGTTCGGCCCTTGAATGCTTCTGGCACTCGCGGTGGTAGCTCTACCACCGGAAAAGCAGCAGGGTCGAAAACAAATTGCGTTTCTCTTTCAAACCAACCGTTGCACTCAAAACAGCAAAAAAAATCTGCAGGACAGATTCGACAATTGAATGTCACATAGTGAAATAAGACCCAACATTGCGCTGTAATCGTTAAATACAAATGTGCTTGATTCTTCTGCGTTGAGCACGAAAATTTTCACATGAGAGCTGCGAACATTGAGAAATCATGTGCCTTAATGGCTAGATTTTGCATCATCATAGGGTTCACTGATATTTTTAATAGAGCCGGTTTTGTGTGAAGCTTAAATCAAGAAAGAATGTTCCTATCTGTCTCAGAATCTGTCTAAGTCTTAGCCAACCTGTCGGTTTTCGTGGTCCCAATTTCACAGATACGATCCCTGCGAGGGAATCGCACTACTGTTCAATGTAAGCTAAGTATAGCACAGGATGTATACTAGGCATTTTGCTACATCTGGTAGACTGTTTGGGTTGAGGCTCTATGTTGATCTCTTTGAAGAAGCTGTTCTGTGTGACAAACAGATGGCCAGTGATGCGTGTTACCCCATTTGTTGAACGGGAACACGTACATGTATGCTGGACAATCTGACCACATAAGATGAGCCAGTCTGCATTATATTGATGTAGTCTTAGCTTCCGAGCTACGATCGAATCGAAATAAAGTTTTGCACACGGTAGCAGCCCTTCGTTAACACAAACTTCGTTGAAAACACTACTAAACTTTTTGTTTCGACACAACGGGCAATCCTGTATCCAACTTTAAAAGCAAAAAATTTAGTCGTATTTTCAACGAAAATGTAAAACGACAGATATCCTGCATATGAACTTTAACAGGAGCTTCAAGCATAAGTGCAATCTCTAGGGAACGATTAAACATGGGCTCACTTTCTTTAAAAATGAATGTATCTGGTGTTACATGTATTTACCCCAAATGCCAATGCGTCTATGACGTGGTCAGTACTGCTTTCGTAGTTACGGTCCGGAAGTTCATGTCTCGCACGTTTAGTACAACAGTAATCAATCTATTCAGCATTCCGTTTATGCTGTCGCAGCTGAATAGTGCTATGCGATTTTTTTTTCTTCAGAACAACAAATTCCTCTAAAAGCGTTCAGCAAGTTTGCAACATTTTACACTTATCATGTCATTACCAGTTGGACACTGTCAGACTAAATTTGTAGGTAAGCTGCTTGTGAATGACCGTACAAAATACAGGTTACAAAGCTGCCGAAAGGACCACGATAACAGCAATTTTAAAACGTTACCCAAGTCATTTCAGAGGGTCGTTAACCAAATTAGCCGCGTGGTAGTAGACCTGCGGCGAGCAAAGTTTCATTGAGATAGTACTACTTGACGTTATTTAAGCTGAACGTAGACGTATAACGCAGGACTATCTTGTAGGCATACGCAAGAATGAGACGAGTACAGCGTTTACAAGCAAAAACTCCACAATAATGACGTCATCGGGATATGAATGTGCCGAGATGTGCCAAGCTTCGTCATGCAAAACGGCCGTGTACAATAGAACTAATGGAAGGTGCTCCCTTGTAGAGTATGGCGAAGACATTGTAGCGACAGGGGGCGCATGGGAGTGTTGTGAAGTGTATAATGACGTCCCAGGTAGTATTTCGAGTCCGGCCACACCAACGTGTGTCCGTCAGTTCTTGTAACGTTATGTGAAGATATCATATACCTGGGAGTAGCAGTACCGGTAGTGTTCTCAGTAAAAAGTGACATTTTAAGGGTGTATCGAGGAGCACCTGTTTTTCTCTAATGACGTTTAAAAATCATGCAAATCTTACTTACCACCCGACGTTTTGTCAGTTTTAGTAAGTGGTAGATGATCTAGGTCAAAAACGGTTCCTGGGTGGAACTCGTTTTTGCGGCTATTAAGTTATGCCCGGTACCCTCATGTCCATCATCTTGCAGGTATGACTAGGAGGAATAATCAGCGGATACTCAGTTCTGGGGCGACAATAACATCCACAACGCAAACTGAGGAAGAGTGTAACAAGGCTTGTACTGAGACGGCGTGCGAGGCAGCTCAGTGGGACAGAAACACGAAAGAGTGCACTGTAGTGCCACCTGGCGTGAAGTACCAGTTGATTGATGATGGGGAGGAAGGTTGTTGTGTTTATTACGAAAAAAAGGACGAGCCTCTTCCAGGTGAGTTGGGAACTTCCGGAGGGGTTTGTTGATTGGCGCAAAAATAATAGTATATAGTATATAATCCAAAACTGCAATGCAGTCCACCAATACGTCACCCAGCCTTTGAGACAACCGGCTGCGCTGACGCGCAGTTGTGTAATTGTCTTCGGTGGAGATCAGTATGTTTTCGTTGTAACCGGGATTTGCCAATGAGATGAAATCATGGTAATGGCGTATTGATATATTAGAGCCTGAAAACAAGTTCTCTACTCCTATACCAACTATTGACCACTTTGTATGTAGTCTAGTATTCTGCATTCCTTTTATTTCCAATCGCGCGCACATTTTCATCATTAGCACTTGCACTCTCTTTCCTTTAAAGATGTAAGAAGAATTCCAAACAAAGCTATCCAGTCGTCCGGCGCCNAATTGAATGAGTTTTTGACGTACGACAATGTGGCCGGAACAAAGTGAATTGAAAGCGAGGTTACAATAACAAAGTAAAACGCCCCTAAAGACACGTGACAATCATCAGCCTATAAGAGCCAAGAGCTGACCAAACTCGAGGCACGTGATAACAACAGACCAATGCGAAGGCTGGAAAAACGTCGTGTAGTCCTGCACGAGGGAATAATGGAATAGACCAAGATGAGCGGGAAAAGGAATAAGGCGAGTCCATATGCTCACATAAATATATTTAACGAGTGAAATACCATTTATGATCGACATATGTCCCGGATAATAGATAAATGATACGTGCGTCAGTATATAATCCAAAACTGCAATGCAGTCCACCAATTCGTCACCCAGCCTTTGAGACAACCGGCTGCGCTGACGCGCAGTTGTGTAATTGTCTTCGGTGGAGATCAGTATGTTTTCGTTGTAACCGGGATTTGCCAATGAGATGAAATCATGGTAATGGCGCATTGAAATATTAGAGCCTGAAAACAAGTTCTCTACTCCTATACCAACTATTTACCACTTTGTATGTAGTCTAGTATTCTGCATTCCTTTTATTTCCAATCGCGCGCACATTTTCACCATTAGCACTTGCACTCTCTTTCCTTTAAAGATGTAAGAAGAATTCCAAACAAAGCTATCCAGTCGTCCGGCGCCACAACTTTCAGCACGTCATCAGACTTTGAGTGTAATGAGAGGTGCTTCACGATGAATTGTGTTGTCTCTCAGTTTGACTATGCGAGCAAAATCTGCACCGTTGTACCAGAGGGCGTTGACTACGAGCTGGTAGACAGCTCGTGCTGTACTGTGTACGCCAACAACCCACCAGCAGGTACGTTGGCAACATCATGAGAATAGCCTGAGCAAACGAGGCCTTGTTCCCCTGCACGATACTATATGATCCTCCCATGGCCAAAGCTCATTTTAATTTATCGTTTCCAAAGTGCCCTTGATTGCGTATCCATTCAGTTTGATGCTTCACGGTAGCCAACAAAAGTTTCTTGTTTATAAGAGTCACCTTTCCCCTTTGGAACACTTCTGGCTACACCAGCCGTTTGGTCTCAGATACTAAGAACCCTCACCACGGAGAGCAAAACATGAATTTACCACCAGAGCGGGACACTCACCACCCGCACCGCAAGAAAACTTGTTGCGCAAAAAGAACATTTACCCTACCAGCCTGCCAAACGTTTGCGTCAGTACATTGCTATTGCTAGTGGTAAGAGTTATTGCTGGTACCATCTTTTGGAGAGTGATGAGTATCGATCTCGCAGTTAAACGTTCCTCTCCGCGGTAAGCCTGTTCTGATGCGCGGGAAAAGGTTCAGTTGCCATCCCTGAATACGTAACACAGTTTTTACGTCCCTCTTGGTTTTGTGCGTTCATTAAAATCCTTATTTTCACCGTTGCCTCTAGTAGAAATATCATATTCAACAGTGCGGTAGCGTTTATGGGTGAAAGGAAGAAATTTTGACTGTTAGGCAAATGCGTTTGGTGTATTGTATAGGCGACAATTTACACGAGGCAGTGTTAGAACTGGGCTGCACTAAGACATCTGTTTGTGTTCCGAACCTTGTGAGGCCTTAGCTGTGTTATCTGCATTCATTGGTTTATGAGAATAACTGACACCAATGTTGTACAGTCACTCTTTGAACGTCACAATGTGCTATGTGTGAAGATTCTAGTCACAAAACTCCCGCACATCTCACTCTATCGCCAAGGTCAAGGTTCATTCGCGATGGCACAAGGAGCATTAGGAAAATTAGGATACAATGCAAAGAGGGTGCCTCAAATCTCCAGCTACAAGTCTGACTTTCATGCATATGTATAAGCAGCAGCACTCGAACATGTACAACCACCTTTCATAAGACCATTTTGTATGTTGCGGCAACTTTGTGAAATACGCCTAGGCCTACTGGATACCAATGTTGCTTTGTAATACACTTTGCAGCTATTGTTGATCAGTTTACCTGGGCTGAGTTGTATAAAGCTTCAAAACTTATTCGCCGGATAAGTTTGATTGTTGCATGACGTCAGGTCCATAGTTCAGCAACAACAACGTGACGCTTGCAACCTCATTGTTGCTATACGGCGTATAAGTTTTGTGCAACCGAGCACAGATGTCATGAAGCAACTGTTGGCTTATCAATATACATTAACAACGACTTCGTAAATAGGGAATGGGACCGATATTCGACCCCAAAATTGATGCGGTATAGGCCTATGCCTTTAGTGGGAACTCAAATGCTTTTCGTCTTATTCCAGGGATTGTTTTGTTTTGCAGTACATGAAAGTTTGAAAAATACCACTGTGGACTCTTGTTGTAGAAAACTTGACAAGTTCAGACGCGTAGCCAGTATTGTGATGTGTTGGTTCATATTTCTAGATCGGCGGACTTTTGATATTTTGTAAACGTCGACATTGTAGAGTTTTCGGTAAGGTCCTTTACGCAGCTTAACTAGGGGGGTAGGAAAATCTGTATATACGCAACGACGGCTCTCAGCTATACATGTATGTTCCCAAGATCGGACGGAATTCGTAATACCAGAAATGTGGGTGCCGTGACTGCTGCTCGCAGGGAACGGGACCCAAAATTTGGATGTAATGTGGTCAAGAAAGAGAACGTTCTCGCGTTACTTCCTGCCAAAATTTCAAACTTAGCGTGATTAACTGAGTAATTACACCTCATTACATACTCGGACCGAAATATTTAGTCGGAGTATGACTTGAATTTTTGATTTGGTTGTGTTTTGCGTGTTACGTAACTTGCTTACATCGTTGAAAATGGGAGCAGTCCAGTATTCCAAAGGGCCCACTACTCTTAAGGTTAACTATTCCGAAGGTTCACTAATCAGGAATGATCTATAATATCAGACTTAGGTGTATTTTTTACACGTTTACATGCAAACATAAACGACATTTCGGTTATTAGATGCACAGGTGGTGTACAATTCACGTAGTATGCTCAAACAATGCCCGGATTACATACGCATAGACCCTATTCACGCCGACAGGAGGCGCATTCCAAAACGAGGCTCGCTACGATAGCTCTGTTAGCTTATAGGCATAGTTCTGTGTTTCAGACCGTGTTGTTCCGCGAACGGACACGCAACTGTCTGCTTCACAATCTCTAAAGACGTTGAGATTCGGAAGCGTTGGGTCGTTGCCGCGACGAAGCAAAATATGTTCGTGTAAAATTTATAAATGTATTCGAAAAGTTAGATCATATTTTGTCGCATCACGCGGTCAGTTCTTAAGCATCATAGTAACGACCGGAGAATGGGCCAACCAGGCTGTGTTTTCATGACTACGGATTTAGGGTGGGGGCATGGCCCCCCCTAAAATTGTATCATATCCCATTTTTGAGTTCGGGTGCGAATTGCTGACTAGCACACGTGCGCAACGGGGGTGAATAAACAACGCATAGGCGCTGAATGAACCCCATTTACCGTTTTTTTTAGTCAACAGGTCCGCAAACCCAAGAATTCAAGACCCCTGCATCCCCAGAGTTTAGGCTGGACGCGCGCATCTGCCGAAATGCTGTTTATTCCTGTGCCCTGCCCCCCCTAACTAAAAAACCTGGATCAGCCCTTGCTACGGGTTGAAACATTATAATTTTTCTTTCCAAAAAGGACAGAGCCCTCAATCTTTCAAATTTAGGGCCCAATATCGGCCCTATTCCGCTCTCAAACATATTGAAATATCACGCGAAATTCCCCCCACGAGGCATAAAAATTCCCCTAGTGAAAAATCTCTCTGAGTTCAAATCACCTGTAACCACGAAGGTGACAATTTTTAAGAGCACAAAAGGCTACTTTAAATTGAGGCAGAGCCTATGAGAGCTTGCAACAGGGCGGGGGTGCTATTGATGGTGATCGGGAGGTAGATTGTTCCCGCCCTCACTCNGGGTGCGAATATCTGACGGGCGAAATTCTGGCCTCTGCCCTGCCCCCCACCCCAACTCAAAATCCTGGGCTAGCCCTTGAATCAGAGTAGTGTAATGCCGGATTTCTGGATTCGGAATTGTGGGCATTCGAAGTAGTTAACTTTGGAAGGTAGCGAACCTTCAGAGTATTTTTGTAGTAGTGTATGTTGGGAATGGTGAACCTTCGGAATAGAGACATGCAAATTTGGCAGTCTTTTCTGTCAAATTTGTTGCTCCTATGATGTCTGTGAGGCTGTGTGCCATTGGCACTGATTGACAAGAGGAGACTGTCTTAATTGACCAAATTTTTTTTTAGGTCTAGTGCAAAAACACGGTAGTTGAACGTCAGATTTTTTAGCAACGAAAGACTGCCTATAGTGAATTTAATTATCATCAAAAGATTGGACACGTACGTGTACACGCGCATGCATGTCATCCACCAATCCACAACCAAAGTGCAAATTTGAAAACGTCTGCACTTTTCCGTACTCTCACACTACCAAACTAATAGATGACAAACCCACATTCTGCTGTTTTGTTTCTTGAAATTCAAACGGCACTGCTTTTTAGGAGCTCTCTCGCTGCTATCTAGCCTAGCTACATATAGAAATTTTCTTCTAGATCCCTTTGTTACCATAGGCTGTGGCCACCACGCGCGTTCAGTGTCGACGAATAACATAAATCCCCCTCTAATCGTCTGCACCATCATATCATCAAACACCATTCAGGCAAAGTTGACCGGGTACGGCCCGGTGATTACGCGGAGTAAATTTAAAATTATTACTACTACCAGTAGCTGCAACAATATTGTTGTTGTTGTCCATCTATATCCCATCTTTAACGGATGTGCTGGAGATGGATATTTTCTGTGAGGAGAGTTGATCGAACTCCCGAACCCCACCTGGCTACGGACTACGGGCCTGTAAGTTAGGAACTGAACGAGTGGAAATCGGAAAGCTGTTCACAGAGTCTGACATGAAAGTGTGCCGTTAGGGCATCTGTTTGTGCGAAATTTGAGTCTTCGTGCATTACTTGTGGCTCGCGTAAATATAGAATTAGTCAGTCACCTACTCAGCTACATATGTATGCGACTCAACGATAAGGACAACTTGTTAAAAATTTGGATATTTTATACTTGGTAGTTCAAACGACAGCAGCCTGGTTCGTTACTTTCAATCAAAATCAAAGTCATTTTCTGACACCATTCTCCTAATTTTGTAAATAAAGAAGTTGGGCCTCAACTTCAAAACGATACGCTCGTAACCCACATGCGTCATTTGCTCGATTTTTTCGTCATGTGACATTTTTGAGGGATGACTACAACTTCGCCGAAACCTTCTTAGATTTTCAGTTCAGTGATAATAAAGTATACAAAATTTCTAATGAAGCTAAACAATTTCTAGTAATTGTTTGTAAAATGTCCGAAAACTTGCGGAAAGGAAGCTTCCACGACACTTGTACATGCGCGCACCCAGCCTTTAGTATGGGGGGCTCGAATTTCCGACGATGTGGACCTTTTACCGACAAAAAACCGAAGGACTAAAAAAACGGGGTACCACGTCCATGGCTCTGTATTGTGGGTTTTCGCTTTTTTTAGTGGACTTTTTGTTTCGTTTTCTCGCACTTTTTGTTTCTCTGGGGCTAACCTTTTTGTCCACTTCGCCAAATAGCCCCCGAGCCCCCCCTGGGTGCGCGCATGTTGTACGTGTCACGTGCTCCGATACATCACGTTTCAGTCTGCTCGGTATTGTGTGTGCCATGTTTGTTAACTATGCGGGAGTCCTAGCTATGCTGTCGAAAGAATTTCACAATGTTTGAAAATTGGCACTCATTGACCTTTTCGGATAACGAAAATCGATGTGTGCGCTTCGTAGAGCATAGATTTGTGGGATACGACTCCAGAAATCAGGAAATGTTGCGCATGCGATCGTCTATTCAGAAAGCTGGTGGTTGGTTTTGGATAGACCTTGTCTGTTTATTCGAATAACGTCAAACAGAACGCGGGAAACGAACGTGAATTGCGCATGAATATATCGTGAAGTACGCTTGACAATTTTCAGACAATGATTTCCGTGATAGAGGCATGCACAGTACATCAATACGTAGCCGTTTGTTGTCATTGCGGCCCATTTTTGTTTTTGGGTGAAAAGGTGATAAATTTTGTTCGAAAACTGCGCAAGTGGAGATCCTCAGAAAGGGCACGTTTTGCCACACCAAATCGCATGCCAGTGCGTGTCAAAAGATTGCACAACTGTCAGGGTGGCTAAATATGCAATTTCGAATGACAGATGGCCAAAAAATGGAGTTCTATTGTGTTGCGCTCAATGTTCATGCGCCTCCAATTTATCTGGAAAATAACATACGGCTTGAATTGTTTTCGCGCCTGTAACCAAGTTAGTTTATTCAAGGAAGAGCATACCTTTAATAGCATTAATTTGTTTCAATTTTCCGGCATGTTTTGAACAGATCGAACTGTGTTTTAATTATACTGCTTCTCACCACGGTTAGCTTATTGAACTTGCTCTTTTCCGTACTTCCTAGGTATGGACAAGTTACCAAACCAAGCCATTGAAACAACCCAGGGAACGAGGACTACGACCCCAACATCGCACGCCTGTTTGTCACAGTGCTCTCGACGCGACTGTGTGGTGGCCCAGTGGAACCCGGAGACGAAAGAATGTCTGGTGGTGGGCGAAGGCGATGACTACAACCTAGTGAACAGCGACTGCTGTATTGTTGTTACGAAGAAAGAACAGCCATTTACAGGTCAGTATTGACAAAGATTTTATAGATCTTTGGTATTGATGAGATGCCTAGTCCCCCACCCCGTCAGCTGCCGCTTAATAGGATTGGCTACTAAACGCTGCTGATTGATCAACCAATCCTCGATCTGTCCTCTGCTAATGCATCTTTGTCGCATATCCTGAAAGATAAAGGGTTAATTAACTAAGAACTCATGTTTCCTAACAATCTTACTGTCCTCGGTGGTCGGTCTTTTCCCACTGTTGCTTTGTTGAATTCGCTAAAATCGTAGATCACTCTTGTTCTTCTAGCAGACGTTGAAATGAGCTTTCAAAATTTCCACATATGCACGAGGGTTTATCAAAAATGGGACTTTCATGATTTCCATGAAAAAATCTGAAGTTGCACCAATCAAAATGGAATCCTGTCATAGCAGAGAACGTACGTCACGCGACCGATTTTCATTTTATCAGGCTAAACAGGGCAAGCTGCATCTTTAGCCGACAAATGGCGTTCCAGTATTAGATTGAGCACCTGTCTAATTCCTGGCTTACAATTGTATGATAAAAGGTACCTTCTTTCACATTTGCTTCGTTTACTTAGATATGTTCAGGCGACCCGGACAAGCTCTTAGTTCAGATCACACGAAGACGTTTGTGAAGGACACGGGATACGAGTGTGCAGAACATTGCGTTCGCTCTTTGTGTCCCGCCGCCCATTGGAATTTGATGACATTGGACTGTGTGGTGGTTGATCCAGGTGGAGACTACACCGCGAGAAGTGACGAATGTTGCGAACTCTATGAACAAGAGGAAAAGGAGCGGATCGGTTTGCATTTTTCAATTCTTTATGTATTTATAGATGACTTTTCGTAGAATGTCCATACATATACATGTACATTTACATTTTGTATACGTATATGTATCTATATGCAATGTTCAATTCCCTGAAAATTTGCAACATCAGGAAATATAGCAAACAGAAGATCCTTGTTTGTGACGTTACTTGTTACTAGAGCCGCCACGGCCAGATTTTGCGTACTCTTACTTTCCGGGTCCTGACTATTTGTGACTCTGATCAATTGTTTACTGAATGCAACATGGAATGGCATTTGGAAATCTCGAAAAGGTAAACAAGACTATATGTTTTTTCACCTCTCTAAGTTCATGTCACATGAACAATAACTGTATACTGATACTAGACGCTTTATCTCCAAAATGTCTGTCTATTTTGGGGCGACTTTTGAGCTCCGTTTTGGACCCACCCTTTGTTCAAGTTTATACATTGGATTTTCATGGTTTTGCTCAACAGGAATGAAAGCGTATGGCAATTCAGCCTTTGACTCGGCGACAAACACGGAAACGTACGTGACTTCAAGTGGTCCTGAATGCGCCAGTATATGTGCCGAGGTCTGTTGCATAGCGGCGCAGTTCAATCCCCAAACGAAGGAATGTATCACTGTGGGCGAAGGTGGCACTTTCACAATGAAAGCTGATTCTTGTTGCACTGCTTTCGAAATCGACGACGATGTAGTCTCAGGTGAAACGATTTATAATTTGCATAACAGGCTTCCAGTTGGCCTCCAACAAGCAGGGAGGGTATATCTGCGAGATTGTACTTGACTATGTCCTTTGTTTTTTGTCGTACTGGATTCATTTTGGAAATATCAGTATTGCTGATGAGAACAGCAGTATGCAAAAATACTTGTGGGCAATACTTTATAGCACAGAGGTTGAAGGTACGTACTACACAGGGGTAGGTACACTACATTTCAATGACTTGTCAGGTTTATAAAAAATACTGAATCTACTGAGAGTTAGCTCATTTACCAAATCTAGTCAAAGAGAATAAATAAAAAGTACAGCATACATGTGCAAATCTGTCTGTCATTCTTTGAAAACAGGCACATGTTAGAATATAGGGGTACGTACACTACACAAATGCTAATATTTCACTCAAAACAATGGTATTTGTAATTAACACCCTTTTAACCTAGCATTTTTAATGGACGAAACTGTCTGTGACCAATTACTTACCAATTGCTTACTTACAGTGTAATATTTTTCTTTCATGGTATTTGTTCACATTGGGGTACGTACACTACATTTCAATGACATGTCAGGTTTGTAACTAAATACTAGGAATCTACTGAGAGTTAGTTGATTTACTAAATCAGTTCAAAGAGGAAAAATAAAAACCACAGCATTCATGTGCATATCTGCCATACTTTGAAAATAGGCACATATTAAAATATAGGAGTATATACACTACACAAATAGTTTACATATTTCATTGAAGACACGACGTTGATCTGTTTTTAAGAGTTTAATTTTAGTTTCAAACTCTCGAACTAGAGATCTTGGGCCCGTTCCAAGAAACTGACTTAAGTTCATTATTGACTTAAGTCTAAGATTTGTCTTAACTTCCAAACTTTGAAGCTTCCATATCTGGTAAATTCGTCAAAATTAAGCCAAAACGTACGTCAAACACTTAAATCAAGCTTAACATCTCTTTCTTGAAATGATTTTGAGACAAATTGAACTTTTATTTTAAAATTTAGTAAAATTTAGGAATTGTCTTAGCTAAGTCAGTTTTGTTGGAACGGGCCCCTTGTCTTTACAGCACAACAGTGCAATAAAAATCCAAACATCAGTAGGTAACGTAATTTAAAATGCAATATTTCATCTCATCTTCAGGCTACTGTTTACAACTAGCTCACAGTGAAACGCACATCAGAAATGACAAATGCAATATAACACGTGAAGTTGGCATGCGCAACTATGACGATAAGAACAGATCAAAGTCGTGTCTTCAATGAAACATGTATACGAGAAAGATTACTGCCAAATTATAGCGACACTACACAAATGCTAATATTTCACTCAAAACAAATGCATTTGCGACAAACACTCTTTTAACCTAACATTTTAAGAAAGGAAACTGTCTACGACCTATGTTGCTCACTTACCAAATGATATTTTAATTCCATTTGGTACGTACACTACAAAAGGGTGCACGTACATTACGTCACTGTTTCTGCATCACATGGTAACATGATGTATGCCCATTTATTTTTCTTTGATGATAACAAGCACCATGTTGTTATTTAAAAGGCAATAATTTCTTTTGCAATCACCATTTGTGTTACTGAATTTCTCACCTGGGTACATACATGTATGGTACATTTTTTAGCCTTTTTGGCCTATTTTCAACATAGCAGAACCCAGCCAATATCCAAACTTTTGGTTTGTTTAGATATTGAATAATTTTCTGTGTTGCCTAGGCTAATATGATATACTGTTCTTTTTATTACATAGTGTGAACTTTAGTTTTTAACCTTCTTTACAGCAGGTGAGGGTTAGAAACACTGACTTTACAAATTTCGTAACCACTCCCTGTTTTAAGATGAACCCTACCATTTCTCAATGATTAAGCACAACTTCATCTAAGTGATTCTGAAAGTGACTCAAGTTAATACCAGTCATATCTAGGCAATTGCTTACTTGATAACGAATTCTATTCTACTGTTGACAGTTGAAAATTGTAGTTTTTAAAATCGCAACTCGTAACGATAAAAATACATGAAATTCACGGACAAAAACATGCATACACTTCTTAAACATTGTCCGATTTTGACGATTCCTTTTTTAATTTGCATAACTCTTTGCATATGAGATTCAGTTGGCGTTTGGTAAGTGACCAACAAATGTTTTAGACCGTAACACACTCAACTCTCGAATATGGACCTTGATTGTGATTTAGCCGTAGAGCAATTTCCTGTGAGATAATCGAGCTCAGGGAAACTGTTAACGAGTTTTTGACCTACATAGCAAAATAATGGCCACAAGTGTTTGGTCGGCGAAGTTAAACTGTTGAATTGTTGGTGAACATTTACAGATTCCCTTCCATTTGCGGCGATTTCTCTCCCCAGGTGTCACTCGGGTGCCTTGTCAAAGATCACAATTTTTCAGAAAAGGAATAGGTATCTTCCCATATCAAATGAGTTGACATGCTTTGCATTGTGGGAGCAAAATTAACCGTCGATTAAATGTAACGAGCAATTAACGGGTCTCATTCGTTAAAATTGAAACTAAAAGGAAAATGTTTGACATTAAAAGAAAATCAACATTTTACGGACAACCGGTAAAAGTATATGGTGAACTGTTTGACATCTCTTTAAGTTGCGGAGAGCCACAATGAATAATACAATTTTGTTAGCTTTTCATGTTCAAATTCGTGGTTCGATTAACTCATCACTATACTTAACTGATATTTTAGGTGTTATGCAACAGGAAAATCAGCGAGTGCGTTCAACGTATCTTAAGAAAGTGGACGCCAAAAGTGCGGACGAGTGTGCTCAATTGTGCCAATTGATGACAGACTGTTCAATCTCTCAGTGGGGAAATGATGAGTGTCACGTGCTTGAATCGGGTCGACCCTACGAAATGGTACCTGATGGCTGCTGTGCGATCTTCGAAAAATTTAGACTTCCTGGTGAGGTGCTGTTTTGATCGTTTCTCATCAGCTGATAACCCCGTTCCGATGCGGACAAAGCTCTGCTAAGAAGGGCTCCGGGGAAAACGTTGTGCGGATATTTTTTGTGCAGGAGCGCTTCAGTCAATCATAGAGTGACACAGTCAAGTAGATGGAATTCAGGAGTCACCATGTTAGTCAGTGGACTCTGAACTGTAGAACCTTTCGTGAACTGCTTCTTTGTTCCGGTGTAATAGATTTTTTTCACAAAAAAATGACTCCTTGGCATTTTCTGCTCTTATCAGCAGCCATCTTCCGATGATATTGGACGCTAGGTGTCGTGGTGATCAGGCTGTTCCAAATTTTAGACAACTTATAACCCCTATTTTCCCTGTTCATGACTGAACCACTTTTTCTGAACCAGAATGACTCTCTTATCCGTCTAGATCTGAGATTACTTTCAGACTAAACAGGGCGAGCATAATCATAGAACAGCCTGATCACCACGCCACCTAGCGTCCAATAACTACGGATTATGGCTGCTGATTGCCGAAACTGTCAAGATATGTTTTTTCTGGTTGTGAAATACAGAATCTACCAACCTTATGAAACTATTAGGTGATTTTCCTTTTTAATTGTATGACCAAGTTAAATAGTTCTAATCACCAATTTCTGTAAGAATTTTTTCTAGTTTAAACTGTCACGTGTGTTGAGCATTCGAGGGCGCTTATCAGCAACAGCATAAATCAGTCACGCACTGAGAAACCCATGTCTTGTACCCGCAGTAGATGACACTAATAGTTCTACTGCGGGTTCGAGTAAAAAACTCTTTTTAGGACTAAGTTTTAACGTGGTTTATCCAATTTATTTAACATGTTTTTAAATCTGATCGTGGCAAAATATGTCTGCTTCGAAAACAACCAGCAGGCTATATTTTGGAATGTTTCCACAGGTCTGGAAAGAAACAAATAGCTGGAGATTTTTATACATATTATACATTAAGTTATATTTATTTTGATGCCTTGACCGAAGGACATAGTTTGAGAATAGGTGCTACTAATCTGGGCTTGCGTTAAACTTCAGTTTATATAGGTTTTCAGGTTACTGCATGTAGGACCCCAGCTTTGCGCCATCAAATTTACATAAAACTTTCAGATACTGTGCCTAAAACATTGTTCTTTGAACCTCGCCTCGGAAATGTGTCAAATTAGTATAAGGGGCTTTCAAAAAGGATTTAAGTGGTTTTAAGGAAAAAATTAAATTTGCATAGAACAACGAACCAAAGGATAATTTAGAAAACGGTTACAGCATTTTTGTGATTTTATTTTGAAGACTTACATCAAACAAAATTATTGGTTATTGACCTTGTTGTTTTTCTATGAATGCAACTCTCTTTCTTTTTAAGTTTTATTAAAAAAGCAAGGTCACGTGACCTAAGTAGCAGAAATTGGCAAAAGTCAAGAATTAAATTTTACTGGCTTTCAGAACATATGTACTGTCACAGTGATAAAATACATAGCTTTACAGACATTTGCCAAAAATCGCAGACATGTCCATGCTGTCCTGTATAACCGTAAGAAGACGTCATTGCGTAAGCATGACTTTTTTCGGTGACGTACCCGTGACGTATCAATGGTAGCATAAGCAAACGGGTCACCCGTGACGTTTCAATGGGGGTGTGATGAGCACCTTTGCTCAAAGCATGTGGCGACGTACCCGTGACGCTTCAATAGTACCGTATGTAAGGGGGCCAAGGTGAGCATGCCTTGCTCATGAAATAAGCGACAACGATTATATTAAGATGGGTAGAGCTCAAACAATTGATATTTTGGGAATGTCGCTATTTCGTAATCCAGAAATCACATGTACCATTTGAAATCCTACTGATCTCGATGTTTTCCTCACAAATGGAGGCCTTTCCATACGCGCACACAGGGGGGCTCGCTTGCCCCCCCCCCCTCCTATTTGGCAAAGTGGGTAAAAGGTCCACATTCTCAAAAATTCGGGCCTCCTATATTTTAGGCTGGTTGCGCTTTCGTTGACTTGGTCTGTAAATTTCCACGGCACACTTTCTGATACTACATCAACCTCCGTCGATACAAACAAACTGGTCATGTACCACAGTTACATGAATGTTTTCCCCAGCAACAGTTTAAGCCGTTGCACACCCGCCTTCGCCAAGACAGATTAACTTTAATTACTCCCACTTTAAGCTCTCAGAGCTGCTTAGGAAGGAACGGCACTTCGTTATTCGCCGAGAGCGAGTGTTTCAGTTCAGCACTTTATTGATAGTTTTGAGAACCGTTGGTTACTCCAGAATAAATTAATGTGGACCAAATGATGCAGGACACTAATGCACTCAAGAACATTTGGAAATCACGTTGATGGGTCAGCAACATCCAGACTAAGCTTTTGCCACGTTTTGATGCATGTTGCTCTGCCGTGGAATGCGCTGAAACATTGTAACATTTCTCCTCTGTTGTCTAATCACGGATCCTTTGTTTCTTCAGACGCCAAGAAACAGGTTGCCACCGAGAATGGAAGTGTGTGGCCAGCCATTATAGTTATTGCCGTGGTAGTCATTCTTTGTGCTGCGGCCTTCTTCTATGTGCGAAGGCGTCGAAAGCTGAGGGCGTCATATCCTCTGTTGGCAGGGCTGGAAGAGGAGCTTGACATCTTGATAATAAACCTTGAAGATGCTATTGACTCAGGCGACGCTGCCGCAATTCAGTCTGCACTGTGTGATTACGAGGCATTTGCTAAAGAGCATCACGACTTTGTAGATCCTGACAAGGCCCTGGTCAAAGAGGCCATGGAAGTGCTGATGTCAACTGGGATTGGAAACGAAAAGTTGTTTCGCGAGCAAATTGAGATCAAGAAGCTCTTGCAGGGAGCCATGGATGCCAACGACATATCTGCTATTGAAAAGGCGTTAGCTCGTCTAAAGGAGTTTTCAAAACTCCACCCAGACATGAGTAAGTTGTGTAATGATCTGGATTTGATTAAAGGGACCGAAGCGCGTTTAATTGATCTAAAAAAGAAACAGGTCAACGTAAAAGAAACAGAGGAGCAACTGAAGGACAAGCTTGGGCAGGCCATAAATTCATGTGACGCGAAGAAAATAGATGCAGCGTTCTATGAATACGAATGCTTCTTAAGTGATCACAGAGGCATTGTGTCGCCAGATCAGAACATAATGAAGAAAGCATGCGATGCTCTTGACCAAATTGGCTCAGGATTTGGGAAAGTACTTAAAAGACATGGCGAATTAAAGAGGTCTTTAATGAAAGCAACTGAAGATGGAGACATAGCTGCGTCGGAAATTGCTCTGAAGAAGCTGAAAGAATTCGCAGATGCGTATCTCGACATCATAAGTTCAGATGAAGACTTCATCAGAGAGTGTGAATATTCTCTAAATGGCTTGAGAATGAAAGGAGTGTCTTTGAAACCTTTAGAAACCCAACTTCAGGAAAATCTCCAAAAGGCTCTTGATACACAAATTGTATCTGCAGTGCAAGACGCTTTACACAAGTACAATAACTTTCTGAAAGAAAACAAGGGATTGGTTAAGCCCATTCACGAATTGGTTAAATCAGCCAATACATTTCTTCTGGCGAATGGCAGTAGTTACAGAAAGCACGTAGCCCAGCTTGAGGACAAGAGAAGAGAACTTGAAAAAGCTATGGAAACTGGTGACTTGAATCAGATAGATGCTGCCTTAGAAAACTATAAGCGCATCGCAACGGAGTTCGGTGAGAACTTTCAGCTGAATAACGCCTTGGTTAGCAGATCGGAAGATATTGTACGATCCAAGCTTAAAGACAAACAGATCGAGAGTGAGAATTTTAGATCAGAACTTCAACGGGTTGTTGCTTCAAACAATATACCAGACGTTCAAGCACTCCTACATAATTACGAAGAGTTTTTAAAGCAATATGGCGGGTTCATAGACCCGGATAACAAGTTGATCACCGAGGCAAAGGCATTAATAAACCAGCAAAGCGGGGTCTTCAGGAAACATGTGAAGGAAATAGAACGTCTTCAAAATAACATAGAGAACGCCATGAAAACAGGTGACATCGGTGCTATCCGAAAGGCCATTGAACAGTACAGACAATTTGGCGAACAGTACAAAACTGAGATCGGCATAAATCAGCCTCTCTTAGAGAAGGCGGAAATGATGGTGAGAGAAAAAGAGAAGCAGGTGCAACTTCTTGGGCCGAAGCATGACCAGTTAAAGGACCAACTGGAGTGTGCCCTAAACGAACATGATTCTGAAGCGGTGCACGCTGCACTGCGTAATTATGAACAATTTGCCAACGAAAATGTGGGCATGATTGAGCCGTGTGTTCAACTTGTTAAGCGAGGCAAGGATTTTTTGAAAAACCCAGAACTCGACAACAAGAATCTCCACAAGGAGCTGGATCATTTAGCACGGAATTTAAAGCATGCTGTTGCCAACGGGAAGTTATCTGCTATTGAGAGTGCCTTGGATAAATACAACGAGTTCGCAAAGCGACACCGCGACATTATTTCTGAAAGGGATGAGTTAGTGAAAGAGGTTGAAAAAACTCTAAAAGAGAAAAAGAACATCTTGAGAGAGCTTACTCCGAAGTATGAAGCCGCCAAGCTACAATTATCTTCAGCGCTTTCCACACACAGCTTGGGACAGGTGAAGGAGTCTTTGGGTGTAATAGACAAATTAAGTAAAGCAAACAAAGATGTCTGCGATCTTGTGCACTCCGACATGTCCTTGATCAAAGAAGCGAGAGATGCAGTTAAGCATGGAAAACAAGATGAAAAGAAGCTTAATAAAGAATTCGAGCGTTTAACTCAAGATTTAAGGCGCGCCATGGCTTCAGGAAATCGTGGTGTCATCGAGAACGCTTTGGGAAAATACAGAGATTTCATTGAAACGCATAAAGACGTGGTAGAAGCAGACGGAAAGCTTGTGGATATGGCAAACCGGTGCGTAGAAGAAAAAAATGATATCGTAAACACTATTGAGAGTAGGCACCAAGCTCTGAAAGAAAAATTAAAAACTGCTCTGTCGTCTCGTCACTTCCTCGACGTCCAAGAAATGGTGTCCGGGTATGATCAACTAGTCAAGGACGGGCGCAATCTAATTACACCCGACGCTGAATTACTGTCGCAGGCAAAAGACTTCCTTGCATCTTGCAAAGGAGATGTCAAGAAGGCAAAAAATGAATTGGACGACTTGGAGAAGGCTCTAAAGAAGGCTTTAGGTGGAAAAGATTTGCAAAGCATTCAGGACGCTCTGTCGAAGTACAAAGAATTTGCAAATCGCCACAAGGATGAAATTGCAGCAAACGATAAGCTTATTGGACAAGTGGAGAACACTTTAGTAAGCAAAGTCGAAGTCGATGATCTCAGAAAGGCATTGGAGAGTGCCATACTGACAATGGATGAAGATCAGATCCGAAAGGCTATGGCGGCGTATAATGATGCTACTAAGGACAAGGATAAGTCAGTGACAGTCGACAAAAAGTTGTTATCTCAAGCCAATAGTCTTTTGAATGATCCTAAAGCTATAAAAAAGAGCTTAGAGAAAGAGCTACTGCTTGTGCTGTGCGAGTTGAGCCAAGCAGTGTCCAATGAAAATAAAGTTGGCTTGAGAGAAGCTTTACTAAAAATGGAAGAATTTAAAAAGCGTAATAACGGCCGTGCAACAGTAGACGAAAATCAGATAGACGAATACTACAAAGTGTACGCTGAAATGGAACGTACAGAGGAAAGGATTGCCGCCGAGCATGAAGACCTCAAACGAAAGCTCGCTGGAGTACAAGAGTCTATGAAGTATACAGAGATTATGGCAGCTCTTGCTGAGCACGAGTCATTCATTGAGGCGTATAAAATGCGAATACACCCGGACGAAGGGCTGATTAACAGGACGCGTGAACGTTTAATGGAACTAAAGAAAACATATGACTCTATTAATGAGATGAATGAGGAATTGAAGCACGGGCTTCAAGGGGCTGTGGACGCATTGGATAACGTTGCTATTCAGGATGCGGTGACGAAGTACGAGGAATTTGGCCATATCTACGCCAAGCAATTCGACATCGATCACGATCTAGTCAAGCAAGCGCGTAACACGCTGACAGAAATGGAGAAGATGGAGAAAGAAGAGGTTCAAGAACACAATTCTCTGAAAGAAGCTCTGGCGAAAGCGGTCGCTGCAATGGACGAAGATCTGATCAATCAGGCCATTGCTGATTATGAAAATTTCATTACTAAGCACAAACCGTCACTGTGTATTGATAGGAACTTGTTGAACGACGCAAAGAATATATTGTTAGCTATAGAAGATCGAGAAAAACTTCACGAAGCCATTGAAGCCAAAGACGGGAAACAGCTAAAGAAACTGCTCCGTATTATCGACACACTTGGGGTGGACAAGGGAATGTTTAAGGAACTAGCTAAGGCGAGGATACTTTGTGATGGTTTGGATACGATTGACCGGTTAAAAGAAGCTATCTTTAAATTGGACAGATCGAAAATGTCGGAAATTCGCGAATACGCTCACCCGCCAGAAAACGTGCATGAGGTCATGGTGGCTACGCTGTTAATTCTCGGTGATCCAGAATCTGAGACACGTGACTGGCAAACTTGCCAGAAGAGGTGCGCTACTATTCGATCTCACGAGTACGAGGGCCTCTTGAAACGTATCAAAGAATATGACTTCAAGCACCTGAACCCAGAGATTGCTGCGAGGGGCCTAGACGTAATCAAACGTCACACACGGCACGAAATCTTCACTACAAGTCACGGTGCCGCCATCTTCTACGATTGGACGCTGGGTATGTGCGAGCAGTGTTTACAGATGTGTGAAATTAAGCCCAAGGCAGCCGTGGGACTTCATCAGAAGCAACTCTTGGCCGAAGCTGAAAAGCAGAGAGCAAAAGAAGCTGCGGCTGCTCGCTCTTTATCCCCGCAGTCTTCGCCTAGTCCGTCTCGCCGACTTGTCACTCCAGCAAGAAGTCGAAATTCACCATGAATACGTTGACCTTCTAAAATACTTAAGATTTCTGATTTGCCAAGAATGGATTAACAGCAGTGTTGAAATGTAAATGTGGTTGTTTTGATTGCTTTCTGGCGGCTACCAGATTAATTTTCACGATTCATTGGTATAAGAAGTGAACCCGGTGTCCATTTTTCCCGGTCGAAAATCATATTTTGGAAAGTAGGCTCCACGTTGGTGTTCGTATAAGTATAGTTGAAAGTGAGCGTAGTTTGTAATAGCGAATGTGCAAATCCGCTATAGTTGACTTTGCCGCCGCAGTTGCATTATTTGAAATGAACGCATCTATCTCACTTGACAACCAATTGTGTACAGTGTTGCCGGGTGTTATTGTAACGAATGTTTAGCAGAGAAGCGGATCAATAAAGTTATTTTATTTGAATTGTTATCGCAAAATTATTATTGAACGTATAACTAGTGCAGGAAAAATGCAACAGTATTTTATTATAGAAATGTTTTGGAAATGAATAAAGTCACCGTTGCCGCACCCACCTACGTCGACTGTGATTGTGTTCAACCGGATGACATAATAATCAGCTGCAATATTGTCTTCCCGAAAGAAACTCACGCTATTGCTAGGCATACATACTACCCCAGAATGCAATAGAGACGAAGTGGTGTGAGGCATGTCCATTGAGATTTGCACATTCGCTATTCAATATACATGACGTTGTGCACTTTTCGTAGAACGGTACTTTACGTCGACATATTATGCCTTGACTATTGCTCGCTGATTGTAGTCACGCTTTATCACCCAATGTTCATCTCGAAATGAACCAATGGACCAATAGACCCACATATGCGAAGAGCGAAAGATACATGGAAAGGACGGGGTTATGAAAGTCGCCCCTTTGCACACCCTCAAAACCCCCCNAAACCCCCCCCCCCCCCAGCAATTGTGTAAATAAGGGTGTAGTGAAACGTATTCGGGAGATGAATTGTTTATCATGAAACTTGATTTTCTTGTTTTTATGCAGTCATTCATTTTAATATCATGGGCCCAGATGAACGAAACAGTTCAAAATAGGTACTCAACTAAGTTCTCTATGTCTACGGCGTATTTAATATGTCATTCTGTCCTTACGGATGTATTTTTATCTTTATTATGAGTTCTTCATTAACTAAATAATATTGTCTAATATTATAGCTAATACCTACGTCCTGAGTGAAAATATGGAAGGCCTTGGTCCTTAAATCAGGGACGATGCATGAAGCGTTTCTTATTTATTTTCGATAATATTGAGAAATCAATACAAAATTCACTCTCTATTGAAATCTAAGCTAACAATTGATTTAGTAACGAAATTAAAACGGTAAATGAATGATTTTCACGATCGCAAACACGGCCTAAATAGCCCGAATGTGTGGGTGACGCATGCTTAAAATTGTAACTACAGTTCATCACTCCACTCAGTCGTCTGGAAAAGCTGTGTGACAAAACTCTGATCTTTCATGTCCCCTTTTGTCTGATGCTCTCGTACAATAGCACTTAAATGTACACATTGATCGTCACTGTATGAAAAACAAATGTTCCTGGTAACTTATTTTTATTTGGAAACCAACACAAGCCATTGCATATGGAAACAGTGTTTACAAAACGACAATCACGAGGCAATTATACGTATGACCTAAGTTTAATGGTTAAAACTGTGAAATGTTAACCATCGAGTTAAGCAAACGTGACGACAAACATCTACCAGTTACCAAGTAGCGAGGGGAAACGATTTCATGGGCAAGCATCTAAGTTCCAGATTCAATGCCTCAAACTTCAGTTCCAGAACAGCAAACACCAAACCCTTGCTACAATTTCCATCTCCGCACACTCCCCTCAACTCCACCATACACGAGCCGAAAATAGTCCGTAACCGGTTACCAGTCTGGACTATGGGTGCAGACCTGGAACCACGTCCCTTGGCATGAGGTTTGGTATGGAGTATTTCCGGCAAGTATGTTGAGTGCAAGGACACGAGTATGGAATGTGGGTTTGACGGCTGTTCTTCCAGAACTGCATAACCATCGAAACTGGAATTGAGAAGCGCGGTTATAGAACCGTTTCCATACCCTGCCAAGATAGAATCGTTTCCCTACCCTGTCAAGATCTCTTCAGCTACAACTCATTATAGTGCATACGTAGTTGCCGTTCATTTCTGATTTAATCTAGCCTCACAAACTTCACGGTCTGAACGGGTTGAATTTTCAAGGAACATGTTCTCACATTTTCATGTGCAAAAACACATTCAGCCTTGGTAATGTGAGTTCTAATGCGGTGTTGCACAGTGGCTACACCAGAACGCAATTATGTCAGTGGCAGTGTAAATGTCTGCCGGTTATTCACCGCACGAGGTATTTTCGGCTCCAGAGCATTTGTTTACACACGGAGGAATCTAACAATGGTAAGAACATTGTTTAAGTCGTCTCAACGAACTCCATCGTAGGCCAGATATAGACATGACACATAGAACTGGTTAATGGTAATAAAATGAGCATTCAACAAGCGTGTCGGTCACTGAGTGCAGAAGTGCAAGCTATGATGCATAATAACCAAAATGTGAATGGCAATTCAGACACAGTAGCATTTTTATTTTTCCAAAAGCCCCGGGATTTATATTTTACTAAAACCACCAGCCCCCTTACCCAGCCACCACCAAAGTAATTTTTCCTACCCGACATTTAATCCGTGCGCTGCGACTATTGGTGACGTCAAAAACGGTTTATTTGTAACAACAATAATAAGAAACTTATCATTTTTCGTGGAAGTTTTGTTAATGTGAAAATGTGTAGGACTTCAGGTCTTTGGCTTCTCGACAGGCTGGTTCGCGTGAAGGAAACGCCAACATGGTGCCTCGCCCTTTAGTCATCATTACGATCGTATAACTTGTAACCTTTTATGAGCGAAATGCGTAAACGAACCCGGAACAAGGAATGAATAATAATTATCAGTTATAGCCTTGTTGTTAATCTATAAGCCGAGGTACTATCACCAGGTGGTCATTAACCACACCAAACCAACCAGCGTACATGTACGTATGTAAAAGTCGTAGCAACAAGGTCGTGAATTAGTAGGAACCAGCCTGGGTGGGAAGGTGCAAAGCAACGCTTCAAATAACTTTTGAAAAATGTTCACAGCTGTCGCTGGGTGTTGGGGGTAAAACATTTGAAAAGCATGTACAGCTAGTCAATGGCAACGGAGAGAATGGTAGATCGCTGGAGCCAATTGGCGATGAAGTGCTGCGTCAGCCAGATGTGCGGAGATGCATTAAGCCTTTTCATCCAAGTTTCGACTATTCTCAAAGCAGCGACTTTTATACCTATGAAAATCTGTATAACGCGTGGGATGATGTTCAAAATCGATCGTAAATACACTTGCACCCTGGAGAAAAAGTAAAGATGTTCACTATGCAGCAGAGATTACTTTGTCACGTTGAGCTGTACAGGTTCGACAAACTTCACCTGTATACTAACTGGGTGAGCAATGTTTGGTAATGGGCTTGGGATACTGAGAGAAAGTGGCACGTCAATAGCCATTGGAATGTAAGAGCGTCCGCTATTATCAAGAATGAAGCCCGGAATTGTTATTGTTCTCTGTCTTTCCTGACATGGAGAGCAAAGAGATTCCTCCATCTGGGCTTCCACGAACCTTTGACTAATGTCTTTCTTGAATTTGTAAACATCCCCGTTACTTGGTGAAAGGCATTTGCCGTCACTCTCCCTTGGTGAGCGGCACGTGGCACTCTCATTGCTATCATTAGGAGACGAAGGGCAAACGTCGTTCGCGGCTCGTTCTCCCTGAGGTAAAGTGCATTTAACTTCGTTAATCAGCACGCCATCTGGTGAATGGCAGGAGCCGACGGCCGCCTCTGAACGCCCTCCATCTTCTTCGACTATTACTTCAGTTATTGGCTCCTTTTTTAGTCCTGATATGATTGAGTCGCTTTTTCCCACATCGTCGTTGGCTATTCCTCTCGCTTTCAGGAAAGATAGCAAACAACCGGCGTCTTCCGACGCAGCGTCCGACAGCATTGCCGTCACATAACGCGAGCACTCGTTGAATCCCGTTTCATATTTTTTCTGACAGCAAGGTTTGTGTGGTTGGCCATTGTCCAGTACATGTGTAGCATTACCTGGAAGAAAATCAGGACGTGTATATAAACGTAACAGCCCAATTAAGGTATGCCAACAATAACTTGTCTCGGTATGTGATAACTATGTTCATGTTGCTACTCCTAGCTATGTAGCACTCAATATGCCTTCAATGGTTTATTGAGTTCGCACCAATTGAGCTTGAGTTAGCTGGGTAACATTAAGTTTCAGTGATGACCAAGTACGCTTTTTGAGATACGGATAGTTCTGGAAAGGGCGTCACTGTCATGCCCAACACTTGTTGCCGTTACGACGGTCCCTCAAGCGCCACCTGGCGAAAGTCATATGCCCGCCTGCTACAACAACAAATTCTCTACACCGGTTTTTTGTTCACATAGTACTGAAATTGTTTCCATATAGAGCCGATGACCATATTGCGCCTTGGGGAAACCAAGGACCTGTTGCATGTAGCGATATATCCAAGACATTAAGCCCATTTATAAACTACGCCAGCTCTTCAACATTAGTGCCACTGGGAACAATAAATGCTTGGCATTGTGCACTTTTGTTCGGAGACAAGCCTTATTGCTATTTCATGCACAAATGGCGATGAGAAAACCTACTTCCATCCAACTTGGCTGCATTTGAAAGATATATCATTTTTTCTGTAAGTGCATTGGTATTCGGCAATTTTTAGAAATCTCAAACTGAGATTTGTCTATGGGTTATTTGATGTATTTTTTATTATCCCAGTCATTATGATTGGTAACGGTCACTCACAAGCAGTGTATAGTTTTCAAGCAGGACTTTAAGAGCATATAAGACGACTGTATTTGTAAACGTCCATGTTAGGATGCAGATTTACCTTTTCATCCTTTACCTGGTTTACCCCACCCCCACCCCCACCTCCCCCTTACGGACAGGGCCAAAGCAGAAAAAAGAAATACACGTTTGAACGTGGTATTGGGGTGCAACTTCTCAGCTAAACAGTTTGCTAATAAATTACCAGAACGATCCCTTTGCAGCTGTCGAATGTATCTTATAGCCGATTCTATTATCTCTGTTTTCTCTATTCTTCCTTGGCCCTGCAAAACAAGCAAATATTGTCAGTACAAAAATGAGATTATTAATGACATATGCCTCAACAATTGAATTCGTTACACGAGTAGATTGTACAAAGGACACATTCAAATTTAAGCTGCATGCAGCGCCACCTTTGTTTAGGTTCGTGGTGGAGCTAGAACCGTTTGTTTTGGTTCTGTATTGCGGCTGTTTGACGTTCCTAATTAAACAGAAAAACCCCACGTAGACTAAATCGAGCTCGTTGAATGCTTTAGTGGGAAGATTCACCACCTAGAATCGTGATTTAAGCAAACAGACACTAAAAACTTTTGCCTTTCCCTTCAAGTTGCAAGACATTTTTGGAATCCGCAATTCGCAGTGCTGTGCTTCACACTCGGATGTGGCCAATTTGAATTTCTATTAGCCGGACACCTCGTGAATAGTTGACACTGCCAGATTTATAGGGGGGAGGAAAAGGGTCAATTGTCCTGGGAAGTCCATCCAAGAGAATACCCCGTCTGAAAGGTAACCCCTTCACATGAAATGTGTCGTTAAGAAAAATCTGTGGAAGGGCGGCAGCTAATCCATCATCGGGTGAACCTAAGAAGTGACCTTATTTAATGTTATGTAGGACCTTATAGACTTGACGGTTATTTAGCAAAGTATTTAAAAAACTGTTGATATTAACTCAGTAAATATAGGTATTTCTTGGAAGTAGAAAGCCCGGTGAATTTCATTTTCAACTTTATACCAATCTGCAAAAAATGTACATCTATGCCAAAAAGACGGTTTTTAATAACATGACCACATTTTGTTTGTTATAAAAGTACAAGATGAAATCTCAAAAACCTATTACATTTTTCTAAATTATCACTTCGTTTTTGCCAGTTTTTTCATAAAATCATGAGAGTCCTAGTTTTGATAGCCCCACATGCAAAAGTGGAAAATTTTAAAATTAGCGGTTGATTGGAGAAGGGTACATATATGTGTGGTGTCTGAAAGTTTCATGCCGTATGAATCGATCAGACAGTTCTGAGATGTTTGCCAAATTTCGACATTTTTGTGGGTTCTACATACCCTTAACCATACCAATGATAAGAGACATTGAAACAGGAAAAGAGAGAAAATCGATCTTATCCTTAGGGGCCCTCAGTGAGCGCCCCCTTAAGAAGGAATAAAGTAAACGAAAAAGCAGGAAAGGGGGGGCCATGGACGCTTTCAAAAGCCTTCCAAGGAGTGGGCTCCTTAAATATGAAAGTATGTAGAATTTCGAAAACAGGAAACGAGCACCAATTAAGGCTATCCCGTTAGGTTCCCAGTTTATATCAAGTGCTACAGAATATCAAAAAAAACGGAAGAAACAGAGCAATAGATGGGTAAGATCCGCATGCCAAGAACGGTCCCTGGATAAACACAGTACTTTCCTAGTCGACTTAAAAACGTTATTCATTTTGCCGTTGGTAATTTGTGCACAACAGGTTTTCTCCTTTTCTTTTCGAAATGTATGCGAATGACTGAGACCATGTTTAGTCAAGGACATTAACACAGACTACAACAAAAATGGCCCTCGGTAACGAAAATATTCTAGCCAATGACTCTGAAGAGTAAATCCTGCACTGGTGTTCTCTTAAATTTTCCCTCGCATTCATGTTTTGTAGCGTCACTCTTTTCTCGGTTGCCCCTGCCTCCCGTTTCTGGCCTAGTTCACGGTTTATTGGGGGGCATCTACACCCCCGCGTCCTACGGCCCTGGTGTGCAAGATACCTGTTTGATATAGGAAGGTGGTAATAGCCGACAAAGTTCTTCCAAACAAGTGTTCATTCGGTCCCGCCGTCTTTTTTCGATCATGCGATGCGACATTTTATCCTGAAAAGAGTTAAAACAACTGATAAGCGACATAATCCCAAATTAAGCTTACTAGACTAAAGTAAACTGTATCAGATACGGAGAGAATACATTTACGCCAAGGCATACCGCAGTTCCCATTGACCTGACTTTTTACGAGGGAATTTATGTGTTATTTTTTTCTTGACACATTTTGGACGGTAATGTTTTACCTGCTGCTGAAGATCGATTTCCCACATTCAGGAATTACATACATGTACCAACAGGTGCGATAAACCTGCCTTTTGTCAAAATTCAATGATTGATTTAAAACACTCACCGTTATGATCCTGCTACCAATGAATTTGTTCCTTGCTCAAAGGAAGATAGGTTTTAGGAATAACTAACAACTGTCGTTCAGCTGCTCAGAACAAGGGTCAATACTCAATTGGCGAAAGGATTATTTTCAGTACTGAACGTTGTGTTTCATGCGTTTACAAACTGTTGGTTCATCAACCTGTCAAAAATCAATTCTGAGTTGAGACCAATTCTACTATGGTTCACGCGAACAACAACTTCACGAGCGGGTAGACGTCAAAGAAAAGCATACCACCGTGATGGTCTTTGATCTATATTTGATACGTGTACATACTGAGTTTTCAAAATAAACTGAACAGACTTCGACAGAATTCCAAAACAATTGGGAGCTTCTTGCTAAAATTATTTGGTAGTTAAGTCAAACTTTTGTACTATAAAATATCGTTTTATCAAAATTCAGTCACAGTTTAATCTGACGTTATTGCGCATAGCCGCTAACTGCTTATCTGACGTTTGCATTGCAAGAGGTGTAGAGCGACACGAATTGCGATTTTGTTGGGTGTTAGCCAGCACTAAAACTGATTATAAACGAAAAGCGGTTTCGTGCGTCGAAACTTCGACATAATTTCGACAAAAGTTCGACGCTGCCCAGCGCTGTAGGTGGGCCTTAGAACACTCTTTCGTCGTGGCGTCGCTATTATTTCACCGCACTGTTTCTTGATCACAAAAAGTGATTTGCTGAGAATCAAATCACAAAGTGTCTTGCCTCCCAATCGGAAACGGAGCCCTTTTGTGGACGTTGGCAATAAATACCACCCATCTCAGGGGCCCAACATTGTACACCTTTTGTGGAAGTACCCTGTCCCTAAAAGTAAATCCTGGGAGAAACAATTTATCCTCATTCTTACCTTAAGCGTTTTAACTCGGCGCAAAGACAGGTCTTGGGGACCGGAATAGCAATCGTTCTCACTCAATGATCTGAAAAGAGAAGTTCATTCTCAGAAAAATTGCAGTAGACTGGACCTATGTCTGCTAACGTGAAAACCTAGTACTTCTCTCGCATACCTGTACCGCAGTCACAAGGTTCTCGAAGCCGACTCGACGACTCGGATCACCAAGACACGATCAACACATGTGGAAATCGACATCTATCGTGAGACCTCCCAAAAATAATTTGGCAAAGATATAATTTACGAATAACAGAAGCTGATGAAACGAAATCCAGTTATCAAAATCAGAAATGGTCGCTTGGTATTTGCTTCTGATGCCCAATGTTACCAAGTTTATGCCACTCAAGTTATTTTCGGCTTCGCATGTGATAACGTGGAGAGAACTCTGACTGGATATTGCTCATATAATATTACAAGCAAAATCGCTAGTGTCAGCTTACGAAGTAAATGCGACACAACATGGACTCTAAACATGTGTAGAAGGCTACAATATGGGAGACGCACCATACGGGGCTGGGGACTATAGCCCCCCCCCTCTTATGTTAGTGCTGCGGCGTCCATGTGACATGGGCCCGGCGCACCCGATAGGGGGCTGAGGGGCTATAGCCCCCGCCCACTTATTTCTTTACTGCGCTGCCCATGAGTCTACAAAGTAGATGTCGTCGTCGCCAGTTAATGGTGGCGTTGCGCTGTTATTGATCAGTCTTTCATATTTTTGTAGGTGATACATGAGCCTCGAGTCGTCCACAATTTTGAATATTTAATATATTATGAACCGTATTTTACAAACATCAACTTTTCCCTCAAGCGTTGGCCCAATTGTCTCTCTTACGTAACGTCGTCGACTTCTGATTAACTGTTTGAATCAAAATTAGTTATGGGTATGGGGCCCGTTCCAACAAAATTGACTAGGCTAAGACAAATCTTAAATTTCGGTCAATTTTAAGATAAAAATTAAATTTGTCTCAAATCCGTTTCAAGAAAAAGATCTTTTAGTTAAGTTTTTAATTTTGACTAACCTACCGTTCCAAAGTTTGGAAGATGATACAAATCCCTGACTTAAGTCAAAAATGAACTTAACATGAGTCTGCTTCTTGACACGGGGCCCTTGAAATGCACCATTCCCCTGGCGGCACAGACGTAAACTAACCCGCCGTAAAAGCCACCTTAATGGTTCTGGTCTTCAACCCAGAAATCATATCTAATCTGAGCAAAAAATGAGATGGTGCCGATCTAGCAATTATTGGCCATAAAATATTTGACAGAAGGTGTGAGTTTTCCCCTTCAAAAGTAAACAAACCAACCCACGCATGTTTCCCATGTAGTGGAAGATCCAGTGTTTAAAAGAATAACATTCTTTGAAAGATTTCTTTCAGGTGTTCAAAAATGCAATTATGCCGTTCCCAAAATATTGAATATTGCCACCCACCAGTCTTCCTTCTTGAGAACCAAGTTTTCTTAATTTAGGAACGCCCGCGTTGCCGCGCGACATTCAACCATACTCCCTTCAACGTAAACATTCTTCACAACCATAACACACAAGTACTTCCTCGTACAACTCAATATCAACGCGTTCTTATATGTTGTTTCAATTGAAACTGCTTACGATAAATGGTCTGAATTTGTCCTGACACCCACGTTGCCTAGCCCAGGCTACATGTACTTGCCATCTGTCCCGCTTTGACGTAACAAAAGTGGGGACTGTCTTGCTTTTTGAAGTTGTGTTCCCCTTCCAGCTCATCCGTCAAAATGTCCTGCTTTTTGAAATCGTTCCGCCTTCTTAAAACATGACGTGTTACCGTATATTACCGTGATTTTCCACCCTCTATTTTCCTGTTGGACTGTGAATGCTGTTGGGACAATTTTAGACTTGTGCGGCACCCGAAATATTCCGTTCTATCTCTTAGAAATAACGCCGTTGGGACGATTCCGTGTATTGTGGCGGACATTTCGACCTTGCGTTTAGGGCAGACCTACAGTAGTAAGTTGTCCTGCATCTTATCTGGATGTCCCGCTTTTCCATTCTTCAATGTTGGCAACTGTGCTTACTGATGCCATTGACGATGTCCCCAGGCACGCAACAATCGTTGACGACGGCATCGATGAAGATTGCTCAGAAACTTAGGCCAATCATCAGATGGGGTTTCAACGAGCGCTGGGCTCTAAAGCTAAACCACGCGGTCAGTAAAATAGGAACAAAACCTGGACGGATTCCGACGGTAATGTTGGTTTATGGACCGGAGCGGAGGACAATATTTTTCTCCTGATCAAGGTCAGTGGCGGAACGGTTTTAGTTAGGAAACAATTAACTCTGCCGCGGATGTGAGAACGGGCTTGCTTATTTTGAACACCTTGGGTATTTTCGACGTCTCAACTACTAGGGCCGGTAGACCAGACGTTTGCTTGAGGCGAAAGTTCTTCTCTCATAGAACGGAAACATCGAATTCATCCCATAATCTAACATTCCAACTTCCCGACCCACTATCATTTCACTGAGTGGCCGTCGTTTTGCTACCTTACACTACAATAAGGTATCGACCACAATTGCGAATGAATTTCTCGCCTTTCACTCGCGAGTGGGATTTTACGTGGTTTTGCGGATCTCCTCTAACATCAGAAAATATCCGAATTTGTACGAAAGGAATTTGATGTGGCAAAGCTAATACCGCAAAACCGTAAAACTAGGTCCTCAGTCACGGGCCTCACGGCCAACTAGTAACGCTATCATCATTTTTGCACTCATCAAAACTGATGTATTCCAATGACCAGAAAGCATTGATTTCGTCGCTCTGTTGCACATGTTCAATCTGCGGAAGCCTATCTTGATACCGGATCTTAGATAGGTCAAGGGCAAATGCCTCAGTAGGTTTGTAATTTTAGATTTATGTTTGTCCGTAATTCTGAAAATTGCGCATATTAAGTGATTTTTAAAAACATTTTTCACATCAAAACGAAACCTTAAGACAAATTTCTGAATAAATGAACGACACTTTAGGATTTAACCGCCTTCCGACAAGAAACCGCTTTTGAGATCACGTTTTCCTATAAATCTGGTACTAAAGTTCTAGGATGGGAGTAAAAGGCATTATTCAGTGGTAGATCTAGGATTTTAGTTGGGGGGGCAGGGCAGAGTATTAGCCAGGATTTTTGCCTGTCAGACATTCGCATTCCCGAACTGCCAATTGGAATCTCGGAGAGTTTTAGAGGGCCAAGGCCCCTTTTTCCCCTCTAAGTCCGCCAGGGTTATTCGATTTCCGTTTTCAGTCCGGCAGCACTACAGGGCGAAAGGCACTGACTTTAAAAACACCGGTTGACCTCTCCCTTGGATGTTTTGATTTGCCTAATCGGGAACCAGACGTCACAGAGATACACCGCTGCACTCAAAATCTAATAAATGTAGGCTTTGAGTTCGAAACTACGTGCTTTAGCCGCCGCAACGTCACTAATGGCTACCACGCTAGTGCGCATGCGCTACTCGAACCTAACATAAAACCGGTGACTCGTGTTAACACGACTCGAGGGTCGGTTTTGTTGTCCATATCGAATATTTAATTAGGTAGAGTAAAAAAAACAACTTACGAACGTCTTGAATGTTATGCAAGTGGATGAAAGTGGACGATAGACAAGATATTTTAAAACTAATATTTTTCGGAAGACGTCGACAGATTGTAAAAGGTTACAATTGTACCATTCTCAAAATATTCAGGATTATCACGAACTGTTTCTTCTCACAACTTTGTAAGTTCAATTTAGAAACACATTTAAAATGCCGAAGATGCCGCTAATAATCTTGCAATTTGCAAGGTCAGCCAAGGTCACTGTCTAGGCCAACATTGTTAGAGTAGCCCTCGATACAAGGAAAAAACAAGTCTGTAAACTTTGCATTTAGTCTGTCATTACTACCGCAAATTAGTCCTGCCAATTAACGTTTACTACTACGGCATTGCTTGACCAGCGAGGCCGAAATAAGTGGGATTGTTGGTTAATGCGACTCTGTGTCAAAACAACGCCGCAGTATTTTTGTACTTAAAGCACATAATTATTCAGTATCAAGCGCTGTTTTTGCCGTTTATTCGTCCTTCTTCAGTTTTAATTAGTGCTGCTTTAGAGCGCCATGTAAAAATCGGCTTGTTTACCCTACCTAGTTCTCAACCATACAGTAAACATCGCCCGATGGGTAATTGGTTACAGTGCAGAAAATTATACCCAATGACGAGAAAGTGTTAGGAGTTCTCGGTTGTGCGCACGCGCTACGCATACCAAACTCGAAAGCGTGGGATCCTGTAATTTAGCCTTTTGCATTCAAATCACTGACATTTGGAGCCCCTTTGCACGATTCAGTGGCAGTGCTGTAGTGGGGAGTAGGTGCAGGTAGGCGCAGCCAACCACCTTTTGGCATTTGAACGTAGCGCTTACGCACCGTAAGTTACGTTCAGTGCTCAAGGTGATGACTGTGGGCTTTGGGCGCCTACTTACCTCTCGTTTTATCACTACAGTACTGTTCAGTGGTCAGCGCCAGACAGCAGGCAACGAAAAAATCGATACCTCCAATAAGCGTAACAGTGTACTTTTTCGACCTCAAGTGTCAAAAAGTCAGGGTCGTGTCATCAAGGGCTGGCGATGGAATCTAATTATTAGAATATCAGGCTCTCCATGTTGATAATAAAACCCACGTTCAGTATGCATGATACATAGGTCAACTTTACACATTAAAAAACAGAGTTTCGTCATTGAGACAGGTTTTGACTTATTGTCTATAGGTTTTCTGACATGTCAACTACGCCCAGAACCGCCACGATTTGCTTCAGCGGCGACATACACGCATTGTTGTCTTTGGCCACTTGTTAATTCTTGATACCATTGAATTTCCCATTCTAGGCTGGACCCAGGAAATTTAAATCGACATATGTCGTCAAATGAATCCATCTTTGCAGTAGTCGGATTGAAAAAGGGAATGCATTAATCAAACATAATAGAAAAATATCCTGAAACACTGATATTCTCAAAGGTCTTCGTAATTGCCAGCCTGAGGTCTACATTTAGTTTTATTTGTACAGTTTTCATCCCGAGAGTAAAACTTTCTCAAACTTAAAGTGCCCATCTTTTATTTCTTATTGTGAGTATTTTTTACAAAAGTTGTTCATACCCCTCCATCTCTTCACAGAACCGCCAGGCCGGTCCATTTTAAGATTCCTGCGCAAAAGTCTGCGAACCTGTTGACGTGAGTTCAGTAGACACTAGGACCTACGCTAGGACCTAACTAAAACTTTGTCAAAGTCACGTGTTCTCATTTAAAATGCACAGCAATATCTCACGTAATCTCGCGAATTCTTGCTTTTTAGCAAGGTCCTAGCGTTACTGAACGGGAGGCTAGTGTCACAGAATAGCTATCCTCTGACACAGCGCCAGCTACACTGAAAAGTGGCCCTGCGGAAACTTGACGAACGACACACGGATTTCCGGGTGTTGACATCGACAGAGCGTCATAATTCCAACCTTCAATTCAAGCAAAAGTGACAATAAAAACATAATAAATCTAATTGTACGTTTACGAAAAGGTCATATCTATCGGCAGCGACTTCAAATACGAATTCCAATTTGTAATTTTTTATTTGAAAGGGTTTCCCAATATTCAACCACTGGGAATAACTGAATGTTATGACGTCGGTTTCACTACTTTAACTAATGAGACCAATGAGAAATCTTGTTAAACAACATGCGACAGTGCTATCTTTCGTGTGAAAAAGTGTACGGAATAGACTGCGAGCAGGAGGCAAACTTTCGCCTGAAGGCTTTATTTTATTTATGTTCGCGTCGACAAACATTTCCGTTGAGTTTTATGTGATGTGAAATGTGAAGTTTGACAAAACCACTACCTAACCGTGGCACTGTGGGAAACAAACAGATGGTACGTCATATTTGCGAATCTTGTTTGTTGCAATCATGGGCTCAAAACACTGATAGTTAAGCTTTCATAAGTTAATTGGTAAACCGATTTTAGGGATACTTTAGTTTAAAATTTGACTGTAATGAGTATATTTTGTAAAAAGAGTAAATCAAAATAAAAAACATAAAACCTACAGACAGTAGATTGAAGCTATTATGAACGGTTAATTTCTTATAAAGTATGGCCTTCTGGGATCGAAAAAACATCATTCATTGCTTCGGCAAATCGATTATCAGCAGCCAGTGACAATGCACAGAATGGGGTGCACTTTCTGGACACTATGAACATTTTTGGAACCTGTAGGAAAATTGTTTCCCGAACCTAGACTTGGCTTATATCTACATGTAGCACTGGCAGGAAAGGGGTGCTTTTGGGCTACAAACTACCAATTTTGCGTTCATGCCACCTTTTTTTCGCAGCCTCTCTTTACTTTTTGGTGGACTTTAAAGGGACAAAAATGTGAGACAGAACGAAATTTCTGTGGTAATGCTTGGCGGTTTTGACGTGGAACGACTCACAACTAGATTTCGTTTGGTTCATATTTTTCGACAGAGTTTAAGGAATACAACAAGACAAAGTTTGACGTGCCCATTGCCGGCCGTACCCCAGTGAACTGTTCAGTAGGAGAAACGTCCAAACCAAGACATGCGCACTGATGCCGACACACGGAATCCCGTGTGTCTCGTAATCATTTAACCTGGCTACATTTCCGTATAGGTGGTGCTGTGACAAAGAGTATTTTCCACGGCACTTCACAGTAAACTTTGACCTAATTAAAAACAACGTTTGAAACTGACTGGGGTTATTTTCAACCTCGGACTAGCCCTAGTTTTTAACATAATCCACGGGGTCATTTTTTGATGGGTTCAAAATTTAGTGATACACCGTCTGCTTACAACTCATCAATATCGTGTTAGAAAACGCCAAGCTCATTTTTTCTTAAGTTAAGGACACGGAAACAATTTTTTTCTTAAGTCAAAACTTAAGTTAAGGAAAACTTAAGGAGAATTTTAATGATAATGATGAGCGAAATGTTCGACATAGAATTATAGAATACGGACCCAGACTGATTCAGGCATTGTTCTCAGTAGCATTCACATGACTTTCACAATTAGCTTTCACAATCCAGTTTTGAATGCCATCAATGCATGCGCAGTCAGCAATGAAGTTAAGGTAGGAGAACTAACCCGACCCGTTTCGGGAGACTTTTTGAAAATATGGACACTTAGAGATACTGCATCACCGCATCACTTTTCTAAAAACGTCACAGACAAGAACCATCTATGCTATTTCTTTGCCCTAACTGTTGGCATGTGATGTTACTTGACCTGACAGCGAACACCTGACACTTCCTGGTAAAGTGTGCGGTTGATCACGTTTTGATTGCTAACCGCATGCGGTCAGTCACAGGCTCCGTTTTATCGTCTGATATTTCGTTCGTCTGATGTTAGTTTAATAAAACAATCGGTTATCGAACTCCGTTAAGCTCTCGGACTGTGATAGCGTTGGGGTTAGCAGACGATACGATTAGTACAGGGCAAAAACGTGACGAAAAGCGCGTACTGACGATCGTATGTTTATAACGTAGTACACGGTTCACAACCTTATTAAAGAGCTAACGTTTGCGCTGTCATTATCAGCAGTACATTTAGCAAAACACCAGTCACGTGAACGGTTACTTGAGACGGTTAGACCCAAAAGACAGACATCCCAAGTTGAGCGTCTTAATTTAGGCTAGGTGGCAAATGCGATCGCTCTGCGGACTGGGTCCATATTTCTTCAGAATATTTATCTTAACTAGCCCGAATTCTCCATTAGTTTTATCCAAATTTGGTGCTGCAGTGTTTGCCCCCCCCCCCTTCCGATATGACGTTGCGATTCTCAGAAGGAAACGTTTGTTGTCACTATACAAATGAAAGCTAATGATGCCACCAACGTTAATTACGCATATTGGACCCCGGGGGTACATGCCTATATTTTCAACTGAAAAATTAGAATGCCCAGGAGTTTAGAGACTGGACACAAAAATTAACAGGGACCCAATAGCAGGAAGCTTTGACGAAAAGTCAGCTTCTCGTAGAGTTTTGTTCGTGAAACACCCCCATTTGTACGGGTTATTTAAAAAATCTTGGCCAACTGAATTTTCAACCAGCAGAGGCGGATCTACAGGGGGTTTCAGGGGGTTCAACCCCCCCCCGGACAGGATCGAAAATAAAAATTAAAAAAAAATTCGCCAGAAAAACGAAATCAGCTACTAAAAACCACAAAATCTTACACGGGAGGGGGGAAACCTTGCTTCCACTCGACGCGACGCGTCTCGGATTCGCTCGAATCCTAACCCCCCTTATTGAAAGCGTAGATCTGCCATTGACTATTTAATATGTCTGAAATAGTACGTTGCTAAAGTGGGTTCAACAATAGTTTTCGAAAATGTAACATTATTAATAACATACTGTCGGTTCGCCGTAGGTAGAAAAGGAAACTGTTTCGAACTCGCAAAATGAACGTAATTGTAGGGACCTTAGTCGGAAAAAGGCATCTTTTCACAGGCAAATTGGTTGTGAAAAAGCCAGGCACGTCACGTATACCTATTAGGAAGTACCCTCCAGGCAACTGGTATTCATTCTGAGGACATTGATGAGGTCAAGACTTAGTGTGATCTCGTGCTTCCGATGCATGGTGAGGTTCCACGATCTGCACTGACAATAATTAAATGGCGTGCATGCGGGATTGGCTTTGTCGTCATGAATAATGGCTAGGTTACCTTGTGGTTTGTCACGTAGACAATATAGAAATGTTAAAAACTGTGACACTAACGTCACGTTTTGCCTCGTGGCAATTTTGACAGATTTAAGACTCATGCATTCGTATCATTATTGTTTCAAAATAAACGAATGGTTTAAAGCGTCAACGCGTAAAATTAGGGCGTGATAGCTGAGTTTTGGCGTTTTAATTGTTATAAATAATAGATATTAATTTGGATTGAAATCGGCGTTGATCGCAACCCTCGAAACAATCTACAGAAATTCGTAGCAACACGTCTCTTAGGTTTTCTAAGGGGGAAGGTTTTCGTGGTTTACAGGCAACTCTTATCATGAGATGGAGCATGCGTACAGCAGCTCCTGTTGGCTTGGACTTCACAAAGTTACCGATTTCGTATTATTTGATATCACCGAAGGCAGCACTGCACGTTGCAAACTAATATATAGCACAAGGTACGCTTCAATCAAGTGAAACACAACCGGTTTCACCATTGTTGTCCTTCGTCGTTGTCGCAGTTACACGACGAAATATATGTCAAAAGTCTAAATACACCATCCGCATCACTTATCGCAGTTGTCTATATATTAATAATTTTATATTCCATCCACACATGCACATAATACTGTCATATGCGTACGTTAACCACTGACCCTCCCAGCCCACTATGGTGCGCCGCCCATGCATCCAGCCTTAAAAGATAATTTCCTTCATTCTCATTGCTCATTGCAAAACTATACAACGTCACAGCATACAAATTGTCGACTGGTGAGCAGGAATGTTCTAAAATTCAGCCAAACAACGTCTTATTGACATGAAATAAAAACGGAGGGGAGATAGAGAACGAAGACTTGTTGAAATATGAACTGTTGAAGCGAACTCAGTATGGTGTAGGGTGCACAAGAATAGCTGCTTCTATAACTAAGTCAACGCCTAAGCTGCCGTGAAGCGGTGTGTGATGCTGATGGTCACAAAATGGGTGAGCGCTCCCCTACTGAGACCAACTCAGTTTCTCTTGCGTTGAAAACAATTAGATCTCACAAGATCTCACAAAATTACGTGAGTGAAGAGCGAGTGCCTGCTCCGAAGCTTTCTAGCCTATCTTAGCAATGGCGGCCCCTGAAGTGGGTTGGTTGATGAGCCGGGTTGGTTGTCGGAGCCGGGTTGGCTGGTGAGCCGGGTTGGTTGGTGAGCCGGGTTGGTTGGTGAGCCGGGTCGGTTGGTGAGCCGGGTTGGTTGGTGAGCCGGGTTCATGAGGTTGGTGAGCAGGGTAATGGTTGGTGAGCCGGGTTGGCATGTGGGGTTGAACTTACTGTTTGGGTTCCGCAAGTGATTCTGGAGCCGCAAGTTAAAGTTAATGCCTTGCAGCTTACGGAACGCGGCCCTGGCTGGACACGGTGACCGTTTTACCCTGAGTTTGCTATGAGAACGAATGAACCGGCTAACATCAATCTGTGCGCCCGCCAGCTGAAGTCCGATTGGTAAACACGGACACTTCATATTCATATACATGTAATCAGCCCATTCAACGCCATTCTAGCGCAACAGAAGATGTTGTGTGGAAAGGGTGCCTGAGTCTCCCGCTCTAATTAACGTTCTAGACTGGTCCATGAGGCTGTTTTGATCGCAGTGACAACACTATAAATTCCTGGTAACCACGGTATTCAAGTTGGCTTATGCAGCGCGCCGCTCGAACCACGTACATGAAGGCGCTACAAAATAAGGTACCTCGCTGGTTCCCTTTGTGCCGCTAGGTGGTCCAGCACGCAAGTATCACTTAATTTTCCTCGGGAATTTTTTTCACACCGGCGTTTCTGTTTGGCTAGTCGAATTCTCAACAGGTAAATGCTTTACGCAAACAAACTGGGATGACTGATGGACTGAAGTGTAAATAAGGGTCTAATTATACAGACAAATCCGTGCTTAAAATTCATGTTTAGGAAATGTGAATCCTAGAAATTGTGGTTGCGCCTTTTCGGAGTGCACCTTTCTACTGTCGATGACTTTTGTTTACGATACTGCCCTGTATTCATACAGTATGAATAACACACCGGTTAAATCGGCCAGATATGTGTTTATTGTAAATTTACAGTATGTGCTTCAAGCACGCGGCTCTTAAACATCACCGCAGAAACGAAATAGTTGCTGTGACGCCACTTGCGGGATGACAAGACTAAAAATCAGTCGTACACAGTCCGCCATGTTTTCACGGAGTCATACCCAGCATTGACTGCTGAGGTTACGTCAACCAATTCTAAAACGCGTGCCAGTGCGTGATACCTGCGTGCAGGCTAGGCACGTACAGGGAACCAGCCAGGCCAGCACGCAGGTATCACGCAGTGGCACGCGCTTTAGCTTTGATTGATGTAACCTCAGCAGTCATTGGTTAGCTTTACAACACCGTGAAAAAATGGCGGACTGTTCGGAACGATTTTAGCCTTGTCATGCGAGAGGCGGCGCAGCACTAATTCGTTTCTGCAGTGATGTTTAGGAGCCGCGTGCTTGAAGCACATACATGTACAATAAACACCATCTGGCCGATTTAACGGTGTATTATTCATGCTTTATGAATACAGGACAGTATAGTAAACAAAACTCATCGACAGTAGAAAGATGCTCTCCGAAAAGGCGCAACCAAAATTTCTTGATTTACATTTCCTAAACATGAATTTAAGCACCGATTTGTCTATAAAACAGACTAAATTTACACTTCCGAGTCCATCAGTCATGCCAGTTTATTTGCGTAAAGCACTGCCTGTTGAGAATTCAACTAGCCAATCAGAAACGCCGGTGTAAAAAAATTTCTCGAGGAAAATAAAGTGATACCTGCGTGCTGGCTACCGACCACCTAGCACCATGCAGGGAACCAGCGAGAATAAGGTACGCGTCAAAATGCTTCCACAACTTTACATGGGATTTTTACAACAAAAAACATATTCAATGACGATTTTATTTTTCAGAAAACTATGGCAGAATTTCGTAGCATCTACACCGCTGATTTGCCGTATCTCATTTCTGACTACGTATAATTGTACAAATGGAACAGTTGAGTGGCGAACAGTTGGGTGTAGATGGAGACCAGGGTACTCAACTGTACAACATGGACGGCCCACCATAGGGGGCCGGGGGGCTATAGCCCCCACTTATTTCAGTGCTGCGCCGCTCATGTATAATGATTAAAAGTACAGATAAAGAATTCAATGCGTAAAATGTGTGACATCATCGGCATATAAGTAAATCTAATACAAGTTTGCAGCAAATAACTAGAGTACAATAATGTATTGATGTAAGTATTATTGGTTAGGTCGTTCTAGAATTGATGTCGGTTAGTGGGTGGATACATGCGCTAAAGACTTCTCGTCACCTTTGTTTGCGAATAATAATAATAATAATAATAATAATAATAATAATAACGGTGGTGGTGGTGGTGGTGATGATGCTGGTGATGATGGTGATGATGGTGATGATGGTGATGATGGTGATGATGGTGATGATGAAGATGATGGTGATGATGGTGATGATGATGATGATGATGAGGATGAGGATGACAATAATACTTAGAGTAGTAGTAATGGTAATACTAATAATACTATGCATGAGGATGAGAATAATGATATTGATAACGGCAGTGGAGACAGTGATACTATAAAGATGAATACAATGGTGGATATAAGAGTGTTGCACAATGTACAATTTTGGAATGACTATTGTCGACGTTCTTTTCTGATAATGTAAGGAGGGGATCGGCCTACCTGATTCACAAAATAACGATAAAACCGCTTACGTAATACTATGTCTGTACAGGAAGTTTGCCGGGCAATATTTAACCACACTACCTCTGAGAAACAACATCCGCATTAACTTATACGCCGAAATATTGTCTCGTTTATCAAGAAGACTCGCCAAATTGTGTCTTTCCTAATTCAGTTTTTTTTTTTGGTTTGACACTGAACATCCCCCAATTATCAATCAAACCATAAACCCGGCTGAACGTAAAAAACATTTCTGTCACTACTTCAATTCTGTAATCGCTCACATAAGATATAACACGACATAGAAATTAAAATGAGATTTTTCATCGTAAAGATTCCCTTTCACTGAAATCACTGGATATTAGCAAGGAGTTTCCTATTCAGTGTTTTTTACACTCCTTGATATTAGCCAGTACAAATGCACTGAAAATAATGGGCACGCCCATAAACAACATTTGTATATGTACCTGTCGCTACCCAAACTGTCTTCATGCCCCTGTCCGTAATAGTAACCGTAAGCCCTCAGTTCTTGTGATGGTTGAAAATATCTGTCTTCCATGACTAGACCAAGATCTCATGTGAAACCCAGCTGCTCCGTTAGGCGGGCGATAGCACAATGATACACGTTTGCGTTTACAAAGGGACTACCTGACGAGCTTCACGTGTGCGAAATGCGTTGCTCACGAGATCAGCTCGATCATGTAACAACATCAATACACACTGTACTCAAGGAAATACTGACGTTACTTTTACGTTTCTTAAGTCAAGCTGTGTTTACTCACAGAGATGTTTGTCTGGCGAAATTAAGTTAAAGGTTCATTTTGTACTAAATGTTCTCTCTCGCAATTGTTATGATAAGTAGTGGGGTGAATAGGTCATGCCATATAATAATAATAGACGAGTGTGGTCGCGTGACATTGGCGTTAACTTCAAGGTTACTTTTAGTCACGTATGCATCATGGTACGTTCAGGTCAGTGTTACTTCGCCACCTTTTGATAAATCTTGGTACTTGCAAAGCTGGCTGCCGGGTTTCCTCGCCGCTGCCGGAGAGGGTGATACCCAGTTTCGTTGACGCAAGAATCTCGCTAACCGAAACTAGTGTGGTAATGTACTTTGCTTTTAAGTTCTCCCGTCGGTGGAACACAAAATAGCCGACCGCTGGCTGTTTTGGTGTACAGAGTTTACAACGCTAAGAACGACGGTGTCTGTCTGTGTTGACTTAGACCGGACGCGTGTCAATACTAATCGTTTTTTTTTCATGGGTAAGCAACCGTTTTCGATGTTACCATCACAGATCCTTGCATTTCTTTATGGGACATTCTTCCTCGTTGATTACTCATCCATGGAACAATAGAAAGTGACTAATTACTGACCAGTAAAACGCTCGCGTATCGCTAGAAACTGAGCAAGATCTCACGAGATATTGCCGTATAATTTAAATGCACATGTGAATTTTGGCTACATCTGTATCGCCGCAAGACATTTATAGAACTTTACCCGGCGGCCCCCACATAGAACAAGCAAAATTCCGCTAGTATGCAGTGGCGGATCTTGGATATCACAAGGGGGCTCAACATTTTGTCCGCAACGGGCTGTAAGCACTTGCGCCAACCACGATTGTAGATGCGAATAGCACCGAATGGGGGGAGGTCGGGAGCGGGGTTTAGTTGCCCCCTCCCGCCCAGGAAATTTTTCTGTTTTTTCCTCTAAAAATCAAGCATTTTCCTTGATTCCTGAAGTATTATCCAAGAAAAAAAAGACAAAAATCACGGAGAACGTGTCAAACAGGAAAAACTGCAAGTACCAAAGACTTGAACTGACGACCTGGAGGACAGAACACGCGTGCTTTACCACTACACTACCACGATTTAACTACTAATCTTATACTGAGAGACCTACTTGTTTATAGTCCACACCGTTTGCGCGCGAAACCTATTTCTTTTTATGCTTATTACACGTTTTATATTTTGTGCAATTGGTTCTCAACAAATTTATTGTATTTAAAATAGTCCTCAAATGCCCAAAAGACCAAATCCGTTTTTCGTGTTGGCAATAATGACGGGACTGCTTTAGAAATCGTCTTAAGTTAAGGTTTGACAAAGAGAGAATTATGAGTTTCTGAGTGATTCACTAAGGCTTCGATTAAAATTCACATCTTACCAACAGCTTCTGTTTTTCATCGTCACTCAGGTTCCATTTTCTTTAAAAAATGAAGTAAATTTTCTTCATTGCACAGTCGAGCAGACGACGGAAACGGATTCNCTCAACATTTCCCTACGCTCATGCTGTTTTATTTTTTTTGCGGCAGCCAAGGGGGGGGGGGGGGCAGGAGGCCCCCCCTCCCCTAAATCCGCCTATGGTATAAGACATGAATAGAAATTAATAAAAAATCAAGAAGCGGGTGCGGCCTTGACCGTGCACATCACACTAATTCCGTGGTTCATTGGGTGAATCCACGCCAAAGAACCGGGTAATTAACACCTAAAAATTGCGTGTTGTCCTAATAATCAATTATGCAAAGGTTTGCGTCTTTACTAACCACGACAACATCAAAACTGGTTGCGTTCCCCCGTTCAGCGGCGGTCTCTAGTTTTCGTGGACAATGTGGATCTGTATGGACTGAATGAACGATTTGTGCTTTAATCGCCATTGAGTCTTTTAAAAGTGTTATAGACAACATGGTGGTTTTTACACTATTGCAATGAGGTAGGCAAATCGCGGCACTGGGATTTGCTTTTTTAATGTTTCCTGGAGTAAACAATCTAATGGGCAGTTCCAACAAATGATAGGCCACTTTGTTCAGTACGTCGATGAAGCCCCGCAAGCTCAACCAAATTTGGAGGAAGTCCTTTGTAAGCCGCAACACACAGTGGCATATATACACGAGGTCAAGCATTTGAAGCCATGCGTACAGGTAACTCACAGCCTGCATACACATCAAAGCTTCATTTTTATTATTTATGCGGGTGTCTGGTCGTTTCGAATAAGCATCGGGTGCATTTATATTATTCCGGTTGGCTAAAAAGGTAGTTGGGGACGATATCTACACAGTCTCGCCAGGGGGAGTTTGCCGCAAGAAAGCGCATTATAGTAACATTTCTTACTATCGCAGTCATCCACTTTCTTATTACCACAAAAACTCATCTACCGCTTTTGCTCTATTAAGCATCTCCTATAAGTTTTGAGAAATTTCAATTAAACGCCAGGGCACTCACTATTTCTTTTCAGTAAGTTCTGATCGACCCTGAGTAACTTCATGTTTGTGCATACATTAAATTGATATTTCCTTAGAGCCGCCACCGACATTGGTGAAATTCGCTAACGCCAGTTTGACTGACAATGAGGAAAAAATTGACTTGTATTTTTGTTACTTCAAGATGATACGCAAACACGCAATAGCATATTGCCAACCTCTGAATTCCGATATCAAGATGCAGGGAATTAACCCGGCCGGTGAGGCATACCGTCCCTTCGGTCGCCACACAAGTCGGCAATTTCATTTCGAGAAAACTAGGATGTCGGGCGAATTTCATCAAAATGGGGAAAATTTGACACCTTTGCGTGAAGTGTGGGAATTCTTCAAAATCTGAGAGTTTCTCACCTAAATTGAATTGTGGGGGGGGGCTGTCACATTTCTCTGGCCTGTTTTTTTTTTCGAATAGACGTTATATCTAGTGCACAGCATCTGGAAACTCAGTGTGGCAGATAGCTTCGCTGAAAGCCAAGTACTGCATGGTTCTTGAAATTTGTGAACATGGGAATATAAATTAAAGTGACAAAACGTTCAAGTAAATTATTTTGCCGAACTAAACCATCACACAGGAAAATAAATTTTCACTTGTTGTAATTCAATTCATATTGCCAAACCACCGTCTCGGAGGTCGTCGCCCTTGCATCCCATCGATCTTTACCTCTAATAATTCGAACACCTGAATTTTATCTCTAATACTTCGTACAGCCAGTTTTGTCTCTATTAATTGGATCTCGAAGCTCTCATTAGAGAAAAATATTCCGTACATTGGTGTGCGAACTGTTAGAGAAAACACCGTATAAGACTTGTACGGTACATGTTGCAGTGACTAGACAGCTCCAATATTTATCAGTTCTGGTCCATGATTGGTCTTAGAAATAGCTGGTTCTCCCAACAAGGGCATCGATTGTTTCCCTTATCACAATAACTGTCGGTTGACGTCCGCTGGGTCACGACAACACATTCAAGTTGATAATCTCACCGTCTAGTCTGCGTATACTAAGCTTAGTGTTGGTTCATAGTAAATGCCCAAGGTCAAGTTCAACAACACCAGCGTTTTGCTACACGAGCAAGATCTCGCGAGATTCCGCGAGATGTCGTCGTGCGCGTGATTTCGGCTAGATTTCTAACCGTGAGATATTTATTGAACTCGACCCAGGATTGAAAGAGCGGCACCTATCAGGCTAGCCGATTGATCAAGTGACATTCCAAATAAGGAAGTCAGTCAGAGCAAGGTATGTATGGCTCATTGACCAGAGTGAGAACGTGACAGCGCGCTGCTGCAGGAACCCGCTATGACGCGACTAGGTGCAGTAGCTGCTTGCATAGCACTCTTATGCTAATTCATGGCACAAGTTATAGTGGGAAAAGCCGCTTCCGCGCAGTTTGATTGCATTTAAAAGTTTATTCTTTAGGTCTCTGTATGTGTAGTGCAAGCACGTGCACCACGTGCACTGTAAAAACCATTTTAAAGTCCTTGTTGCAAACTGCCCATGTGGTTCTAGTATCCGAAAATACTTACTACATAAATTCTTATTTTCGACACCCTTTCTTTATATTCTGTTCGCCTTTCTTCCCAAAAGCGATTTTTTAACAGTATTTGACTCTTCTCTCTGAGCGTATGATTACCGGTTGTCATCGGTTATTTCCGTACCCACATTTCCCGGCTCATCAGTTCAGGAACTTTTCCTGAACGCCGCCATTTTTTCCTTGTAACTGAATGTGCTATGGCTTGCTCGAAAAGTCTTCATTATTTTGTTTTATTAGTAATATATCGCGATTCGTTTGCATATGTAGTGTATTTATAGTTTGTAGTTAGTGGTCGTTGCTTTTTTGAAATGTTACGCGTACTTAGTATGTTAAAATAGCATTGGTGTTTAGTTCCTTACGTAGGCGGGTCGAACCTAGGAACCAATATGGGTCGAACCAATTTTTTTTCGGTTTTATTTTTTTCCTCGTTTTGAAAAAGTACTTTACTATCATCGGAAAGGTAGTACATTCTAATAAGTAAAAATCGAAAAAGTATCAAAATCGGGGCAAGCAGTGTAAAGTTATTGCAAGTTTTGTGGCGAAATTTGGGTCACTTTGTTTGGATCGCGTCAGCCATATTGGAGGACAGCGGGATGAGTTACGAGTTTAAAACTTTGTGTAAATTGTTTTCGCCAACAAATTACGGTGAAATTTAGTTAGACATATCTTTACTTACTATTCTGCACGATTCAACAGTGTTCACCAAATTTCAGCCTCGCAGTTGCTACTCATTAAGAGATAAATGTGCTCACAATTCCCGTTGGACTTCGTCTCATTTCTGGCGGCACCTACAATGTCGACTTTTGCTGAACTGAAAGGCATGTTCAATCGGCTACTTCGTAATTTGTGAAGATTTAACGTTGATACATTTTGACAAACGTTGCTACAAATAAAGAAACTTTGTTCAATTTTCGTGTTTTTTTGTGTTTGTGGCCAGCGACCAGTTAGGCCTAAGGGTAGTCTTGGCGCAAAGCTGGCGTGCGTTCAGTAGACNCAGCAAATTCCATAAAATTGTCCGTAGTTTGATTTTATCAAAATTAAGGCGCGCTGTCGATTTTTTTTATCCCCGTTTGCTGGCTGGTAACAGTACAGGCACTGCTCCAGTCGCACTGACGGCGTTTTCTCGGCCTGGGTTCCTGAAAGAATTGTACTTCCGGGTTCGCGGCAAGTTCAAAATGGCGGTGTTTCTTCGGGTGCGAATCGTGAGTGGCGCGTTCATTTAAACTGTTTTCGAGTACGGATCGTGTATTAGTTATGGGGTAGGTACTTCTTGGATCCTTATAACATCTTCTAACCATGTAATAAGGGTTAACAACGCGTGAGAGAAGGACTTTAAGGCTTTCGTTCACGTCCAGTATTCGTCGAACAAAGATAGCAGCATATGGTTACGTTAACATGATCCCCCGACCTCGTTGGCAGGAAAGTCAGGGAACTATTCACTGAGTCAGAGGCTGAAAGAAAAAATGTTGAAATGCAAAGTTAGTTACTTTACGTGGCTTGCGTAGCCATAATAACCTGCACTGAAAACGCCCAATGAAGACGATTCCGGGGGTCGTTCTAAAATGAATTTCGTCATTCCTCCAAACCACTCAGCTTCAAATATACATTCGCCAATTTAGAACACAGGATGAGTTTCGTTAATCGAAAAATATCACTAAAATATAATATACATTTCGTAACTTTTAACTCAGCAAATGTAACTTATAAAGCGACATTAGTTTGTCATTAGAATCATAACGACGGAATCTCAACTAAATGTCGGTTCTTCCTAAAACAGAGGCCGGCTGTTATGACACTAAAGGCTGGACGAGGGGGTTTATATCATAATGACAGAGGGGGAGAGGGTTAAAAGTGGCAAATTCTGGATGATGTAATATGTGAACGCTCCCTTACTGAACTCTACTTCAAGTCCCACCAGGTCACACTGCTAAACCTTTGAACCAGGTTTCTAGCTCCTTAGCTCGGTTTTAACCATATATTAATAAAGCATAAAAATATTTCCAGGTGATCAGTGCAATGGGCCCACATGCGAGGCCTGCGCACGTCTGGTACAACGTGTATCAGACCGCCAGCAATTATTTTTTTTACTGAACTCCACCCCAATTTTTTTCAAGCGGATGCTCACCGAGAGGCAACTGAAACGTACGCTAAATAACTGACTATCGTACGTAAGGATTGATCTAATAATGTAACTCAATTTTTAAGTCCATGGGGACTCTCCTCGTGCAACTGGTTCATGTAAGACAAGTGGTGTAAGACTTACGACCGAAATTTGGTCTCACACTCCAATAACGACTTCTGAAAACTAATGAAATCTCACTGAAGACTAAGTCTCTGAGAATATACCCAGAACTGTTAGTTACTGAGACAACTTCTGTAAATTATTTCAAGACACTAATTACGCGGCTAAATTTTTTCATCAATTGACAAATTGGAGCACAAGACCATATTTCTTAAGTCACTGTCATGAAACAAACTCCTGGTGATCATCCAGAAAGATCTGTTAATAACTTTGAAAATTGCTATACGAGTCTGAAGAAATCAGCAAGTGGGAATATCTGGATGCGCAGAGTATCGTCTATTTCTTATCTGAAATTTTATAAACACCCTAGACGAGTAAACATCTTTTGAAAATGTTTATTCAAAATCTGTAATTTTTGTAAGTCGTAAATATTCGTGTGGTGCGTGGCATAGGTCTATCGAATATAGTAGTCCAGCTAATCTACTTTTGGATTAGATGAGGTGATCCCGTTATGGAATGTCAGTAAATCCTGTTTTGGGGTGATATTACACAAGATTGTAACTTGACATTGTGCAGTTAATGATAGTTGCATTAAAGTGATATAATCAGTGAAAATGGTGTTTACAAATCTGAGTTGAATCCTATTCGATGGCATTGTATTTTAAGCGACTATTTCTCTGCTTGGTGATGTCACACAAGCTTTGGTTTCACTAACTGTCTAGCAGACTATGGCGAGTATAGGCCATTTGTAATAAAAACACAAAGACACATAGGGTTGTTTTATAGCTCTGGTCAAAGCTAATGACTTCGAAATGTCTTTGCCGTCCCGAACAATAATCGTTTCTAGATAAATTAATTTTTGATTTTATTTGGAAGATGGTATGCATGGCTTTTCTCCACAGCCGTGGATTAATTATTGTACGGGGAGTTATTGGCGAGAGAAGTGATTTTTGAGCAACCAGCTTCAGTGCGTAATGCATCCTACAGTCCTCGGGGCCGCAGCTCAACTTAAAATGACATGATAGGCGAGAAAGCGATTTTCTGAGATCGGCGATAACGCGAAATGAAACCTGCAACCTCTGGGTTCACAGTCTAACACTCTGCTGGCAGGGCTAAACCCCACACTAGGTTTTATACTCTCATAAAATCAATCTCGCATTGTTCCTTACCGTGATAGGATGCTATTTCTAATTAGCAGTTTTGATCAACCCCAAGAAACTGTGACACGTTTTCTAGAGCGTCTAATAATTTCAATGTTCTTGTTTTCAACGATTTTATGATAATAAATTGAAAGGCTTGTTGCTTTTTTCCTTTTTGGCAAGCCAGGCGAGCTTAGCGAAACGTAGCTCTAGGTGTACATGTATTTTAGTGGTAAAGTCGCCGTCTTTGATTTCAGCAAAGGCCAGGCAGACAATGGCGAAAATTGGCGGCATGGAATAAAATCACAAAACACAAAGGAATTTCTGTTTCATAGCTATGGTCAAAGCTATAACTTATGGAAGTCTATGCCATACACCAATAATCCCCATTAAATTGCGCTTTTCGGTCGTAGAGCCGATAATCGGTCTCCTTAACGCAGCTATTAACAGCTAGGGTTCAATCTCCTTTTAAGAAAATTAAATGTAAGTATGTTTGCAACCTGTTTTCTGGAGTTAATACCGGCACAGCAGTGCCTTTCCTTACTCGGGGGAGGAGTAGTCGACTATATTTTTGCGGGAGAGTGATGCTACAAAATTAAGGAGACTCGAAAACGAGTCCATTTGTGTAAGGATGTTCCATGGAAAATTCACCCTTTTGCGTAGAAATTTGTTCTAGTCGGAAACTCTAAACTTCTGTAGATGAGATTATAATTTTTTTAATCTCTTGAATAAGCCTAAATGAGACGCCATGTTGTCAAGAACGACTACATCTTTCGGAACGAAACGGTTAAAGTACACTGTCTCGATAATAAAATTTCTGTAGACTATTGTACTTGAAAACTTCGACGGTGACCCGGCACGTTTTGTATGGGATTAAATCGGAATTGGCGCACTTGCAGGGGAATTTTGTCGGAAAATGCAGCGTTTCGCATAGAATTCTGACGGAAAAAGCAACATTCTTGTGGGAAACTGGCCTTGAAAAACTGCCTCAGTGTTACGTCTTAGTTTTAGTAAATGGGGTTACCCTCCGGAGTTTTACCTCTCAAAATCATAGGCCGCCGGTCTAGTTTTACCCGATCTTTATGTCTTTGACACAACAAATGTCTGACCTTTGTACATGTAGGTGAGACACTCCATGCAACCGTTTGTGTTAAATCTTGACAGCGATGACAATGACTGAGCAATCACTCTCGGTCGCAAAGACCCACCCGGCGAAGGTGCATCAACAAAGAGGACGAAAACGAGGCTGCTGTTCCCCGTGACGACGTTGTGACCACGTGACCTACAACTAAACAAAGTTTGGTTTGGTTAGCTCACCATTGACATCGTGGTTAAGCCCTAATAAGACTTCTCACAGATGCTACAGCGAGATTGTTAATTAGGCAGGTATGTTAAATTAACAGTAACTGGAAAGGTGAAAGGGATGATTTGTGTTCTGGTCAATTAATCGGAAGTGGAAGAGTTATATTCAAGATTTACAGTGTTGATCCCACTGGCCTAGTGACGGATTGTTTGTACAGCGTACTGTAAAAGGTTTTGTGTGACGCGTGTAATTGCCTTGCCTGATAGCCGAATGGTTTACCTTGGGATTTATTATGGCTGGATGTTGTGGTTGAGATTTTCGATCACTAATGCGCCTTGTGATGTAGCAGGAAAACCAAAGCGGTGTTTTCGTTGGCATTTGCCAGTCTAAGCCAGAGCACTTGGCATAGAAAATACATCAACCGCGAGATTTCAGTGAACTCAACTGATTAATTTTCTGCCACATAGCACTTTTTCCAGGATACTGAGAAATTATTTGGTTCTTTTCTTTTTCTTTCTCAAAATTCGTAAGAGTCGCCATGTTATATGGACAGAACAGACCGCTTGACGTTTATGATGTTGTTCAGAATACGTACGTATTTGTACGTCTGCGTATTCGCTTTGAAATTTCTTGGATTGACACAATTTTCTTTTCTCAAAATAAGTCATTGAACATAGCGCATTACTAAAATCTGGAAACGCTTTCGTTATTTAGCCTCGTTATTCGTCAAAAACATTTGAAATCGTGTTCTCTTTAGTGGCTATTTATTTTTATGTCTTGTTGTCAGGTAATGAAGGATTGTCCTATCTCCTTTCAGACTGTACTGTTCATACCGCGACAAAAGATTACATAAAACTGACCTTATTGAACATCTTAATGATCGCAAATGCAGTTGAAACTGTTGTGTCTACGAATGTCCCGCGTCTCTTCGTGATGAGCGTGTGCGTAATCGCACATGAGTGTTGTTTAGACCCTTTGTGTATTCACAGTGACAAGCTTCAAATTCTCCCTGATTAGTTTTCCTTATGCTATAAGTTTGGCGATTATTCATTCACCAAGCATATATTTCGGACCTTTGGCACCAGCCCAATGGGTTTCGCATAAGGTATTGTTCACCAAACCCCCTCACGATGAACGGACGTCCGACCATGAATTTCAATAATTACCGTTAAGTTTGAGTTTTCTATTGTGCAGAACACTGGCATTGCCTAGTAGGATACCACTGCTGGCCTACGTGTCATTGTATGCAATTCAGCGCATAGTTCTTTGCGGCGTTCAAGACAACATTTTGTGTCGCTCCGGCTTTTTTCCTTTTAGAAATTTTACATCTAAATGCTTTATGTATTTTAACTTCATTGGGGAACTTAGCTTTATCGTTTGATAACATTTATGAAATTTGCTTGTTATCATCGAGAAATTCAAATGGTTGTATGACAGACCATTCTAACCTCAATTCGTACGACGATCTGCCTCCCGTTCAGTAACGCTAGGACCTCGCTAAAAAGCAAGACTTCGCGAGATTACGTGAGATATTGCCGTGCATTTTAAATTCGAACACGTGGCTTTGACTAGGTTTTAGCTAGGTCCTAGCGTAGGTCCTAACGTCTACTGAACGCACGCCTGGTCTGTCGGCTATAAAGAAAGTCTGTCTACGCAGTTGAGGTAGCTTTAGAGCTTCAGTGCACTGGCGATCGTTTTTATCTCCAGGCAGAATGCCGTCTTTGTTTACATATAATCATAGATTTTCATATCTTTCTCTCGCAATCACTCCGTTATCGCATCAGTCGTGACAACAAATCCACTTAGAGGTGTACGATAGCATACTCGTCGCATTTCTAATATTTGATTACTTGCCTTGAAGTGCTAAAGCGACCCAGCGCTATCTTATTACTAAATGAATATGAAAAATTCATCCTGCTACCAAGAGTTATGTTAATGCCATACCACAGATAACGTAAACTCACAAATCACGTTTTTCGCGTGAGCACCGTGTAGATTTGAATGCCTTGAATTAGGTTTTGGTTTTTGCAACAAATCCTTATATTCAGTCGCATTCCTTCTGGTTTTTTGTCCTTATGACATGCACTTATTCTATTTTGTCTCTGAACGTCAGAAAGTCTTGGGCAATTTCTTGTTTTATTGTAAGATCAGAGTTTTAATAAGTGACGTTATAGACGAGAAAAGTGATTTGCAGAGGATATCCCGTCCTTGGTGTGGTTTCGAATCGGTAATCCTCGGTAACCCCCGCTCAGCAATAAGCCCTAAAATACGCTTTTCGTACGTTAAAACGTGGGTCCCTAGATTGGCGAGTAAGAGGGTTGAAATTCGTTATTATCGAAACGAAATATAACCAATACCACGTGCCCTTGCACTCTTTAAAAATAATCGCGGAAAGTTCAATCTGTGTCTCCAGAAATGCCTGAAATATTGGCAATCACAAGCCGGCGTATTTGTTGAAAAGAATCCAAAACTGTGTGAAAACTCGTAAAATGTTGTCATATTACAGAATCAATGAATAGCGATAAAAGGACAAGGACCTTGTAAGTGGTCAACGATGTGCGCCAGTCACATAAATGAAGTAAATTATAGGTTGATTTGAAACAGCACTAAATTTGAACGGAATTTCAACAATACATACTGATTCGAATTGGTTTAGCGTTTTTACAAGTATTAGACACACTAGGCTCGTTAAATGCATCATCCATTCATGTTTAGTATTAATCATCACCCATTTCTCTTTTACAGATATGATGTCTAGTTCAACGCTACCCTCCCTCACCCCGAGGGAGACGATTTGCACGCCTATGGCAATGTCACGGCCTGTCACCACAAACAGTGTTTACGGATCCACTCACACATTCCAGAACAGGAACTTTACATACGGGTTATACCCGCCGTTTATACATACAAAAATACCCGGGAGGGTAAATCCGCTGGTGCCGCCCCCTCCAGCCAAACGCATGACTCACATGTACGAGACGCCGAATCCTCATTTTGAAAATGAGAAAAGGAAACTTTTAATGCAACAGAGAGAACACTATAGATATCACAATACGTGGTCAAAAGCGTACTATGGGTCACCTGCTGAGAAAGAGGCTTACAGGTGAGTGAATTAAACCGTGTTAAATGCACACCTGTTTGAACTTGTGGATATGGGATGTGGTATCAAGTGGAATAGAACTCAGAAACATGAACATTGCATAGTCTCTCTGAGAATACAATAATTATTTGAAGACCGGGATATGATTCTCTTTCAAAAAGTGAATGCGGTGTTCTTTCGTTTGCCTATATCCCGGCGTGAGGCTTCAACTTATCCCGGGTTGTAATCGGTTATATTTTGACTGGATTGTACATGTAGTTGGAACATTAATAGACACGTAGCCTACCTAAACCTTTAGAGATTGGGTTGCGAAATTGGAGATTCGGTATTGCGAGATTGCATTGAAAAGTCTCCACTGCATAAACGCCACCGTTTTGCAGGGGTCAACTCCTTAAACCTGGACCATGTCATTCTCTGGACAGTTCATTTTTTATCCATGACGTCAGACACACTACCGGGGAGATGGCACGTTGTCAAAAAGGAGATCATCTTTGGCAACCACAGTAATATCAACCATCCACTTATTAAACTTGTGCAATTGGCTGCTGACTGGGAGCCCTTTCGTGATTAATCGAATACGAACGCACTCTTTCGTAAGGATTTTTCACAAAAGCGCCATTTTGGTCGAGAGTGAAAGAAACACCCTTCAAGCTTCACGTCCGTTTTACCTCTTCTATGGGAGTACCCCCATGGAATCGAATCAGCGGTGCCAACTCATATAACACTATAAAAACCGGTTGGAAAAATAAACTCCACCTTTTGCTTATAATTTGCCTTGAAACGTGTTATTTATACCCTCCAACTATAAGTATTTTCAGTTCCCTATTCCCAAAACCGTCGCCTATTAATATTGTTTGCAAACGCAACAGCTGATGTCGACGATAATCCATGAACGAACAAGTGGCCGGTAGACTAAATCTCAAGTGACTACTCTTTTCACACCTATCAAATCTTAAATGTAAAGTCTGTGTTGATATTAGCAATTACAAATAGTAACAGCCCCGAGTACAAGCATTCGGTGTGTACCTGTACGCTTGGTTACTATTCACGGCGGATTGAACCGAAAGTAAACCCTGCAACCGCAGAAGTGCTCGCCTATAATGCCACGACCAAGGTGTTATGAGACGATGAACCAACAATCGAGGTCAGGTTTTGTCATGTATACCTGCGTACACGAAAAATGAATAGGAAATATTAGACTCGTTAGGTAATGAATTGGGAAAACAGATGCTCGTTAGCGTGTTACAGAAACCTATCTGTACGTTGTTTTTTTTTCTGTATCGAAAACGATAACTGGAAGTCTCGTAGTGCTGACGACTTCTTTACATTGCAGCAGGGTTACTAACCAAGACATGTTTTATACTCGAATGTTATCCTGACGAGCCCAAATACAATTTCTTAAGTAGTTTGCTGGAAATTTATTCGAATACAGTTCGGTTCCCCAAACGCATATGTCACAAGTAACGTTCGAAAAGGAGTCTCGATTTCTTAAGTAAACGCGGTAGGTAGAATTGTATAGTTACATCGAATGCCTTACTGTTGTGCCTACCTCTAAATGAAAAAGCAATCAAACACCGAATGTTTATGCGGAATCGACGTAGCAATTAATGGCAGGAATTTGTTGACTCTTGATATCTGATACGTGGACGTTCGTTTCCTTGTTTCTAAGTGAATTCCTATTGACGACTGGACAAATCAATCGTTTTCAATAGTTATTCCGTAACGCCTTTGCCACGTAAGTGGTTCTCACAATGACGTCAATTGTCAATTTTGAATCGAGTTTCACGAGTTTCTTTCATTAATTATTGACTTTTTCATTTGGTTTCCCGACTTTTAATGAGTAGAATAGATTAGTTGCTACTCAAATGATGGTATTAATCCCGTCAATAGCTCGGTGGCAACGGTTAACTGTGCACTATAGTACACTCGTTACCAATGGTCACCGTATTCCAAATATATCTTTTAAAATGTTCCCTCCCTTTTCTCGGTCTTAAAATATGGAAATCGTCAAATTAACCTTAACTGGTTTCATAATTGTCCTTCTGTGACGACTATGGGGAAAATCAGAAGCGATTTAAATGAAACGGTCAATCTTGAGAAATGTCGCCCGAGCTGATGGCTTCTTTGACAAATAAATTCACTTGTCAATGTGCTCTATAGGGGGTATGTTTGTGAAATCATTTTCAGTCATCATGGCACAGAAAGATTTGAGTTATATATTCAATGTTTTTCAATCGCTAACTTGTCTGTATAATATTGAGTGTGAACCTAAGTCATTTTAGACATTCTTATTCACTCAGCTTCGAAGTATTGTGTTCTTACATTGAACTTAGTGAGTCAAGCACACTGACTGACTTAGTTCCAAGAATTCGTCTGCTAGCACCACGTGAACTACACGCGCCAGTTTTCAAAAGATATTTTCCGTTGATTCACGTTTTAGCGAAAGTGACGATTTTTTATAATTTAATTGCTTCTCCGTCTGTTACAGGCGACAGACTAGGCTCACCTTAAAACAGCAGATGGCGGACAAGTGGGAAACTGAAAAACTCGACAAAAAGGAGAAAGTACGGGAGAGCGCCGTAGCTGTGTCTATGGATCAGAATTGTTTACAAGAGGACGCGAGAGATTTTATTAGAAAATACAACTACTTGAAGCAATTCAGGGATGAAAACAAAAAGGTAAGAGCGACACAACATTTCACGTCTTGTGTTTTAAACTTGTGTGAACTGAATTTACTTGCATTTTTGCCTTCATTCATCTATGTTGAACCTTGTCGGAGACCAGTGTTTCACTCTAAAGAGTTTATACTCGTTGAATAACTTGGCATATTGTGTACATGTAGTTTGTCCACATCCTTGGTCCTAGGGTCATTTCACCCAGCAGCCTGCAGTCGACTTCATGGAAGCCGAAAAATAAACATTCAAGTTTCTGGGTTTTTTTGTGAAGTCACGTCAGTTCATACTTGGACGACGAGAATGCAAATGTGTTACTGTTACCTAACGGACATGGGATTAAATGTATAAAAGAATCAGTGTGAGGAGGGAGCCAATCTGAGCAATTGTTGTGTGGGCTAGCCTTCGTTGCTAAGTTACTCGGCGTCATTTCTATGACTTATCGTGAGGCCAATAGAAAGGAGTCGTCTAGTTTCTTCTATATTGGTGGTCGATCGCAGTCTCTGAAGTATGGCGTCGTGTTGGATTTTGACTGCAAATGCCAACTTCGCGATTGTACCGCCTCATTTGCAGTGCAGCTTCAAGTACGACGTGTTCTCACATTTCCTCTGTTTGTTTTCAGTTGATGGAACAGTCGTGGTTTAGAACCCGCCAAAACACATTCCACGAACAGCAGTACGATCGTGAACAGCTCAAGTATAACCCGATCAACTGGAGTTGTACGTTAAAATAGACGTTGACGTACCCCGTCTTCTGAATTGAAATTACGTCATCCAGTCCCGTTGGAGAGAATTTGCACGATCTGATAACGTATCCTGCTCAAGTGCCTTACGTATTCTATCTGAACATTGTTTTAACGGTGCTCCATATTTATGGTCAAGTGACGATTTCTATCCGTGTATTATGTCCATGTTACAGTCAAATCAAAAACGATTTGCAAAATTTTAGTTAGTTCCCACCCTTGGCTTTTAACGCACGCTTTCTTTTAATTGGCAACTCGTGTGTTTGGCGGAGCCTGTGCGAAGACTTTGTACAAAGAAACTGGACCGCCCATTTACCCGGCCCAGAGACCTACCTCAGGTGCCAGCGGCATTAATGTATTATGAAATAGCTAAATCCATGTCTGTTCCAAACATCACGCCCAATTCTTAGTCCATTCACCCTGTATTGAAATGCTTCGTTGAATATGCAATTTCCCCGCCTGTCATGGGCCGGTAGTTTTAAAATTAGTGTTGATTTTGCTTTGTGATATTATGACTTACTCAATCGTAACTTCATGTACTGTAAGTCAATGCTACGTCTTGCCACGTCTTCAGAGAATCAATGCGCGACTTAGCGGGTGAAAGCGAAGTCTTAGTATTCAGCTCCACCTGGTGGATATGAAGTCACCCATTTCCACTCGTGTTTGTGAACTGGCTTTCGCTAGGGTTCTTAGCCATATTTGAATTAAATTAACTAGATTTGTACATAAAAGTTGCACAAACTTATAGCTATACCATCATCAATGTACCGTGAAAGTGAAGGCTTTCGATCAAAGCGAAATAGATGTTGACTTTTTGCAAAAGTGTGAGAACCACTTTACTTCTTCGCAAATGGGTAGTTTTCTCAAAGGCGGTATGAGGTACGTGGTACAGTAGTGAGTAAAGTTTGGCACAACGGTGTATTTAAAGCGAGTATAAACCGTCTCCCACTCACAAAGCAGATTTTATTTAGATCACTTGCAGGTACTGGTATATAATTGCGCTTCGCCAGAACTAGTGACGATTCGTTCGCGGAGACTCGAGTTGGCTCGCCGTTTTATGCGTAAGCATGGTCTCAAGGAATAACTGTCACGTCTTAGCGAATCCGGGATTCACTTCTCATCTCAGTAAGCCTGTAGCAAGTTATAACTGCAAGTGGTCTGAATCAAAATATCGTTCCTTGGACGGAACGCGGCATTAAAGCCGTGTGAGTTGTGCAAACACTGTAGCACTGCTTCAAACTGAATTTTCAATGTTATTTAACATTACTACAGCACATTGTACAAGTCAAAAGCAGACGATTTCAAGTTGGTGTTGTTTGCTAACTCCAATCGCTTCTGTGTTAGTTTGTTACCTTTCACATTTTATCACATTTATTTTACAATGTATTTTCAAATGTCATTCTAAATTAATAAAACGATAATAAAAAAACACGTTTCTTATTCACGGAATACGGCTTTTACCGTGGCTTGGTATCCAATAAACGCTAAGTACTCTCAATGGTACTTACTATCCAAGTTCCACTACTGCCACCTGCAGTGTGGATATTACTCGCGTTGGCCTAATCTCTGGTCTAAACTTTATTTTCCATTTCAACAGCAAATATTAGAAAAAGCAGCTGGCCGCTTTAGAAGTTCCATCACTCACAACGATCGTAACCTCAGTTGAATATCATAGTGGCAAGGGAAGGCTATTGATAAGTCTTGATCATTAAAAACTATTAACCTGGAGCCAATTACAATGCATCGCCACAGCTATGTGTTCGCAGAAACGTGCTTACGATTCTCTCAGCTACGACAGGATGCGACACTGATAAAAGGGTCCACGGCTATTGAAAACCAAGGACGTGCCAACAAAATGCAGCGACCAGAAGTACTTAAATTTGTGACCACCAAGTGGTGAGACGCGGATTTTACGGCTCTTACAGGTTCAGGCAATCTATATAGTAACGGCGCAGTAAAGAGAAACAAGCAAACACACTGAAGTAAGTCCTCAACATCTGTATAAATATAAAAGCCAGCTACTGAAATCAAACACATAATACAAAGTGCAGTAGAGAGAAACACATCAACTTCTAGTGGCATTTCCACGCAGCGCCCTCTGAAGTGGGCGAAGCAGGGCCGTTGTTATGGCCCGGATTTCTGTAGCCGATTTTTTTTACCAGGAAAGGATCGTGAACGGCCCTATGGGGAAAAAGTTACACATTGGTTTAAGTTGGAGGCAGTGACGTCGACTGTGTGGACATGGCCAAACATGACACTGCAGTCGCTCTGTGTAATACTCCTCCAAAAATAATCTCAAGCTTTACACAAGTGTAGGTTTTTAGTCACACAGGCTACCTACCAAACTACATATTTCACTTAGTATAAGTATTATACTTTCTGAAAACACAAAAAATGCAGAATCTGACTTCATCCCAATCTGTCATGGATGACGTCAGGCAACCATGTGTTTAAAAAAAAATAGCAAAGAAGAAAGGTCCATTTATAACAAAACAACCGTATCAATAACATGACCCAATTTTGTTTGACATAAATGTTCAAGATCAAAAACGATGCTACGTTCTTTTGGTAACTTTTTTCGTAAAAACACTAAAAGTGATATTTTTCTACAGTATCTCGTGAAAAATTGGGACATTTCAAAAACAGTTCCAGACAACATGTTAAGAACAGTGCATTAAGCATGGCAATTGAAAGCTTCAAACGATACATCAATAATTTCTGAGATATGATGCTCCAAAGTTCGCCATTTAAGGTCTTACATGACCTTAACCTTTCAACATGGCTACCATTGACGCACAACAAACAAAAAATAACTTTGACAGACTAGGATCATTTTATACAAAATTCTTCCAACAAGGATTAGACTAGCAAATACATAAACGCTGAGGTTGGCCAATAGTGAAATATGTCAAATAAGCTCAGAAAAATCTGGAACTCCAACTGAGAATCAAACCCCAGGTCTTTAGAACGGGTGCAGCAGTTGGCTGCAAACAGTAATTACACAGATATCAGGTTTTCAGTAGCTCGGTGGTAAGAGCACTAGACCGGCAATCGAGAGACCTGTTGTTGGATTCCCGGTGAATGTTCCTGATTCTTCTGTGTTTATTTGATATATTTCACTGTTGGCCAACCTCAGCCTTTAACTATTTTTACTATATCTAATTAACAATTACTGGTAAATTGCTGAAATGTTCAAATCTCGTGTGATAAAGGCGAAATGCTGCTCGTTGGATGGATGACATAACAGTTGGCTGCAAATTGCGCAGGCATCAGGTCTTCAGTAGCTCGAGAATTAGTATAGCTATACAGTTAAAGCAAATTAGTTTCAATGACATAAACTCTGAAGTTATCCAAATAAATATCAAATAATAATAGTGTAAACACAACAATTCCCTTATACATCATGCACTAACACATTTAGAATCAATGTAAAATAAGAATCCACAGAATAACAAAACTTATCCTGGGGAATGTCGAAGACAGAGATAATAAAACAAAGCATCAAGCTTGCCCTGACTCTCATTGTCACAAAGCGGAAGCTTATTTCTAGAGTCTAGGCGGAGCTGCTATCAATTTACAACCTACACCTTTGTTCATACAAACATAAACTGCTCGCTTCAGGCATGTCCTTGAACATATCACATGACTGACATACAGTGCACATATAAACATCAAAATTAGAATGAATAGTTAATGACAACAGTTTGAGTAATAAATCTGCAGCCAAAATGCAATAAAACATTAAACTTTTCAAATTATTTACAAACATCTTTCCATCTATGTACACATGTACAACACACACACACAATCTAAAGTGCGTTGCTAATTGAAAAGTCGTACATAATTCAAACATATTGAACAGTATGGCAAAATAGCATCATCGGCCTCAGTTCTAATTTCAAACAAATTTCAATTTAAAAACACGAAACAAACAAACTAAGCACAACAAAACTGTAATGAGAAGAAACAGTAACATAAACATTCATTTTTGAAATGAAAAAAATTCACCAGGACAAGGCAACTGAACAACAGTATTTTCCCCAAACAAATAATTGCTTTGGCACGATATTTTGCTGCAATGGAACTTTTCTTCCAAAAATAATCTCATTATTTCAGAAATCGCATGAGAATATATTCACGGTAATTTTGAATTACAATACAATCTGTAGAATTTTGAAACAGAAGCGACCTCTGTCATCATAATTCACAAATACAGTAAAATGCAATAAAAAACATGTTACATAACAACAAAAGGCGTAAGGCTCTCGAACCTGGTTGCTTACCCCACACTTTGTCACCGATGAGATTTTTAATAGGGCCGTGTTGGATTACATGGCAGTAGAACTTTCCGTTGTCCGGAGTTAAAAACGCATGTGACCTCGTTTTGCAAATCAGGCACATTTTCATGTCTCTCATTGATGTCAGGAAGGCAAAGAATTTCACATCCCCAATCCACCGGTATTTGTCCAGTTTATCAAACTTTCTCACGTCGGAGTTGCAGCCCACAGCACAGCAGTAATACTTCGTTGGCATCGGAAGAACCAATAGAGTAATGCAACAGAGAAAATACTTGTAAAGAATCGGACAACAAATGGCACCAAAACGAGGCAGCAAATGTTCCTGAGAGATGTTTATGGCACTGTGGGTAAATACAGCGAGATTAGAGTGCGCTGTGTAATCCAGGACCGCCCTATTCCCTCTCCACAAAATGACAGCCCATTCCTTGTCCCCATCCAGCTTTTACTAGTCTATAGAGTTCGAGTGAACTAAAGCAATACAGGTTAAAGCCAACTATCTTCATAAATTGCTACACAAAAGAATGTTCAAAACTTTGATGAAATGAAAAATCACCTACACCCAATTTTCAGAAACAGGAAAATATAATTTTGGCCAAGAATGTCATAAAGTGTTCGTGCATGTGATGCGATGCTCGTGCGTATGATTCTATTGGTACCCCTGTGGTTGTAACTTACAATTTCAGTCAGCACACAATTCACCTACAGGACTCACCAAGACCGTCATTTAATTTGAATATTCAAAATTGGGAACTTTATGTCAATTACAACATTTTTGCTCTTCTTCAAAATGCAATGTCACATTTGCAATAATGAGTCTTTGACCAGCTTAGCTATGACCAGATTACGCACTTTGATAAAACAGACCCTGTTTATAATACGTGGCTATGTCATGTTATCGCGCCTTACTCCATCTATAAACCAAGTGATGAGTATGGTTCTACTGCTTCGAAATTCATTGTCAGTCTTGTCTGGGTCGGGACGTGTTTCTGCGTTTGGCCGAGATGAAGAATGGCAAGAGAGAAAACGCCAGAATAGTGAGTCCTAGTAGAGGGCGGTAGCGAATCCAGCCGAGGGCGATGACGGTGAGAGAGAGGCTGATGGCCAGACTCACGTTCATCAGACAGACACCCATGGACACTAGGTCACGTACAATAGGGATCCAATCAACTGAAACCACAGAGAATAGTATTGCATCAACAGTTGATAAAATCTTGTCAAAGTTGTCCGATTTTGTTAACGCTAAGCAAGAAACAAGAAATACGGAAATTCTGCACTTAATTCGCACAAAAAATTATTGAAACTGTCTTTTTTCCTTTTCCAAATACGACAACTTTGCTGAAAATAATGAAAGATTCACCAAATATTGTTTTATGACATTTACACAGTGCAAACAAAGCCAGTAATAAACTAAAATTTTATTAATCCATGCTTTTGTGCAGAACTTTGATAAAATAAAATTTCCATTGTTCGTCATATTGTGTACTAAATACTAGAACTGCCACAACTTTCAACAGACGGAAAAACAAAATGTTTACAAGTGCAATAGTTTTCAAAAAAGTTGACAAAACTTCGACAAAATTCACCTGGTTTAAGTGACATCAATTATCAAAAACCCAGAAAATAAACCTTAGCTCTTAAAAAATTTGCAAAAATGTTTCCTCCGAACCTTGATAATTTTCAACAAGCATCAATCTCATCAACACATTTGCTAAAAACTCCCAACTTCCATGGAGGTACAGTCAAAAAGTCATTTTTAAGCTAATAGGTATGATCAATGACGGACTATTAATTGTCGCATATGCAAATTCCATAAAAGACTAACGGCAGTTATATACGACAATGGGACGGTGTTACCTAAAGTGGTGACTATGCTGGTCAGACAGCTGAACCCAATGAGGCACAAGAACCAACCCACAAATCTCAGCAGCCACGTCAGCATGGTGTTCTGGTTTTGTTCGCGAGCAAACATCTCCTGAAAACAATTCGTAAACATTATGCAGACCAAAACACCAGGAAAATGCCACTGTGATTGAAAAGCATCACACGGGAATAGGGCTATAAAGTGTCGAAATGAACATATTTATTTTGTACATATTAAGAATTTACACTTACTCGACCAGTTTTGAAAATATGTAGTAAATATTGAATCTTGTAAACTTCAGACTTCATCAAGACCCGTGACTATACAAACTTCTCAAATGTCAATGAATGACCGATGCATTGTCTAATGAAGTTAAAAGCACTGCCATTTTGTTTCAACCATAGAACAGTCTTCAAATGAACCTAAATATTTTGCAACATTAGCAAGCCTAAAGTTTTAACAGTCATTATTAACATATCGATTAGTAATTTGCCAACTACCAACCATAAACAATCAAGCAAATGCACCGAAAGATGGCGGCTGGAACTGCCCAGTTTCCTGGGGATCCTAGAGGCGAAAACAAATGTCCCCCATTCCTAACAGCAGTTTGCAGAACAGTACATAACACATTGTATCTGAAAGTTTTATAAGAATCAGTTACCCATTTCTGGGATATGATGTTCCAAATTTGGACATTTTCTAGGGTCCAAAAGTACAAGACAAAAGTAATCAGACAAAAAAACAACCTTCCCCGTCATGCCAGTTAACTTTATTTATAGCCAAAATGACTGATAATAACTGTTAGGACAGCAAAATTTCAATTACATAATGACTTAAAACAAACTTCTTAACTTCCCCCCTTAATTCCTCCTTCATTGTTAGTCCTGAGAGAAGAAAACTTTCATGACGCTTCCACCCATTTGCTGTGGCGAGGAATTCTGGGTAATTTTTTCTGTATACTTTGGGCTTGTACTGTACATGACCTTAAGCAAAATCATTTGATAAACTTCTGATCAAATTACGACGTATCCGAGAAAAATATTGCAGCCATTAGTTACAGACGGGTAGTCTGTGGGGCTTGGGATTTCTGAACAACTTGAAAAACTATTTGCGTCAAAATCTGAAATTTTGAAGCAAAACGCTCGGCAAAGAATTGGAACATTATTTCAAGTCAGATTTTTGTCAAGATTTTACCATAACACAGATAAAATGTTGATGAAATTCATCAATCTTTGGTAACTATTGTTCCAGTAACTACCCTCAGCGAGTGTGCCCCCAGGACTTACTGAACACCCATTACAACTCCTCTCACCTCAGCCTTGTATGAACCCAGGTACAACAGCTCAATATCCAAGCCAACTTGGGTCTGGTAGTTTCTCAGGTAATTAGAGTCCTGGCGAGCTATCACGCTGACCTAGAATAATATCAGGTGAACATAACAAGTTGAGTACTTCAATAGAACTAGTTCATAGAGAAAATTATGACAGCAAAAATTACAGGCCACAATAAAGAACACTGGAATAACATGTGCACATTGCATGTTTCAAAAAATACAAACCTGTGTGGAATCATAGACTTTAGTACATGGACTGCTAACTCCGTATACTTTCAATGGAGAAAATCCGTGCTCTTACAGAAGCAATGACGTCATTATACACTAGCAACACCTGGCCAAATTATCTGGTTTTATCTCCGGCAAGTATGTTGTCTGCTAATAATGGTCAGATGTTGTGTAGCCACAACACACTAACCGGAGACTGAAACAGATCATTTAGGAGAGTGGCGCCTCCTCTAGCATAGTCGGAGTTTCAAATCTGTTGTCTATAATCTATGGTGGAATGCCTTGTTTTAGTCTATTCTTGCGGTATCAGCAACTGCAAACCACAAAGGCTTTTCACAATAGATGAATCGGAGCAGTATACTGATGTATTTCAAAACGTCAAGCAATCAGAATGTTTGAACATTATTCATCTCACCAATAGCAAAGTCCGAATTAATTTTATTCGGTCAACCAATCAGGAGTCACGTTACACAATCTTGTCACACTGAAAAGTGCAACGAGAGGCTCTGTAGCTTTTAGTTGAAATTTATTTGAGAATTAAAAATTCAGCTGTCATTAGCTTAGTTCAAGAAGTAACATATAAGTGAGTAAAATGTCAAAACGTTTGTATTTTCTGCAAGAACAACAATTTTACTTAATTGGGATAATTTTTCACTAATTCCTAAAGCTCGCTATCTGTTGATGGTCAAAAGAGTGAAGATACGAGCCATAACAAAGCCTCTTAGTTTCAAAGGTGATGAGCAATAATCAAGAAGTAAACAGAGAAGGCAGGGGCAAGACGCCCACTCGGAGTAAAACACCCATGTCCTTTTAAGCTTTATGAAGCACGTATATCACACGTGTAAGCGACCACTTCACTTTTACTCACTCAAACACATATTGTAACACTACATTTGTAGATAATAGTATGGGTTATAAACTAGTCAAGGGTCGTGGCGTCTCTAGTAACAAATAAGCATGCCACAGATTAGATTTCTATAGACAATTATCTACCAAATATAACATACAAAACGATGTCAAAAGATCATATGTGTCCTTAACCAAAATTGAATGAACACTGTAGCTTGTATGACATGTCTACAGGTACAAAACCTATCACGAGGTGAGGGCAAAATGCACAGGGTAGGCGTCTTGCCTCAACCAGAAGTCTTTCACCACACCCAATACCTAATTTAGCATAGGGTATCTGTTTTGAATACATGTGCTTTGCAGAAACTATGCACTTTTACAAAGCGAAAACATCAAAAAGACAGCAGGGTGACATTACTATTAAAAAGCCCTAGAACTTATTCAAATTGGCACTGTCCTTGTCCAGACCAAGCATGGCAAGAGCATAACTTGGGAGTGTTGGAGGTTGACAAATAATTGTCAATTATGTTGGAAAAAGGAAGAAAAAGTTAGACAAGGGAAGAGCAAGGTGGGCAAAAATGTTCATTTAAATAAGTTTTCATGATTTCGTGATGATGTGAACTCTTTATCTGTCGGTGATAAATTTACGGCCCTACCCTTTAACTGTGGGTTTTCTAAAGTATACTGTTACTTCGCACTTTTGTAAATTTATTCATGTTGTGCTAATCAGAGGGTAATAGAACCTTGTTGGGAAAATCCGCTGTTATGACAATTTTACCACCATTTGGCGACACAGTGGAAAATCTTATCTCTATTTCCACATTTTTTCAGTGTCCAAAAATGGCGATCTGAAAAACGACTTTTTGAGGTCTATGCTAGCGTAGTAAAGCAAATAACGGATTCCGGTCACCTGAATAGAATTGGCGCTTATTGATTTGTGTTCTAAGAATGAAAATTTCCATTTTACCGATCCAAAAAGCTTGTATGAATTATTATCGGACGCCTACTGTACGAACTATTGGAGACAAATGGCATGTTTCATGGGTCCTGTACTAACCAATAGAGATGTGTACAAACTATTTTCCTCTCGGACGCCTACTGTACGAACTATTGGAGACAAATGGCATGTTTCATGGGTCCTGTACTAACCAATAGAGATGTGTACAAACTATTTTCCTCTCGGACGCCTACTGTACGAACTATTGGAGACAAATGGCATGTTTCATGGGTCCTGTACTAACCAATAGAGTGTATGAATTAATAAAGAAAACACCGTATCATTCTTCCTCATGAATGTTTTTCATGTAGTGTTCTGCATAAAAATGGATGAGGTATTGTTTCACTACAGAAGATGGTGGACCAACAAGTTCACGGCCACCACTGTGGTAACACTTTAGTCTGGGGTCACACTCATATGCTCTGCTTACTAATTAGGGGCAGATCGGCCTGGTTTGACAAGACTTTGTCGTGTGGAGTGTCTGGAGTATTTCCCACTGTGCACATGATCAGGATGTCACTGTACAGGGGAGATAACTGAACACCACGGTCACAATCCAAAAGGGGCACTAGATAATCATTTTTGATAGATTACTTGATTTTATGTGCGTGCCAGTTCTGCTCCTTGCCAATGATCTTGGCGGAAGCACAAGAGACAGAATGTACAGTGGCCAATGTGTGCTCACCCATGGCAGTCGGTCCAGTTTTTTGTTTTTTTAAACCTGGTTCCAAGTGATTTTTTTGTTTCCCCCATATAAATGTGATCGGGATCCTGGTCACAAAACATTAGATGATTCATCTGGGGCAAAACAGAAATGTAACGTCTTCAGAGATAGAAATTGAAATAAGAACATCGACCTCCAGCCCAACAGGTTGATGATCAGTGTTATCAGACACTTAGCTTTCAACGGGCATATCATTCATTTTCAGTAATGCTGTTATTTGAGTCATATGTTCTTGATATTTACTGTAACAGTTTTCAAAAAGAAAGCCAAAACAGAACGGTTCGGTGAAATATGTTTTAGTTATGTTAATATCTGAAAGTAATACATATTAGGATTGTTTAATGGCATGCCTTTACTAAAGGTGGCTCCTGTGCCATAATAGAGGTTTTAAAGATAATGTTGCATGCAACTTACATGATAAGAAAATGCTATTTCCATGAGGAAACACATTCATTTGGTGGATACACGTAAGTGCTACCCTCTATCATTCACTTTTGAAACTAAGCTGGCCAGTTACAATACAACCAGACAAAATTAAATATTTTTTTCTGGATCACATTTTTCTATAGGCCTGCACATCGAACCTGAAGTACCAACACATTGTTCTACAATAAAAATACAAAGAAAATTCAAAAAGTTAAATTTGAATGTTCATACATCTTTAACTGTTACAGATTAAATTCATTTGCCTTTCTAACAGGTATTCAGTCCATTGTGAGAACATTCCAAAGTACTGTGGGTCTGTGCACAAGACTCGTTTTGACATATGAATTTACCCAATTGGGTGAAAATACAACACAATGAAGAGTCCAGTAACACAAATACATGAAAGCTAAACATTGCACTTACACAATTTCAGGCGCATGTTTTTGGAAGTATCAATCAGAACACCATTAAAATACAATAACAAAACATCAGTAATTTGGACCGTATCTTCATTTATTTAACATTTAACTGTGCACTATAGACTATTCATCAGTAAAAATTAAGAGTAAAGTCCTACCACATCAGGGTTTCCTAAACCAGGATAACGCTCAGTCAGTCCAGCCACTTCTATCTTCACTCGCATATCACCAATCTAAAACAACACAGAAATGGCATTGATCAGGATGTGAGAGACAAAAGTTATACCTTCCAGAAAAATGGAGACTTTTAGCTCATTAATGGCGACAACATAAAGTCAGGATTCTATTAAGTTTAATTTGATGCCGTATTCAACAAAAACTTACAATTTTAATTGAAAATGCTTAATTGAAAGTGTTTAATTGAAAATGCTCAATAAAATCCGGAGGTCTATCAAAATGTAGCCCTCTCTGTTCAAAGTTTATTAACAACATTTAGAGAGCTTCAAATTAATACAACAGCTAACTAAAGACTGTTCATGGTTTACACGTGAATTTCATGAAGCGTGGAGTCGACATAACACAAATTAGAGATAGTTAGGAAGTGTGTGGCATACATGTGATGTATACGCGGGGTTCCACAGAGACACTATTATTGAATCATGTGAGATTTAGCAAAGAATTCATCTTCAAAATATTGTAGTGCACAGGTCAAAAAATGAATTTTTACTAGTAGGTTTTACACTTTTATAGCCTTGCCTTGCCTTCAATCTGTGATGACAATGAAAGTAGGAACAAAACAGTTACAAACTGAACAGTGCAAAGAGAATTACACTTGGCCTGAGATGAATTCCGTAGACCACGTCACATTAGGTTGCACTTGTGACAAGAAAATCTTCGCCAAATGCAATGGAAACAGTGAATTCAATCCCACAAGTCAACACTCCAACCTCGCCAACCAATCACTTCAATGACCACCATTTTGCTAGGATGCACTAGAAAGCTCTCGAGTATGCTCAGTACACACTAGGGATCTAAAGAAGACGGCCATCTGCCAAAGGATTTCTATGAAACATAATTTTTGAACCTCACTAACTAGCTCTCCACAATCCTACTAAGCCACTATGGCCCTAATGAAAAAGCTTTGTGACAACAAATTACTTTGTAACCATACCTCTGGGTGGATGGTATTCTTTGAGTGGTAGAACCATCCATCAACAAAGATGATATCATGCAACTTTGCACCTGGGGTGGGGCTAATCACCTGATAATTGTTAATTTGATTAATCAGACCTGCAAAATAGCAACAGTGACTCATTAGCAGGTTAGTATTCAGATGTGATTAGATTGGCACAAAACAATTGATGATAATGAACAAGACACTGAAGTTGGTATTTGATTTGGAACAGTTAAAATGCACTTCAGCCTCTTGTTTATATGCCGTATATGCGCAACTGCACCTGCACCTGCATGTGTTGCAGTACTTGCAGCGAGAATTCGCGCATACACCTTTCTGTGAAACACACTGTCTGATAACTAAGGAAAAAAAATTTAAAATATAGAATAGCATGTGAGACTTGACGGAACAGTTAAAATACAGGTCTGGAGATATTTACGTGCTTTTATCACAAACACCACAGGTACTAAGAATGGACTGTGGAAACACAGAAACACATACACATGCAAACACAACAGAAAGCTGGGAGCACAGGCGAGTTCACCTATATGCAAAACATTTGTGCAAATTATTTTTTGAAAAACAATGAATTACTCCCATCTGGTGCAATGTATCGTTGCAGATATAATGCTGCAAATATAGTGTTGCAGATATAATAATGCTAATATAGTGTTGCAATAGTAGTGTTGCAAATATAACGTTGCAAATATAACATTGCAAATATAGTGCTGCAAATATAGTGTTGCAAATATAGTGTTGCAAATATAGTGTTGCAAATATAGTGTTGCAAATATAGTGTTGCAGATACAATGTTCAAATTGTGTTGAAGATAAAGTGTTGCAAATATAATGTTGCAAATACAGTGTTGAAAATGTAGTGTTGCGAATATAGTGTGACAATTACAGTGTTGCAAATAAAACAGCCACGTTTGAGGTATTTGTTCACATACAATTCCTTCTACACCCTCAACAGCATTGTAATTGGTGCTTTGAAAAACTGCACAGAAACCTATGTTGAACCCAACACCCAATAAATGAAATACTTTAAGTATAATTATAAACATTTTGGCTGGCAATATATTTGCCTTGCTTGCAGTAATTCACAATACTTGAGACGATAACTGACACCCAGGTTAGGCTCGAAGACACACCAATTTTAATTTCAATATTCTTATTTACATGCCAATGAGGCATGATAAAAACTACTTTTAACTCAAAATGGCCAAATAAGCTCGAGACAAAGACAGTTCATCAACCTCCAAATTTCAATTGGATCAACTTACGTTCCGACAGGTAAAAGTTTCCAACAGTGACATCACTAGCCTCTTGAGTGGTCGACTCCACAGGGAAACTCCTGAAACCAAAAAAAAAATTCAGTGTTTGCATTTTCCAGCTTCCTTCGCTTAGTAATCACACTTCAAATATCTTGTTCAACGCTTTTCAACAAGGAATCCACATGTTCTTAAATCCTTTATGTCCAAAGGAAGGTGTAACGTACACTAAAAATAATGCGCAGAAGATGGTGTCACTTGACAGCATCTGATTCTAAAAAGGGAGATTGTTGAAATTCACACGTTAAATAAATCAAAATGTGTTTTGTGGAAACTCAGTGCATGCGTCATGGCTCATTTCAGGTCTCATTAAAGTCACTCTACGTTAGAGATTGTCCTTGTGCACTGCAGTTCTTCATACGAAGACATGAGTACTATCTGCAAACAACAGCAATCACAACTGCACAACTTGACGTAATGGCAAGTATTGTCCGTCTCTCAATGCTCACCCTGGGTTCCTGTGGTTGTGAGGCGAGTCAAACTGCGAACTGTGAACGAGATCTGATCGCCATTGTTGGGCTGAAATATCAAAAATGAAAGCAATAAACATCCAACTCCTTGACAATAATAAGCGCTTTTGAAAGTTAATTTAACACATGGTAGTATCTCACAAATCTCAAACAAAAATAACTTCCAAAGGCTTCTAACATAGTCCACAACTACAAAAAAACCTTGTCCTGTGATGAAGGTGGAGAACATAAAAATCGCGTGTAATGTGATTTAGTGAACCGACTTTTTATGTCTCCGAGACAAGTTCAAGAGAGCTACATTCATGTGTGTGTGAGACATGTTGTCCAGTTAGCCTGCTTGAGCACCTGAATTGTTAAATCTAGGGAGCTGTCAACATTTATTTTCAAGAACCGTTCATTGCTACTCACAGTACGTGTATGTGGTCTCAACCCTGGTTTGGTCCCCTTCATTGTATTCCCTGAAAGATAAGGGTATAATTTTTAGTGTCAGACGGGATTACGCGGAAATATGCTACTGATGAAGCAAGACTAGCGTATGTCGCTCATAGCCGGTAAGCTTTTAAAAGAACTTGTCTTTGAAACCACGAAGTGTAGTAAATTCAAGCTTTTAATAACATCTTAAAAGTGTTTTGAAACTGTTTTGTTCTTTATGATATAGAGACTGGGTTTATGTAGGTGCAATCAGTCCACCAGGTCACGGGTGGCAGGTCATGAGGTTTATGGGAAATGTTCAATATCTTGCTTGTGCAGCTCAGTAAACATTCAACAATTACAAGCATTGCTACAAGAATTGAACCTGAGTCCAACAGGAGAGCCATCTACTCTACCACAAGACCTCTATGCCTTATCCGCTTGCAAGTATTTTGGGCTACTTATGCAAAACAATAAATATGACGGAAAATATCACTAAGTAAACATGGAACCTTTCTAAATGTAATCAACGAACAGGGTTCAAAACAACTCCAAGGTTTTTCAATAAGACAGTTTGGTGATCATGAATTTTCACCAAGATAAAATGGACCAGTGGATTACTTTGTTGTCATTACAGTAATCCGCGAGTTACTCTATGACAAACCTGTATGTTCCATTGACGCTGCCTTTATTCATAGAGTACATTACTTCTATGATGAGGGAGATAACAATTTGAAATTAACATCAGGTGAGATTATACCTCTTATGTTCTTCTTCCACCCACTGGTACATCTCGACCGTTCTTTTCAGCTTCGCGGCCGAGACCACCACATGGTATCTCTTGTCAGCCAAAACCTAAGAACACAGTTTGGAAAAAGTAGACAAATGACATAAGTTACAGTACAAGCCAAAAGTATTCGGTCAAAGTGACACGGAATACTCCCTCATGACAGCTCAGCAGACGTCAAATCCATCATCAGAGAAGTCTTCCCTTATGACTGAGACTGAATGGGAATTATAGGAAGTTAATGAGAAGGATAAGCCAATCTGTAACATGAATTTTGAGGCCACAACACTTATCACTATAAATATTTGCTGTTAAAAGAATTAATCGTCATGATGGGGAAACAGGATTTTGTCTGATTTTTGTCTTGTAATGTAGTTAACAGGTAATCATTTGATCTGTCTAGTTTTACAGTTTAAGGTTCATTATGACTTGTTCTTTAATAAATCTGCCTTCTGTAAAAATCTAATTTGATTTAGGTCATTTTCCATTATAATACTGCGTTCAACTTACTGCTTATTGTAGATCACATTTAAAAGCTTGGGATAAATCAACAAAGTGATTATTGCTCGAAATCATGCATGACACATTGAGTCAAGACAAAAGTAATAAGCACCATTGCAATGGATGCATGTCCAGTTCCACTGTGTTTGCGTGCACATCAATGAATCTAGTTTTTGACCAAATGAGAAAAGAAGTGTCCAGTTTTGGGGGCGAATATCAGTACAGAAAAATATTATAAACCAAGAGACCAAAGAAAGAAAATACAGTTCTTGGCAAAGGTAGCCAAAAAAAATCTAAGATTAAAAGGTTTTCAAGATGGCACTGTATGTGGTTTTGAATGATCGGGGCCAATGACCACCAAACTGTACTTGAGACTCAAATCACAAATTGACATATCACATGCCTTGCTTGTATTTTTTCAATTTTATATGATGTGATTGGTCAATTTTTTAGACGACTTGTGGGTAAAGTTTGATGGTCGCGGGCCCAGTACATTCCAAAAACCGCAAGACATTGGCTTAAGCTTGTGATGAAAAACCGTGAATTCAATGCCACAATTCAGCACTCCAACACTCCATCATTTTCCTGGAATAGGTTAGTACATTCCTGCGCACTCGGTCTTGCTTTTTATTCATTGCAAGGGCATGTGAAATCTCGTTTTCCTTGCAACAAAATTAGGTCGGTTAGAACAAAACATGAGTTCACCTTGTTCGTATGGAGTTTGCCAGTAATGTGTACGAGACGGTTATTGTTGTGGTCGAGCACAGCTGAGTTTGTTTCTAGATGATTTACACTTCTGAGGCCTTCATCCAATGACTGCGCAGTATGCACTGCACGACCCTGAAATGAACCAATAAAAACACAGACCATAAATTGAAGATTGATTCAAACAGCAAATCAAATTTGAGTGGAGTGAAAGTGAGCTATGCTTCAACTGACAACACCATTGTCTAGCTGTTTTTTGGCCCAGGTTGTGAGACACACTCTGATCCTTGGAAGTTAGTCATCACACAGTTTGCTGGCTGTCAAGACTTTGTCTAGCCTTGGTGAAAACTGTGCTTTAGAACTGTCTTCGTACAGAGGGTGCAAAGCATAATCTTGGGGCAATTCCGTTTGTGACGGCCTACAATCAGAGAACATATCGATCAATTGTGAAATAAATTTTCCTCCTGGGAAAATAATTAAACTAATAATCAATTGTTAGGTTTCGTATATAACTTTCATACCATGTCTCAATTTTTATACTCTCTGAGATAATTGCCTTGAATGGGATGTGACGGACGTACGCAGAAAATTTGAATTTTTGAAAAAAAAATTAATATATTAATTTTCTGTGAGTTGCATGAAGTTACAATTTCTTATTTTATGTGATGATTTAGTGGAATGCTTGAACAACATACTAGTTTTTTTGGCAATATCTTCTTAGAAATTTTTGTCAGACAACTTGATGTAAGATGATTAAGTGTGACGGATGTACGTAACGGACGCATGCTCTCAATTTCTATTATTAAATTGTTTGTTGTGGCTAAGATATTAACCCTTATCCTGCGCTAGGCTAGGTCAGCCGACAAGCCAATTATCCTATTAAAATGCGTCGGGTGTACTCAATCGCCTATAATAAGTTACAGCTAGACTGCGCAAGGAGAGTGTACTCACCCCAGGACACTGGTGTTTTTCATTCAGAAATTGTTAAAGCCCCGTATGCTGTTTATATATGTGAGTATGCGCATTCCACAGTTCATAGTTTCCTGTACATTTTTCTGATTTACAACATATGGTTGTGGTGAGTTGCTGCCGAGATATTTGAAAGTTTGCGCAAGTTTTATCTTGGCTGGTGCCAAACTTGGTAAGATGACTGTTGACCAGTTTCTTGAGGAAGTGTTCATGGACTCAGATAGTGAAAACGAGCTAGAACTGGAACTCGAAAGTGATGGTGACGGTGACTGGGAAACTAATACAATAGTCACAAGTAATGCACATTCTATCGATTCGGATCTCAGTGCAATTTTGGAGGAGTTACCGGTCCCTGAAGCTGAGTGAACTTGGACGGGCCTACGACAATGCCTGGCTCATGCCCTTCGCGCATAATACAGAGCCTCTGAAACATGATGGAACTTATTCAGAACTGGATATTTTTGTGACTTTTTCACAGAATAGCTTTGTGTCCCCACCCGTGTTTCAAGTTTTTGCACACCAAGGTGAACTTCAAAACAGATTTTAGCAAGCGACAGCACCAGTCATAAATTTGTTAACGTGCAAAGTTGAAGTATGTTATATACTGTACATTCTAGTTTGTAGATGTGCTGTTACAGCCAATAAATCTGCTTTATTAAACATGCAAGTCCCATGAATTCCCTTTTCAAAATGCTTATTACGGTTTTTGAGTGTCAGCTATAATGTTCTCATGTACGAAAACAGATAAAAACAAAGGGTGTCCAGTTTGAAAGTTTATAGAATAGCTCACTTGCGAGTTTCTCGCTAGTCACTGTGACGTCACCAGAAAGGGGGCAAAACCCGCCATATTGCTCTTGTTTTGCCCCGAGTCTTTGCTACACACGCTAAAACTTACTGGAGTTCTTATGGTGAATTTTACGCTTAAAACGTTAAAACAACTTAAGATATGGTAGATGGGTCGTGGAATAACTGTGAATAGACGAAGAAAATGTGACCTTGTTATGTTGTGCGAAGCTGTGAACGGACTGAAATTGGAACTTAACCCGCTCTAGGCCTGAATGGCGCAGGCATACAGGGGCGATAGTGTATCCCCATAAAAAGATATTCACTTCAAAATACAGCAAATGAAATCAAATGAAACATGCATATGTGCACATGAAGTTATAATTAACACATACCCTGACTCTGGACACAATTTAGTCTACAAATAACTTGAGCATATTCATGAAAACCTCGCGGTTCTCTCGAGTTTCTCTCACTAAAGAGCCGCCATTTTGAAGAAGTTACGTGAAATCACGCCTGTTGACGAACAAAAAGTCCAAGGGACACAAATCTTACAAATTTCACTTGATATTTTCTCATGCTATTTTGCAAGTGTCACGCGCCAGGTCACGCGCCAGATCTCGCGCTTCGCTCAGTCTCGCGCTAGCCTTTGCCTCATACTCACCTGACTCAGTTGAACTACTTGATTGTGGTAATCGCGCGCGCGGACAAAGTTAACAGTAACCACAAAGTGGAGTTGGAATTCTTCGCCTAAGTCACCTGAATTCCCGTATATATGCTTCATCGAAGATATGCTTAGAAGCAGAAAGAGTCACTGAAGAAAGTAAGAGCCTTTTAGGTGCTAATTATAGGTGTAGAATGTATTTTCGACGAGGTGAAAACTTTACCAGTGAGCGGATTTCGCCTACCGCCCGTTTAATATACACGGGACGAAATTAGTACAGAACGCGATAGAACGTATTGTAGTGCGAATCTGAAGTTCATTTGCCATAACAGCAATGCTTTTGGACATTTTTCGAACTAAACGGCTAAAAACTCGAAGACAATAACAGAATACACTCTGCTACCGTGTTGGGCAAATGACCAAACGACAAGCTTTTGCCCCACTTCCCGTGACGTCACAGTTAAATCTCACATAATCTCGCGTTATTGTTATAAACTCACAAAAGGCCTATTATTTACACCATGGCTATGGTAAAGATATGTATATGGTGAAAATCTCCATTAAATGCTGAACAACTTTTGTGCAGACCACTTTTATGTGAAGTTGACATTACCCCTTCAAATTTCCAATTTAAAAATGTTAGGTCATTAATCTGAGTGACCTTCGTAACAGCCCAGTGCACAACAGCAGTGGTGACCTACTTAGCTCAGCACACAGGGAAAGTTGTCTGAATAGAGGCTTAGCAGGATAAGGGTTAACTCAGAATACTTCAAATTTCAGTTTTAAGCTATATTGGTGTTCTGCTACTGATTCAATGTTGTTTTAATCAAAATACACTGATAGGCCTTTAGCACTTGAGGTAAGCCCATGCTGGGAATGTACTCTAGGATTTTAACTTTCCAACAAATTTGATTAAAGATATAAACTAAAATCCTCATTTCTCTTCAAAGATGCTAAAAAACTTGGATGGAAATGAGAGTGATAATTATTTTGTATTTGACATATGTTGGCAATCTGGAAAACTTTTATCTGTGTTAAGTACATTACAAATTCAAAACTTGTAAGTAAACGTGACTATCCAAAATCTAAAATGGTGAAATAAAGTTTAAAGCATCATTAATCATCATTGCAATAAAATTTTGTTTAAATTAATTATTGTTTTTTTTTAAACTAAACTTACCCTAAGCCTGAACAAACTTATTGTCTGGGTCATGTCGCTGATAGTTCTGATGCATGGCCATGTTAATAACAAAGGTGATGTTTCAAAAGTATTAGAAACAGGACTTCAGTATCATCTTAAACAAAGTGTGAACTGGTTCAGCATGTTTAGTTGACAGCTTCGACTTATGGCTACGTATTTTGAATCAAAACATCAGTACTATCTTGCAGTTTGAAGCCAGACATTAAGTTAACATTAAATTTAGGATTATGATTTAGGAATAAGTTGAGATAATAAAATTATCAGAAGATGGTCCTTATTAGTGATTAGGTTTTCATTTAGCAATGCAAATTCATGTCTTCTTTTCAATATTAAAAAAGAGGCATTAAATAAAGTCACATCATGGCATGATATATGAGATCTAAAATTTTGGTCAATAGTATTGAGAAGCAAGTTAAAAGAGAATCTTGAATCATTTTAATTTTCGTTGAAAACTTTTGACGTAACTAAACTTTTTAGCACTTTTTTGTGATGGACGTATGGCACCATGATATCCAGGAGTTGGACTTTAACCCCAAAAGGTCAATGATGCACTACAGGTCAAATGATATTTCTAGAAAGTTCAGGCTTCATGTGATTGCACAAATTTGATATCGTGAAATACTAATAATTAGCTTTACGACAGTAATTAGCAACACGCATATAAATCGAGAAAGTTTTTAGGGTCAAGTGACCTCCAAAATGGGTCCGTTTAGGAAAAAATTGAAAGTTATAGAAAATTCAAATCTAAGTCCTGACACTAGAGAGACTGGGCTTTCAGATGAGACCATAAATGTTAATCTAGTCACAATTTTAATTGCCTCTAAGTTGACCTTTTCACAGAATTTCCTCTTGCACACAGTTAGTCTTCAAAAACTACCCGACTTCGAGAAAGCCAATTTGATTTCCCACGTAAAAAGTATGTTGTTAATTTGCTAGTCTGCAGTTTGTGAACCAATAATGCGCATCAACCATAAAATTGAGTGCCATCTTTTGTTCAATCTTTCTTTTCACCCCTTGGTTGGCTGCCGAGAGGCTATAACTCTCCTCATCAGTCTCCGCACTAATTTCACCTCTGTGTAGTTCAAATGGTCGGTAGTCCAATCTGGTCACTAAATAAAATCACTTAATTTTCACCTCAAAAAAGCATATTTTACATTTAAAATTGTCACTTAAAAAACACTTTTCTTCAGCGAACCTGTTTGGTTCTATGCATATCCTCGATGAAGCATGTCTACGAGAATTAAGATGACTTTGGCGAAGAATTTCAACTCTAAATTTTGGTCACTGAACACTTTTAATTAATTTTCACCTCAAAAGTGAAAACCATAAAGTATGTTAACTGACATCACGCAAGTTAGGCCACATCGAGAGACTACAAAAAGGATATCCAGAGGAATTTGTAAGATTTGTGTCACTTCGACTTTTTGTTCGTGGACTGGCGTGATTTCGCCTAAATTTCACAAAATGGTACCCAGAGGCAGACACAGGCTTCCTTAGTTTCTGATCGTCACCAATATACAATGGGTATGCATATTGGGGACGATCAGAAACTAAGGACGATTGTGGCGGCAGCGAGAGAATCTTGAGTGAAACTAAACAGATTTTCATGGATATGTTCAAATTATGTAGACTAAATTGTCAGCTCCAGATTTAGTGCTCGTATGTGCTCCACTCATCTGTGATATGACCATTCCTGGAGATCAGATCGTTTAATTATATGGACTTTTACCCCTAGATTACTACGGCGCAAGACGGTGCTGTGCAAAAAAATCGCAGGGAATTACACGACAAGACAAGACATATGCCATGTGTTAATTATAACTCATTGTGTATACAGTCGTGTTTCATTCGATGCTATTCGCGATATTTTGAAATGAGTAATTTTTATGGGGATATATATATCCCCATAAAAATTACTCATATATATATGCTATCGCCTGTTTGGCCAGTGGCGTCCACAGGCACAGGCGATAGACAGTGACCACAGTCTGGCCAGATAGAGACGGTGGTCACTGTCTAGTGTAGAACATGGGCGGCGCAGCAGTGAAAAAAGTGGGGGGCTGTACACATAGTGTACCTAATTATCGGACGGAACCTAAATATCGGACATTTCATAGAATCTTACTTGAAGCATAATCTGAGAATTAAATGACACCAATTTTTGTTCCGTTGTAATGCATTCAATGTCCGGCACCGTCTCGTTTTTTACAGCGTTGCCTCGTTTTGATTTCACCGAGAGAGGGTGCAATTTAGACCC
>NMRA01000123.1:228620-266317 GCA_002633005.1 Phoronis australis | reverse complement strand
AGCCCCCCCCCCCCCCACTTTTTTCGTGACACGTGAAGGTGCCCAAACAAGTTCGTCACGTTTGCACAACGTAATCGACATTGTGTGATTTGTCGGATACACAATGCAGTGCAAAAATGCACGGTATGGATTTTAATAAACCACAGACTCACGGTTCGTCGATTCTTTTGTCATATACCCAGGTCAATCAAGAATTTATGTTTGGTCAATGGTGTGCCAACTTGTACATGTCCCAAACAGGGACTTAAACTACGTACGTGTTCCTTAAATTTCACCGCATTTGTGGACTTGAGCAAAGGCCGATTGACGAACTTTCTAATATTATTTTGTATTCTTTGCCGAGTCAAATTTGATACACACAGAGGGCAAAATTTACGAAGAACTCTCAATATTATTAAAATTCCATAATTAACTTTTTCATGCAACGCACCAAAGACTCGATGCCTGTTTATTTTTATTGAAATAAGGAATCAGTGTTCAGATATTTATTATAAACTAAGAACAGTAAAAGAAGTGACAGAAAACATGACATTCATGAGTGCACAAATACAGATTTAGGACCAGGCACCGCTCAAAGCAAGTGGAAGCTGCTCGTACGTCGTTTCTGTCCATGTGGCCCCTAAAGTAACTAATTTCAGCAGCTTTCAGTATTCACCCATTGCGTTGTGAGCTTCTCTAAATTTGTTGAAAACGATAGTCACGATGGTACGATAATTCGAGCAAAATGTCAGACATTGTTCTGGGCACCAGTCGCTTCATTTTTTCGTTTGCGATGGTCCCAAAATAAAGCGGTAATATGATTACTTTCCATGAACTATTACATAAATATAGATTATTACATGGCGAAGTCGTTATCCCCCGTTATCTAGAGCCCGAGTGGATTTTGGAGAATTATCGCCCGGGCGGCGTTAGCCCCGAGGGTGATAATTCTACAAAATCCACGAGGGCTCTAGATAAGGGGGATAACGACTGAGAACAAGTAATAATCTATTTATACCACATACTGAACGAGAAACATTGCAATGAATCGATCTACCTTTCTCGACTCGCCTCGGCTTTGTAACTACTTTCTATGTCAGAGACCCGGGTTCGGAGGTCGTGACCTTTTAAGAAAAGCCGACATATTTTTGTAAATTAATGCTTTTACTCAATTGAAAAATAAAACAAAATAGAAATAAGGTGAATCTATAAATTAAGGTTTAGCAACTGTTATAGCTTACTACACATTTTATCACGCTAAGCTTCGACCGGAAATATATCGTCTGCTAAAGTAGGTTACCCCTAGTAACTGACTATAATGCTCAAGTCAAAGGATACCGACGACACGACACCTGCATTCAAATTGGAGATCGGTGATTTACAAGTGAGAGAACACGAGAGAAAATTTTCACTGAATTACAATATCGTTTTTATGGAAATTATGCGTCTTATTTTTCATAGCGTATAATTTTCCGTGCAATGCCCTTTGCTGAACATGCGACTGTTGCGCGTGCTCATTTAAGTATTCTATTTTCACGTTCGATGACGTCAGCCGCTGAGTGGTGTAGTGGTAAAGTCGGCTACTCGCAACTGTTGAGGCCCGGGTTCGAATCCGGCCTCGGTTTCCCGCCAAAATGTTAACTCACTAGTCAGATAACTTTATGGGTTATTACACGGTCATCCGAGGCTAATATTGTGGTATAAAACACACATACTGGTTTCATATAAGGCAGGTTATAAATAGCAATGCAGTGAGCTCATTGAACAATGTTGAATAGGAATTGGAGCATTGCTTAGTGTTATCGTTCCATTCTCAGTTTTGAAAGCGGTCCATTCTGTCAAAAAACACGTTTTGATTCAGACCACTTGCCGTTGTGAAATCGGTCTTTCTCCTTCCTATCTTCTTCTTGGGAAGAACCGATATCTCGCTGTTTCTTCAAAGCTCGTAAATGTCAATGCCTGGCGTTGTGAAACGATGAAATGCCATTTCTCTGCAAGCCTAGAAAACGCACCTATTTTGATTATGACACAATTTGAGACCAATATCCTGACGGTAGATAACCTGAAAAACTTCGTTTTTGAATTGAGCTACGGGTTTAATGCCCGCTGTTGGCAATTTTTTTGACCCGAGTCGGATACATTCAAGTTGAGTACATAGTACAGTAAAGGTCATTGTTCTTTGTTCAACTTGTCACCCGTCGAAATCTCAAAGGGGATCTGTGTTGAACTACGGAACGTCTATTTTGTGAGAAGACTGGCCGGGACAGGGTAGCCTACTTCGTGTAGTTTCGGCTGACTCCGCCTACCATCTGCACGGTGGGTGAGCTGAGGCGCAGTGGATAATAATTTTTCTGTCGCGCTTTGTGAAACGTTGCGGTGGCGAAATGAATTTCATGAAACCATGGTGGTTGATTCATTAATATTCCTACTCCAATTTCTTTTAAAAATACGAGTACTTACTCATTTGCCCGTATCCATAAGATTTGCTTTGACGCCTAATTTCCATATGCCTGGAAAGGAAACCCGAATGGCGAATAACCCGAGTGGTTTGGTAGGTTCACCACTGCGACTAAAAATCGCGCGTGATGTGTTTTTTTGCACTTAGAAATATGAGATTACACCTGAGTCCGAAATTGTCCCAATATTGAACCCTCGGAGTAGTGAATCTTCGAAGTAGTAGACTGTTTGCAACGGCCTGGATTCAGTCTTTGAATATAAAATAGTAAAACTAAAACGACGACGCTCGTCGTTTTAGTTTTACTAGTTGTACTATTTTATATTTTTATCCGTCGGTAACTGCACAGCATTCCAACATCTATTTGATTCCAGTCCACACTGCAAGTCTTTCGGAACTTGTCTAGCCACGGGGTTGAAATCTTCGTTCCAACTGAGAAGGGCCACCTAGAGCACATGGAAACCGTATATCGTTGGAAATGAGACGGTCAATCTTCTGACGGTCCTAAGATGGTGCTGCGAAATGAACTTGAAACCCAAAGGTTCATTTCTTTTGTTAAATGGATTGTTATACTAGTACCCCACAGCATACAGTCATTTGGTCGAAAATTCAAGAAAATATTTGTGGCAAGATGTATTTCTGGGGAGTAATTGAGATTTTGTCAATGTCTGCGACTCATTTGTCACTCTGGGTATCGATGATAAGTGGTGGTCAAGCAGAATACAACTGTACCTACCTTTCATTATCTGTTATGGGCTATGTTTGCATTTCTGACTGTCCATATTAGGTGAACTCTTTGTCTGTGCCGTGATTCTTCTTCTATTCGGTTATATTTCAGGCACTAGATGGAACTGAGCGAGGTAGGGAGATCTCAAAGCAAGACTGACTTAGTTGGAGAACCCCAAACCAAGATGAGTAAGTATAGCTTCGGTAAGCAAACACTCGTTCTAAACTGTTTATGGTTTTCCTGCGTTACACAAAAACAAGTTTTGCAGGCATCAATTGTTGTCGTTGCTGCAGTCAGTCCTGCGGTAAATTCTTTCAGGCAGTCCTGCGGTAAATTCTTTCAGTAAAATTCAATGAACCCACCTTCCAATCAAGCTCTCTTTTTGCTGAAACTGCAACCATGACACTGCGCGACAGTTATTTAGACTATCGCATACTTCATTGGAGCAGGTACCGGGTGAGGGGGCCCGCACAACAAGATGGTAACCCACCTCCCTTGTTCATTGCAAAAAGTCTTCCTGGTCTAAACTCGTTTCAATTTGCGTTTGGCCCCCACGTTACCATCAATCCCAGATGGACAGCAATTTCGTGTCCGATCTTGAATACTGACTTCGCCAGTGCAGTGGCTATAGTGAGCCATACACAGTCATGGGAGGTACATGTATCCAGGGTTGTTGTCCTATGCCGACATGATTACGAAAGCCACCACAAATGTCTTTGCACTGAGTCGTTCCCTTTAACTGTGATATCCTACCTAGTACTACAACATGTTGTGTGAAAGTGCAAAAGACTTTTTCTACAATGAATTCGTATACTTTACAGATGACAGAATAGTTGTTGGTGGTGTTGTGGTTGTTGCTATAGTGGCGGTGGTCGCCATCATCTTGGCTGCAGTAGCTGTGAGCAGGCCAGGCCTTGGCCAGTCCAATACAGGATCGCAGGGAAATTCGGGTCAGCAATTACCGGCGATTGTCAATTGCTACGGACAGGGAGGCGGTTCTGCCGGTGGTAGTAGTGCTAACCGCGTCTACACCATCGCTCTGGGCCACAACTGGGGCGCGTATGAATACATGTAAGTTTCACTCATGGGCAGCGAAACGTCAATGGATGCACTGGATCATCTTCGCCGGTTCGGCTGAGTAAAGTTGGTAGGGCACTCTGATAGGTGTGTGATACCGGAAGTCGCCATCCATAGGTGGAGTCAACCAAATGCTGTCACTATTGCAGACCTCTTGTTCAGAAACCCATAGCATAAAAAAGTCAGCAATATTTCACGAGTCTGCACAATAATCTAGTTTGTTTACGAAGCATTAATAGCATAGACACATATTGCGTGAGCGACTCAAACGCTGTATTTGAAAACTGACTATGAAATTGATCTCGAGTTGTTCGTTAGTCAAGCTTGAAAATAACTGACAGTTCGGCAGTCCTTGAGAACAGGTTTTACATATGTTGACATGTCATGGCGTGTCATTTTTCGAAATAACCAGGTGTCACTTTTGCCGGCAGACCCAAAAATCACTTCGATTGCCGCGTAAGAATCAAACTGAGACTAATTTATTGCGTCAAAATCAAAAAGTAAGTTTATAGATTATAGTTAATTTAAGTTAGTATTTTTGTTCACATTTCAATAAATGACGAAGGACAATTTAACTTCTGGATTTTTTTTATTTCAGCGACAAGAATGGATACCTCTCTGGTTTTTCTAAAGATCTAATTATGGAAGGTAGGTTCCTCGCCAAAGACCGGAAAAAATTGTGCATTAATTGGGTATGAAAGATTTGTAGCTTCTAAACATACCTTTATTGACTTACAAAATAACAAGCAGTAATTGGATCAAGTGATTGCAGGTACCTAACACTGTATACTATGATAACACTTTGTTTGTAATCTACACGTAGGACGACAACTGATTGTCGTATTATTGGAAATAAACATTTCTTTCTAACTTCGACGAGCATTTTTGTTCAGGCAGCTATAACGGTCAATTTAATTTTAGATGTGGAAAATTCTGAGTGAACTGTACCACCATAACGTAAGTAAAGAGACCAAGAAATGGAAATCGGTGGACTAAATCAGATGGCTTGAAGGCCTGCACAAAAGTATACTAGAAAAAAGCTGATCTGTTGACTGTTAATTTTAATTGACTTTTCTACATTTATCGCTCAGTGTGTGAAGCGGCAGGCATGGACTGTCGCACAGTCTGGGAACCCTACGTCAACTGTTTCGACTCGCAAGCGGGACAACACCCTAATGGCGGAAAGGGGCTGATGGGCCGATGGTACGACGCATGCAACGGCTGGTACGTCACCGTAAACAGACAGGCCATCTTCAAGTTCTCATCAAGCTACCTGCAACCCTATAAGAGCCAGTTTGTTATTCTGCCGGGTAAACCCAATGTTGACCAGACGAACTTCGAAAAGTACACCATAGGTTAGTTTGAATTTAATAAGAGTGCATACTACGATCACCACTTTGCTGTAATACTGGCCATTGGACTCCGGAAACTGTAGGCCTACGAACCTTAAACTTACGTATTTTAAACAGTGGTATTCTGTTAAATGGGTCTATATAATTGCCATCAAAGTTCTGAAAATGTTTTATTTTGTAAGTAGAACGGTCCAAATTTGCCAAAATTTTACTACTATTGAGTTAAAAATTTTTATTCGATTATCCAATTTTGAGCACTGAACATTTTTTCTAACCTATAGTTTAGTCTGACTGTTAGCACCTGGTTCAAAATACAAAAATGTCTGTCAGATGACGTTACAATTAAAGTTCCGGAAACTACCGAAGAGTAACGGAATCCGTTGATAAGTTTGAATCATAAACATCTTATTACTGTGATATCTATGGTTGTTGTTGATGCGGTTTTCATTTTTTCACATTCGTCGCTCTAACGTTTTAAAGTTGTACAATGTGATTTGCAATGATACAAGAGGTGAACACTGAAATGTGCGTGGAAGGAAAAACAGCGATAAAGTTTTTAGCTCACAATTCGGAAGTTCCCGGCATTTCCGAGAAACAGCCAGATTGTGCATTACTTGGTAGAGGATGTACCAAAGTGCAGTGCAGTTTCCTGTCCCAGTAAATGACATATCAATAGACCACTTGCGGGTTTCCAAACTTAGCAGAAAAAACAAGTCAAAGTCGTCACACTGTGGCGTAACCCAGGGTCTTTAACTGTGCTTTTAGAAAACCAAATAATATTATGAGGTAATGCAAATCTCAGGCGTTATTCAGTCCCAGAGCCGTGCAACGAGAAATTTAATAGCAACGTGACGCCATAGGATGTCAATTGGAGGTAGAACAAAAATCCGCCTTGCTTCTCATCTCAAAAAAGTCTATTTATGCTTCGCAAGATTGGGTGTGCGCAATGTGAGAGCTACAAGCAGTAAACCCAATTCTCCAAGCGCCTTTTTGCCCAACAAAAAGCAGTCCAGTTAAGACTTTAAGAGATTGTTTTCCCAGGCTTCCTCGACGGTTGGGCTTACGACGAGAAATGCCTCTTCCGATTGTATAACAAGACCCTGCCGTCAGCAAAGATCAAGCACGCCAGCGGATACACGCAACTGTACAACTGGTTGAAAGATGGAACGGTAACTGGTTGTCTCGAATTACTGCGATGATTGATGTTTGTTTGGGATAGTTACATTCTCTTGCTTTTGTTCTGTATTTTGGCCTTTACAGCACGGATGAAACAAAACCACGTTAAAACGCGGCTATAAGGACGCCCGTTAAAAACTTGAAAACACGAGAATGTTCAAAACATTTTTCCTTACTCAAATTGGAGGTGATTTGTGGGTTTCAAAAGAGCACAGTTCGGTAAATGTTTGACACAAGGCTATTAAAGATTTGTCTGAACACAAAGAATTTGATATGGTGTTAAGAGCAGACACTCTTTGAACATACTTTAACGTTCACGAATACTACATTAGAAAAAGCAAATAGAATAGTATTAAAATTTGCACTTCCCATGTCAACGATGCAACTGAAGTGTTTAAGGTCGCCTACACCGCCCTCTCTGTCGTCGGTAGTAAGATAAATTTGTTTTCTTGGAACCCAGTCCAGGAAACCGTTAACAATTGTAGAAATAGCAATAATCCAAAACTAGAGATAACTAATTATAATGCCAGTCATTTTAAGATCATTTGGACGTTGCCTGTCTTCATCGAGAAGCAGCTTTTTTCTTCCATTTCGAAATATTTTGCTGATATTCATGGGCGGCCCCCCACATTTTTCAGTTCTACGTTGCACATTGTCTATAGGCGATGCACCACAGGGGGGCTTTGGGGTCTTTAGCCCCCCCCCCCCACTTTTTCAGTGCTGTGCCGCTCATGATATTCATTTCGATTGCTTTGCATGAAGCAAGAATTCATTTTCAAATCCACGTCATCATGTTAGTACCGTAATTCTTTCAATGCAGTTTTTGCTTTAACGCCCACACTGCACGGTAGCATATGTAACCTTGGTTTCTACTTTATTTTGAACATCACTCCAAGCGGACCAACGTTATAAATTACCGAGTGTTATGAAAGGTTAGGCTTTTAATTACTTACTTTCGTCTACGTCACTTCGAGAATCCTTATAGGCCTACGTACGGTGTTTTACTCAGACCCTGTTCTGCAAAACTAGTCTAGGAGTTTCCTACCGTTAAGAGATTAAATTAGTTTCATATTTCAATAAACATTAATTATTGGTGGTACTAGACATGACATCTAGAGTAACAAAAATCCTCTGAAAGGCGTCTTTAAAAACACTTTAAAATGAACTTAACTTCAGGTGTGTAAAAGGAAGTGCATTTTTCGATTTCGGGACTCTAGTACATCAAGAAAAGTTAGCATTTCTCTTGTTTTAGGTCGATGCTGGTTATGTTGGGATTGGGGACTTGAAGGAATACGTTGACAAAGGTGACTTGAAGCGCGTGGGAAATACTGGATCGTGCATGGTCCGTGGCAGCGCCATGATGAGCAGAAAGGACAGCGATTTCACAGCCCGCTGGAACGAGGGATTCAACAAAGTGGTTTCCAGTGGTCGGTTCAAGAAACTATGTGACGCAGGAAAAGACAACCACAGTACGTGCAAAAAATGTTCTGAGCCTCTTTTACTAAAGTTCATGCTCCTGGTCTTAGTTAGGGGCGGTCGCATCTTAAAATTTTTGGCAATGGTCCCATCTGGTATTGTTTGATTTCTGCAAAAGTGCACCATTGCCCTTGCAATTTTAACGTGCCTATCACCATCTGAGCTAGGACCAGCCTTGCGACCTTTTGGTAAAACAGGCCCCTGATTACATGATCACACGCCCCCACTTCCCAACTACAGTCAAAGACAGACTTCATGGAGACGCCGTTTGCAGTCTCTCATTACTTACGGTAGGGGTCGCGCAATAGTGGTTACACTGTATGTACATGAATAATCATTGACTAGCAGAGTGAAATTGATGATACCAGATACATGGTAGGACGTTGGTGACGACCAAATTTCTGCTGGCCCCAGTGAAGGTTTTACCGTCCGAGAAGCCTGTAATGATAACTTCTCATTGAATTCATAAATGATTTTAAATACCATAGTACCGCAGTGCAATCCTAACTCGTAGTTGGAACAGCTATAGTATTTAATTTAGTTCCTCCCACCTACCAATTATGGGGGCCGCTGTGTGCTTGTTACCGATTGTTTCGTATTTACCCCGTCAATTCCGACTTAGCGTTGAGTCTCGACCAAAAGTCGTCTGAAAGATGCAAATGTTCAGAATTGACTTAAACACATTAATTAAGAAAACCTTTTCCTTCAAAGTGCACTGTGTGTGATAAGTTGTCTACTCTAACCCTCTATGCAAATCTGCACTGTACTTGCACTCGGACAAAAAACAAATTTACACCACGTACCGCTTCAATCAAAAAATCGGTGTCCCCTTCCTCCTTACAGCAGTAGCATGCCCGGGCCGATTCTTTCGTAGGATCATCTACTCTTTACATAGAGCCTAGTACTAAAAAAGTAAAAAAGAAGAAACATAAAATAGAAACTTTGTTCAATTCAATTATAAATCAGTCGCAATTTCAAAAAAGTATTTATAGCAATTGGATACCTCCCTGATCTGGATGCCTGGGGCTGTTGCTGCGCCCCCACCCCCCGCCACCTTTCTGCACGCTACTGCCTCCCAAGTCAGATTGTAAATAATTTCTTTAAGCTTGAGGAGATCAAGCACTACGTCGTTTCTTGTTTCACACTAGTTTGAGTTCGTAAGGGTTGACAGTCGCGGCGGATTAGTGCGGTGTGAGGTGATGTTCAAGCTGACTATGTTTCTGGCTGTGATCGCCCATTATGGATTCCAAGGAACGTCTCAAAAAATAAGTCACGGCTTTCCACCAAATGTTTATAATTAAGAGGATTATACGAGTATTGATTTCTAGTGAATATCTGCACACGGCAAGTTCTTGTAGTCTCAAACTTTTCAATGAGATGCCAGCTCATGCATAATAATTGAACCAGAATAGCACTCCTTGTTACTTTTTAGGGAGTAGCTCCGACATAGACCCATGTAAGTCTATCTGACACACCTACGTGTACTCATTGTCACTTATTTCTGGAAAATTTATTTGACATTCAAGTTTGACGAGGCCTCTATTATAGCTTTTTCTCTGTATTTTATAGGTCACAAGGGCAACATTGTCTGCGTATAAAGACGAGAAGGATAAAGAATGTCCGTTCACACATACATGCATCTGGATCAAACATGTAAAACACCTGTGGTTTCAATAACTTTTGGCAAGGACATTCAAGTTCAGCAACTTTAGTGTGTTTAAGATGTATGTAGGCATTTACTTTTTACTGTGCACTCAGTGCCGTATAATCTATGCTCATAATATTATGTAATCGGTTTTGAAACTTTTCACTAACGCTGTAGGTCTATCTTAAATTGCAGAAGTCACGAAAGGCGTCAGGTGCATAAATTTCTAGGTAGTCAACAACAGTGTATAATTCTGTTCAAGTATGTAAACACTGTGTAGTTTCTTTACAAATATAAATATACATATACATATATATGTTCTCATTCTCTGTACTCGTTCACGTTCCAAATCATTGCGGTTGCTTTGAGAAAACACTAAGCATCATTTAGGCTCTTATGCAGCCCCAAGAACAATTGGGGCAGCTTCCACCCGTCCATCGTTAACTAATAGCTAGCGCGTTGTTTTTCTATAAAAACGATCCAGAAATTCCATCTCCGCCAGGTTTTGGCAAAACGACGTTGCGAAATTTGTTGGTGCTTTGTAGAAGGAGTTACGGGTGGGAATGGGCCGGCAACAGTCCATTGTTGGAATGGAGGGGTGTTCGATTACGTGGCTTAGTTTTCCAAAAGAATTTCTGTGCCAATCGATTTTTGATCAAACGGTTGACGCAGATTGTTGGCTACCAGTCATTTAAGGGCTAGCTTGTGATAAGATGATGCCTGTCATTTGATTACTATTAAAATGGTTCGACAAGTATTGTGATGGACCTTCAAAGAGAGTCATCTCTGCGATGCGGTTCTCATCTTTGATATCATATTCGGGCCACTAGTTTAGTAAATTTTCAGCCGGGATAGTTATAAAAAACATCCCTATTGGATTACCGTTTCAGTGAGGTTCAGTTGCTGGTGCATTTCAAGCAACTGAACTTTGAAAATTACTCTTTAATAACTAGGAACCACTGTTAATAATGAGACACTGACACGATCGACTTGGCTTTCCTAATTCTGATCTCCTAGATAAACTTTATTGGTGCAGCCTAGTGGTCGGCAGGCGTGCCTTTCATTTAAACTTCATGGTATACAAAGCCACACATAGCCTCACACCTAATTACCTTACTACTAAATTCAAGGCCAGTCAGAGATTCTCACAATTACAATACTAGATCGAGTGTTTCTGCCTGGCTGCCTGGTACCAGTTAAACCTAAAAACAACTGTGGCAAAAGAACTTTTGCCTACAGAGGTGCTGTCGCTTACAACGGGCTGGGAATTGCAGTCACTAAAGCACCCAATGTCCACGTCTTCAAACAGAAGTACTGGGACTTTGTGCGTTGTTCGTTACTGTAGGCCTCAGCTCATCACTATTTTACTCTATTTTATGTTATTTATTCATCAAATTGTATATATCAACTAATTTTATACTAATTTATTTTATTCATTATCTTTTCAATCTAATTGTACATAGCTGTCTGTATTTTACTTCATGTAATTATTTCCGACTGGGCCCACTTGAAAATTAGTGTATTCGCTGAAGTGGTCACCCTGTCTTTTAATAAACTTGGTCGCACCATAATTTCACGCATGGTGGCGCTGTAGCAACAGTCACAGCAGTTCTTCACCTCGGACCAGTGGGCACTAAGCGTCCTGACCATTTTTCATGTTGATGAACACCTTTCCGAACTGTGCTTATTGAGCTATTCACATTCAGATGGTANGTCAACGACAGTAGAAAGATGTATTCCGAAAAGGCTCAATATTACAATTTCTAGGCTTCACATTTCCTGAACATAATTTTAAGCACCGATTTGCCTGTACAACAGACCACATTTACACTTCAGTCCATCAGTCATGCCAGTTTGTTTGCACAAAGCGCTGCCTAGTGTTGAGAATTCGACTAGCCAATCAGAAACGCCGGTGTAAAAAAATTTACAGACTAAATTTAAGTGATACCTGCGTGCTGGCGCGGCTACCGCCCCATCTAGCGGCACGCAGGGAACCAGCGAGAGCAGTTCTTAACCTGGTTCCCGGGCCTCACAAGCCGACGTCACGGATTGCTTGCCAACCAACCTCGAGGGTCTGTGCAGGAGACTAAGCAGTTCTGCGAAAATCCGCATGAATTCAGGTCACGTGGAACACTTATTCCACGACTAGTGAATAGCCAAGAATGGCGTAAAGTGACCTCGGACCAGTGGGCACTAAGCGTCCTGACCATTTTTCATGTTGATGAACACCTTTCCGAACTGTGCTTATTGAGCTATTCATTCAGATGGTAATAAGAGACCTTCTCACGAGCACCACTTGTGAACAGCGAGTTACAAAATACACCAAAACTTGATAGCATCGACCCTGAGCCAGCTCAGTCCCGGCGCAGGTCTACCGACTGCCAACTTTGTGGCATTTTCTATTCAGATAGTCAATGATGGAGTTTCTGCTACTAATAGTATGCGATAGAAATTGAAATGGAAAAAATTGCGGGTATCTGACTTTCTCAGTTCAATTTGACATACATTTTTTTACAAGAATGTGCTCGGTGGATTAATCGGTGTACCCCCACAACGGTTGCACCCACGTGGAGAGTTGGGACCAGGTCCACAGCCAGGTAATAATTTCAAAAGTGCTTAGTAATTTACAGCGCTCAAAACAGCTAAGTTAGCTCAGGTGTTCACTGCAAGTTACTGCTGGAGACCGCAAGATGATCGGTGCGGCACTAAATAATCCGCTTTCAGGTTTAATTACACATATTTATTTATTATATAATTTATTTAAACTTCTTTAAAAGACTGGGTGACCACTTCAGTGTATACTGATTTTCAAGTGGGCCCAGTCAGAAATAATTAGTAAAATACAGACAGCTATCATGATGTACAACTATAATAGATTGAAATAAATAAAGTAAATTAGTATAAATTTAGTAAAACTAATAAATAAATAAGATAAAATAGAGTTAAATAATGATGACCTGAGGCCTACAGTAACGAACCACGCACCGTAAAGTCCTAGTAATTCTCTTTGAAGACGTGGACATTGTGAGCGTTCGCGACGGCAATCCCCAGCCCGTTGTAAGCGACATCACCTCTGTATCTTTCTTCGAACCCTAACCCCCAAACAAAGGAAGAGCCACTCACCAAGGGCTGCGGGTGCTGTGATACCGACTGGGCTATCCCAAACCCACAGCAGGCGATAAGCATTCAATGTTCAAGGTTGGCAAATGAGTTGGGAAATGAATTCATCGTAGCGATTTAGGTGTTGGTCAGCGTTAGGCCTGGCAAATACCATCTCTGTTCAGGTTTCCGGTTCATTTTTAATTTTGAAATTGAATACTGAAATCTGGAATATTAATTTAAATTCGAAAATGCAATACGAAATTTAAAAAAAAATGATTGTCGACAAAAAGTGTGCTAGAGCCTGTTCCCAGATTCAACTCCAAATGAATTGACCTATCGCAGGCTCCGCCCCCTTGTGTAATGTTGACTAGCGTGCGTTCAGTGACGCTAGGACCTACGCTAGGACCTAGCTAAAACCTAGTCAAAGTCACGTGCTTTTGTTTAAAAGGCACGGCAATATCTCACGTAATCTCGCGAAGTCTTGCCGTTTTTAGCGAGGTCCTAGCGTTACTGAACGGGAGGTAGGTTTTACCCCTGCAAGGTGTTGTTTGTCGGGTAAAATGGCGGCTTGGAAACGATGGTGTGTCAAGAATGATGAGTTCTAAGTGGTCAGTTAAGGCGTCACTCAAAATCCCGAAACCCGAGATGATCGATAGACACGATTTTTAATTAAATTGATACAAGTTGTTATGAATCATAACCATCGTGCATTTCTCGATTTTCGATTTTCAATTTTCGCTTTTAAATTAGAGCCTTGAAGCATAGATTATTAAATCGCCAATAGGAAACCCTATTTTCCATCTGAAATAGAACAGCCAAGATCACGTGATTTAATTCTGAGATCGTGCCACCGAACAGTTTGAAAACCAATCGCAACGCTGCAGTTCGAAACAATTTGATTGGTTGAAACGCTCAGTGTCCACGCTTGATCGAGTTTATTCTCTTACCAAACATCTATTTGCGTGTTTTTAGTAGGCTGGCATTTGTCGATTTGCAGTGCTGTAGTGGGACGTACTGAGGCGCACGTAGGCGCAGCCAACCACCTTTTGACATTTGAACGTAGCGCCTACGCACCGTAAGTTACGTTCAGTGCTCAAGGTGATACGGTGTGCTTTGGACGCCTACATACCTCTAATTTTACCACTACAGCACTGTCGATTTGTAGCTCTCAGCCATTACGATGCGCAGCACCGTCAATAGTTGTTAGAAGCATTTTAATTAGCTGTTTCAGGATAATCTCAACAGTGTTGGGATCTAATCGCCCAAGAAATAAGATATTGTTAGAATGTTTCGGGATTCGAAGTAACTTTAGATTGGAAAATGAAACACTGATCATTGTTTCTAATGTAATTATTTAATTTCAACTGAACTATGAAATTTGATATTTGTATATTATATTGAATATTGAATTTCAATGTATATAAACCTATTAGCTCTTGAAATGAGTAGTGAAGCTAGATCTGGTTTCCAAGTGACCTAAAATATGGAGTCTATATTCTTATTGCTTTTTGCGGATGATGTGTTATTTGGTTACCGTCTGTCGTGGAGTTGCAACGACGGCTAAATGCCCTTTAAAGTTTCTGTCTGAAATGGAATACGTTTGTAAACATAGAAAAGTTTAATGTAGTTGTATTTAAAAATAGGAAATTAAAGAAATCTGGAAAGTAGTTTTATGAAGGAAATGAAATAAAGGTGTGCGGTTACTATGATCATTAAGGAATTGTATTTTCATGAAGACTAAATTGGTCAGTGTGTTGTAGAACACTTGGCCAGCAGTCAAACAAAGCACTTAATATTGTCAAGCACTAAGTTTACATAACATGAACTCTATTAGAAATGCAAAGGTTGAATTCAAACTCTTCGACTCAGTGGTTGCCCTATTACTTGATAGCGCTGAAATGTGGGGAATTAGTTAAAGAAAAGACATAGAAAATTTCAAAATCAGTTTAGTATGCAAAAAATAATGTTGCAATTTTTCTTTAAAGCAAATATTTGCCATTGGCAACATTAGAAGCACCGTCTTGGAATCGAAGTAGTGTGAAAAACTGCACCACGTGAACAAAGGATATGATCCATTTGTAATATAAATATGATATAGAGACAGTCTCTTGTCACATTTAGAAAGCGTTATCTGCAGCGAACTGAAATGACTCGAAAAGTGAAAAATTCTTCAAGACTACCTTTGGTCAGCTTTTGAAAATTTTTGTAAAGTTCCTGCCAAAGCTCTGTTAGTCACACATGAAATAACGAGAGTCTATATTTAGGGTGTATCTGTTGGCTTTGTATATATCCGAGTCCAAAAATCCCCGGGCTTCAGTAGTTGGCCCACTAGCAATGTGTAGAGTCGACTGAGAACTGATCATCACACTATAGGTGCTGAGAAGGTACTGTAGGGTGAATAGCAACATTTACTAGATCATCAAATTGTTTTAACAATTAAAATTGTCTGAATCACCAACCAATGAGAATTACGAATGTTTTGTTAGGCATTACGGCGTTTTCCCGTTGCTCCCAACCTGTTCGATTCTATAGCCCAACGACAAGTTGGGAAATTTACCCCTGTAGCCAATATCTTACACGACTGATTAACTCCATTCTGGCATTAATGGTTGGAGGGCCAGCTCTGTTTTGTTCGATAATTGCTCTATAATCTCCAATTCGTATCTGCTACCCTGACTTGGCTGGGCTGTGCTGTTAAAAATAAAAGTTAAGTTATAACATATTTCAACATAAACCAATAGCATTTCTGAAATCTTCGTGAAATGGTGATCATGTTTAGTTTTTGAATCGCCAAAATCGCCCAACTGCAACCGAAGTTGCGACAATCTATTTTTTATCCGAATACTGACACCAATTCACTGTGTTTGACTGTGTTCACACGTGGTCTGTAATAAGCCTGGTAGATAAGTGGCCTGCTTGTTGTCATAGCAGACAAAAGAGTGTACTTGGCTTTTAACATTGAAATGTTATCCCACGCTCAGAACCCCCTACGTCTGGTAAAGTCACTCTCTGAACGGAAAAACGCTGTCATGTACGTATATAGCAAAATTCACGGTTGACAGCTTTAAAAGGTTGGCTTATTTAATCGGCTTGAGTCGCCGCGTGGTGGATACTGGCCTATCTAGGCCAACTTGTTTAGTCTGCCACTGTGCCCTGCAACTCCGCATGAAGTTTTTTAAAACTAAAAAATGCCAACGGATCCCCCAAATTAACCGTTAAAGCGCAATCCGCCGTCGGACTCCCGATGAGTTCTTGCTCGATAGTACGTGCCTGAGCACTGAGCACATCAAGTAAGTAGAACTGGGGTCCGTTACAACAAACCTGACTTAGCTAAGACAAATCTTAAATTTTAGCAAATTCCATAAAGGTTAAATCAAGGAGTGTAGTGAGGTTTGGTTAGTCTTCTACAGACCGTTTCAAGAAAGAAATTTTAAGTTTGACCGCAAGTTTTGTCTTAATTTTGACTTATGCGGAGGTTTCAAAATTTGGGATTTGAGACAAATATCAGACTTAAGTCAAAAATGAACTTAAATCAGTTTCTTGGAACGGGCCCCGGTCCCATCCCGTAGGCCTACCACTGGCAGTTTCAGTGAGAGGTGTCAGTGCAAACGACCCCGTTTGTTTACCGTACATTTACGGAAAAATCCGGGAGTTGACGAACGTAGACTGGCGCGCTACCTACCTGCAGTTGGTGCTATGCGTGAACTTAAAATCTCGCGTAGTCTTAAGATCATATACGCTCGAGCTTGGAGTAAAACATTCACTTAGAAATCTGGTAAATTAGTGTTCAGTGGAAAGAATGTAAGTATCAGTGGCTTCACGATTATTTACGTTCCGCTTTGCCGGAACTTGTGTCACAGAATCGGAGGAATATGCAAATGATTAATCACTTATTGTTTGGTGAATAGCTAAGAGTACAAATCACGTAACTCTCAGGTGAATAAGATCGTCAATAGTTAAAAAAGCCAATGATGATTGGTTAAAGTTTACATTATTTTTGACCTGTAATTATCATTAGTGCAGTGGAAATGTTTATGGGCGTGAATGTGATCATTGTTGTGAACTTGCTTACTTTCCTGGTGTATTCCAAGCTCACGCATACGCGATCTTGAGATTATGTCAGATTTCAAGTTCACGCAGAGAGAAGGTGAGCTGGAGGGGGAAGGTGAAGTTGTTTGAGAAGAATCGGTTCGTTCAGGTAAATGATGCTACATTATTGCCTTGCAAGGTTCTTGTGTAAGTGCCCAGACTTACGTGTGAATCAATACAGATCATTTTGGATCTACAAATTTATGATCTGCGTGATAGTTTGCGTCGGAAATGTGTGTAAACAAAAATGGCGCGTACCTTCCAAATTGCGTCCGAATATGTTCCATTTTGTAATTCATATTCACGCGAAGTTGTAATGGGTCCGTCAAGAATTTTAGAAGTGCAATAGGTCAGCCATCTACATCGAAATCTAATTTGCTCATTATCACGAAACAGGTGCAACAAACCACAGAATATTCTTATCTCTTGATTGAGTAAAATACTTTTTAACAACAAAACACTGTTGCTGTTACATCCTGGTCTGACCTGGTTATCAGTCATCACTTGTCGTAGGTGACGGCACATTATATGTAGGCTGTACGCCAGTAGATTTTGTGCAAGTTATGCTTAGCCCTGGCTAAATTGTCTTCTTTAGCAGCTGTACTCGCTTTAGCTGCAAATTGTCATGCACGGTGCACTGCCTTATCAGATGTGTGTGTGTGTGTNTTTGTGTGTGTGTGTGTGTGTGCATGTGTGTGCTCCACTTAAAAGTAGGCGTAAGTTGTTCTAGGGCAAGTTTGTGTGTGGATGGGACTATATTTTGCCAAAAAGCTTCCAGCGACTGCGTATAGCGACCTTATGAGGTGGTCCCCATCTGTGCTAACTGTGCTGGCTGACAGTTCAGACAGTCATACTACACTTCAGGCACACATTTCGCAGTTACAAGTCTTGCAACCGCGAAACGTATGCCTAAGGTTGTGCCTACTGAGATGAGAAGTCTTTGATTGAGGGGACCCTCTCTGCACATTTCCACTACCCTGGTGGTCAACCTTTATTGGCAAACCCTCAAGCAGCTGACATGTCTTTTCTTACAAATCCCGCTCTTATTTGGCGCAGCAACGTCTTCAGACATAGAAGATGTATAGCTGAAAGACTTTATATATCAAGTATGTGGTCAAATCTGTCACAAAATCCACGGCTATATATCCAGGATGTTTGTAGAAGTGATTCCTACCTTCAGAGGAATGTTTTAATTGAAAAGGAACTTTGGGCCTGATGAAAGGAATTTTGCGTGATTATTAAATACTTTTCACAGGGGAATGGCACTGATCAAGGACCTTGCATTGCCCATTAAAGGCAAATTTAGAGGCTTTTTAAGTTCAACCATCCTAGGCTATGGTCTATGCTGTTTCCTTTATTCATATATGCCCGAAGCTTTTTGTCAAAGTACACCTTGCCTTGACTTAATCACTATCGATAAAACTCAATTGTAAGAACCTTTCGAGCATAGAAGGACACCTTTACATTTGGTGGCCACTCATATCTCTTAGACTGCCTAAAACCACCACTTCCATATCAAAAACGCCTAAAACAACCCCACCAGTCAATCAGCTGTCAAATTAACCTACCTGTAAACACTATCATGCTGCATGATAATTTTAGCTGATTCTTGAGTTATGAGCATACGTAGATTCGGGACAACTGATCACAGCATTGGTCTTCCTCCATTGTGTTTAGTGTGAAAAGTCTTCAGATGTTGCCGCTCATTTTGTGGGGTTTATGTTGTAATGAAGGATGGTGAGAATGGCATTTGTAACAAGGGAAAAGTCAGTATTTGATCACGTTGTGGCCTTTTCCTCCTTCCCGTGACACTCTGGAGATGCACGGATATGACACGAGTTTGTAAAAGAATCTCGCGTGTTGGTGTACATGACACACTGGTGGTGGGTACTTTCATACGTCACACTCTTGTCGGTGGACATAAGAAACTTTTAGTTGAAGCCGATTTTCTTGTCTTTGGGATATTGAATTCACAGTTGTGTGTGCACTGCTATAAAGGAAGGTTTAATGATGCTAGTAACATACAGCCACTTGTCAAAACAAAGTAATTGGTGGTTTTAAAAGGGGACTGTAGTCAAAATAATGCTGCAGTTAATCGGTTCTAACATACAAATAAAACTCATATTTGCCTGACTTGCGTGCCAAACAAAAGCCAATTCGAATTCATGGTCAAAACACTGAATTCTGAAAGCGATCGATGATTGGCTGATGTGCCAGTGACGTGAATGGCGGGGTATAGGCTGTTTTACACATTCATTTGCTTACTAGTATGTCATATTTTGAAGAGTTTGCATCGTAATTTATCATTGTATCAATCATCCTTATTTTTTATTTTTTATTGTTTGCCACAGTTCTTTAAAAGGTTTGCTATGCCTTTTTGTATGGCACCTGCTTGCTCAAACTCTTCGAAAAAGGTGTCTTCTAAAGGGATGGTCATCGCATACCATCGTCGGGTTACCGGCAAGCCTTGGCCCAAAGCTATATACTAAATATAGTCCTACAGGTTTTCAAGAGCCGATATGGGTAAAAAATGGAAAATAAAGTCTGACTTAATGTCATTAAAACTAATCTCATCCTTGAGTAAACATAGGGACCAGGTTCCTAGAGAAAAATAAATTCTGTAGGCCTATATTTACCGGTGTTGGAAAAGTTAGCGATCGTTCATCGGCTGCTGCTAAAATTGTGATGTGTTCTCTCTTGAGTCGGCTTTTTGCGATTACGTCACCTGACCTTTACCGGTTTCTTTTCCCCCCGATTCTTTTAACAAGTGTTCGTCGCTGACGGTACCTAGGTTGCGTACATGTTATAACAAATTATAGGAACTTGTTTCATTTTGTTACAAGTTTTTAGTATTTTTATACCAACAAACCGAATTTTTGAACAACCTTGGTACTGCGAAGCTGTCATCATGTCCCGAAAGACATCTCAAATTTTTAGGAAATGGCGCGTGCGCCGTGTCACGAGCGTGCTGTTTTTGAACGGACGACATTTCTTTGTTAAAAAGGCGGCAAGTTATGTACCAAATGACGTTTATTTGATTGTTTTCCACTTAAACGGCTTGCAACAAACAGTGGGAGTGTCGGGTGACTACCAGATGCACCCCCACCGGTCCGAGCTTTATATGTTGATGTAGCCTAAGTTTTACGAGGAGGTGCCGGACGAGCATAAGTCAACTATACCCGGGTAGTCAACGGCTGTCTGAAATTTTGGGGTTAAAGGAGCTCAACACACAGTGGTACGATAGTCTTCATAACAGGTATAGTCGGTAACTTACCGGCCAACCCTTCAAGTTAACAGCGCTGAGTGCTGACAGCTGGCTGACTGGCTGGCCACATTGCCCACTGCACAGTCACACCATTGTAAATTGTTGATACGGACTGGTTGCACCGGCAAATTTTCGTCTGACGATGACTGGGTATCACTTTGTGTTGCCTCGGCTCAAACAGGTATTCCTGGTGACCCGACATTTCACACTAAAATTTCTTATTCCGACAATATGAAAAACGCTACTTGATTGCATGCTAACATAGGACAGTGACAGCCCCCACCAAACTAGACTAAGTAGCGCTCCAAGCCGGTATTTTTTTTGAGCTTCGTTAGAGAATATAAGTTTAATTTTTGTTGTTGAATTATTTGTGAAATTAATCAACAATTCATGGAAAACTATCCAGAATTTATTCAGAATAAAATACAGTTCCCTTTTAAGCAAGCTACAACCTTTTAGCCAATCTTTGTGAAATTTGGCAGATGTCTTCCTGTAAATCAGGCAACAGACGATGGCAACTTTTGGACTGGCCTGGCTACCGCTCTGCCCCCTTAGTGGGTCCAACTACTGTGGTGTCCCCTAATGACATTTTTGTATCTGTGGCTGTATCTACTAAACCCCTCGCAAGATCACAATTTGGCAAGTGGGTTACTTTTAACTTGACAATTGATGGTCTGCTTTGACTACTGCTGGGCTGCTTAATGGCAATTTTTATCTGTATGGCTCAGTATCTTTGGAATTCCTGGGTGAATTTTCATAAAATTTTGCAATAGTTCTGTGCTTTAAGAGAAACAATAAGGCCTTCTCAATTCTGATATCAAAAACTCCCCTAGAATCACGCCATTTGCAGTGCGTTTCAATGCTCCACATTGCTCTCGTTTACTGAAACATGCTGTGAAAAGAAAGTGTTTTTTTTGCAACTTTTACTTAGCAATCCAAATTTTGACACCCGCTGTTTAAAATGCTAGTCCTTCCACGAGTATAAGTGCCGTTGGGGATGGACATGTTGTCCAGCAGGGGTTGCTGTCTCTGTTATTTTGATTGTACGATAGTGTATCATGTTGATACGATATGTATCATGTTTGTATTTCAGGCAGGGCTGTGAGAATGAGTGGAGATGGGTGTTTTACGTGCGGTCAAAGTGGTCACATTGCCAGGAACTGTCCTAGTGGTGGTGGTGGTGGCGCTGGACGCATGTCTCGCCCTCGGCGTGGCGGGGGAGGTAAGTTCCTAATCTGTGATTGTTGAACTGTTGAAGTTCTGAAGTTCGCTTTTGTCATTAATTTATGAGCAGCTAACGTTAACTATCCTTAGTCTTGCCAGGACCCTGGGGTAAAAAGGATGCAGTGGCCGTACAAGTAAATCAGCGACAGTTCTACGGGGGAGAGGGGTAACTATTTTTCTGTTACCTTGAGTGATGTTTGCCAACCGTGAGTAATTTTTCTTTTTTGAACCAGAATTATGTGTTTTTTCTCTTCAAAAATGGCCATCATTCGCAATTGCCTGTGTTTACTGTATCCAAACATTTCACCGAGTTTAGGGGTCTGTTTCATGAAAAGTGACTTAACACTTATTTATTTCGTTTTTTTTTTACTGCTTTAATCAGTCAGTGTCCACATTGCCTTGTATTTGGTCGATCTCACTGAGCCGAGAGACCCATTAATCAGTGAGGATGGTGAGTATGAGTATACTAAGTGGTGATGTCATCAGTTCTTACACTGAGTGTATGCTGCTAGACTGTGCTATGAATCTACAAGGGAAAATGGAGGGTGTCCTCCTTTATGCTCCATCGAGATCCCGACATGCTTCGGAAGTCGCTTGCAACAGTTAAAAATGAAAGATTTTCACAATCAGCACTTAAGTGTGATGCACCGAATCACCAATATGTTTGCAGACGGCATTTTGTCAACAGTGATTTCGATTTACAATATTTATTCTCTAACATGCCCTGCGTAAAACTGTAAGTTGGTGGCAACCATACGCTGAGTTGTGGTGAGGAGGAACTGAGGTTCAGGGCTAGAGCTTGTTGAGGAGCCTTTAATAATTTTATCGTTTGATTGTTTGAGTCTTGCAGGTACCAAACCAAATGCAGAATACTTATTGTCCAGTTTTGAATTGATCATAAAATCGTGAAGAACGAGGCCAACGATGAGAGAAAATAACATAATGCGCTGTTTATCTCTTGGTATCGAAATGCACGTTGACCATACCCAGACATTATAAAGTTCAATGTACTGCACGGTTTATTGGTGAACAATTGTCTTCCTAGTCATGAAAACATGTTTTATAACAGCTATTTGATGATGTACTCATTGGTTAGACTTCTTTATAGACCCCTGTTTTCTTCAGTTTTTTTTCCCAGCCCTGAAAACTGCCATTGGCACTGATCTATTTAGATGAGGTGCAAAATCAAGGTGGACCATCACATAATTCTGTGGTTCTTGCCCCTTGCCATGTTTCTTGCTTACGCTTGCGGCTCCTCTTCAACTCTTCCTAGTACTCTGTAAACTCTGGCTCTAACTGGTAGCCTGAGAATCCTTGAGATTCACCTTCAAAATACTCACCAGATGAGAGTTCGTCAACATCGACATTGCCAGCAGCCATGCTGACTCCAGTGCGTAGATCCAACTAAAGTGGCTCTTATCCTAACAGTCTTATCTGGCTTGAACACTATATCAGAGTCTGATTACTTCGTAAGCAATTTTGTAATTATTTGGAGCATTCGTGAGTGTAAGTTTATGTCTTCATAATTTGTTAGTGTTCATATTTCACATCAGATCTGGCTGACCTGGTATGATATATTCACGATCATTCACCCGCCAGCCTGACCAGCGCCCGAGCCAGTGCATGGTACTGAGCATTTTGATTGTCTAGAACTGAAGTATTAGCATTAGTGTTATTTACTGTACACGGTGATGACCTCCTTTCTTTATTTCATGGAAGAATCGATTTAAGTTATTACCGAACAGGTCCAAGCTTTCCGCGGCTGAACTCGGGATGTTCGCTGGGCACCGAGCCTAGCCACATTCAGAATTTCTGTAAATTTGTAATTGTGAAACAAAATTTGAAAATTCAATGTATCGATTAGAATTTTTGCGTTGACGTTTTGTGTTATATGTGTGTAAAATGGTAAAGTCAAGGGATAATCTTATACTGTTAAATGCCCAGTCGCTGAATGGCACAGCAGACGGTTTAGATTCACAGGCTAGGTTCAGTACCTTCGCATGCCGTATATTGTCAGGTAAAATGATTCAATGTGCCATTATTGATTAGAAGTGGTCAATCTAAACTGTTGCAAAATATATCGTTTTTGGGAAGTATGCTCCTTTAAGACAGAAATTTGATCTTACACTACATTCAATTATTTTTGAAAAATAATTATCTGAATCTCAGTTGTCGTAAAGTCCAAAGTCTCTGAGAGTATACACATAACTACTACTGTTTTAATTGTGAAGGCTGCGCATGTGGGCCCATTGCACTGATCTCCTGGAACCAGTTTAGTGCTTCGTTAATGCATAGCAGAAACTGAGCCGATGAGCTAGAAATCTGAATCAACGTGTCTAGCAGTGTGGCCCTCTTGGAATATCTACTGCTGAGATCTATGAATTATTTCTAGACTGATGGACTTACAATTACTTCACTAAACCTATTTTCGGCAATAGTGAAGTGGGAGGATGAGACCAAATTTTTTGTTCCACGTACTGCTCCGACTTAAATTCGGAAAGCAGTTCATTTAGCCTATCAAATGACGTCAAAATTTCTTTATCATGACAGCGTCAAGAGGTGACTTGCGACCAAATTCAAGCTTTCATATTTCGTAAAATCTTGTAAACTTAGATGATTTTCATGCATTTTTTGACTTGTAATTATGATCTTAAGTGTTTCAATTAGCAACGGAAATAAAGTTCGATCGTACAAAGGAAATCTTTAGCATCGATTTTTGAGATAAGTCACATAATTTTGATTGTTCTTCAGAGTCAGACACAAGAAGTTTCTGGTTTTAGATGTGCTTAGCGGGCGTAACATCAAAGAAACTGAACTTAAGTTAGACCTCTTACTGTTGTCAACTTGTTCCTTGCTCAGTTGAGAAGTGGTTTCTGTGAAGAAGTTACAGGTCGTTGTTGTTAGAGGTCATGCTCACCATATAAACGACCCATAGTGACGCTGGGCACCCACTCAATACCTCCATTTATTTTGTGAAATCAGTGCATTTGCCACCATGGTAGTCAGCACACGTCAAATATGTGCTTAAATTACAACAGGAAGTAAGGAGCCGGAAGTCGGAAATGTTCAGCAAAAATCGGGCAATGTCGGAAATGTTCAGCAAAAATCTGATGAGATCTGTGAAACACGCACCTCCAGTCTCTGCAATCATCTGTGTTTTATCTTTGGCGGCAGGTGGATTTGAGTTGGTACATATTGTTGGTACATATTGTTTATTGGTAGTTACACGTTCCTTTCTTTGAATTACAGTGAGATGCTATAAATGTAGGCGTTTTGGTCACTTTGCGCGGGACTGTTACGAGCAGTTGGAGCGTTGCTACAGGTGCAGTGGTACAGGTCACATCTCTCGCGACTGCACAAAGGACATTGACCCTGGTAAGAAACCCATGAGGATTTTAATTGTAACTTGTGATTAGGTTGTCCTTAAAATGTACATTCATCCTTCTCGCCCTAGTTTCACTCTTCATCAGCAGGTTGGTTGGTCGGAAAAATGTTTAGTTCCTCTTTTAATTGGGGGTGCTCTCATTTTTTGCGACAAAACATTTTGTTGTTTAATTTGAAAAAATTAAATATTAGAATAAATTATACGTGAGGAGAAAGAAACTTCATTTCAATCTACTCCTTATGTCTTGGAAGTTAAAGGACAAATACTGGTTTGGCTGTAGTCAATAATAATACTTAAACTTGGGTACTATTTACACTTATTGTCACAAATTCTCAAACTTGCGATTTTTATGCACTGTTATTAAATTACGTAAACTTTTACGCTTAAAACTTTGTGTGCAAACTGACATGATTAAATAGTGCAGTTGTTTTGGATCAATTCTCTGTGTGTCTTTTTTGTAATAAAAAAGCCCAAATTTGCAGGATCTTACTGAAATTTGGCAGGTGTGTTCTTGAAAGATGAGGACGACTTAAAAATTCAGCCATTGCTGTGCGACCTAATAACAATTTTATATTTCTGTGTGTCCATCAAACAGTTTGAAGTTTGATTGAAAAGAGGTTTTTCATGGTCTCGGTGAAGGTGTGTTTAGAAGTAAAAATCAACTTTCTCAGAGACTGGTAATATAGAAGTTCGAACGTTTCGAACTGTGCTCTACAGTTCTTCGTCAACGATTGGTAGGGGGTCGTCTTGGTTTCTGGTCCTTCTGTTATCCGGAAGTAGTATAGCGTCATATATCGGCTGAAGTTGCAGACTTTGGTCACGATTCATAATATGTTTGTTGGTTTTTATTTATATAGACTCTTTGACCTTTCTAGAAAACCAGTTTTCCTCTTTAGCCAGTATCTTGGCATGTTTGCCACATACAGTGTGGCCAGAGATTCTGAGATGTTCTCCCACTCCAGTGGGCTTGTCCAGTTTATTGTGTTCTTTGGTTCTGTTGCCCAGGGATCGCTTGGTCTCACTGATGTAAGTATGAGATAGGTCTTCAGTGCATGACAGTTGATATATAACACAACATTGGCGATTAAGTGGGGTGGGATCTTTGGGGTGGACAAACTTGGTATGAACTGGGACCAAGGTCTGCAACTTCCGCCGATATATGAGGCTATACTACTACCGAATAACAGAAGGACTGGAAACCAAGACGCCCCTACCAGTCGTTGACAAAGAACTACAGAGCACAGTTCGAAACGTTAGAACTTATTACTGGTCTCTGAGTAAGTTGATTTTTACATATAAAAAGTTTGATGTTTGCCATGAAATTTGACGAATACGTGAATTGTGCACTTCTTTTGGTGAGATCATGGCTGGTGTTGATTTTCAAACAGATCAGATGCACTAATCACAATGTCTTAATTAATCTTAATTTGTCATAAAATTGCTCCAGAGCAAATGATGTTTGTCAGGACATGAAAAGATGAGAGTGGTTGCCTAGGTAATAGCCGGTTATAACGGTCCCATATGTTGAGAACCAGTTTGATACACATTATTCAGTGGAGAAGACTGGTTCTCAAAACCTAAGTAGAGCAATTATTCAGCTTAGTAGTTGGTATGGCAGACTAGGGAAGTGTCAGATTTGTCAACAAAAGTAAGAAAAAGGTAGATTGTTACTAGCTTAGTTTTGTAGTGTGCAGACACGTGTTTCAAAGTAACGTTTGGTAAATTTGACCTCATTTGCAGCAAGGTAGTTTGGTAAATTTGACCTCATTTGCAGCAAGGTAGTTTGGTAAATCTGACCTCATTTGCAGCAAGATAGTTTGGTAAATTTGACCTCATTTGCATCAAGGTAGTTTGGTAAATTTGACCTCATTTGCAGCGAGGTAGTTTGGTAAATTTGACCTCATTTGCAGCAAGGTACTTTGCCTTTGTGAAATAGAAAATGACAATTTGGCAATTATTAATTAGTGAAGAATGATGCTATTAGTTTTCTGTGATCCCCAGCCGCCGTTTACCTTCCAGGGGCATGCTACACTTGTGGAGACAAGAACCACAAGGCCCGTGACTGTCCTATGGGTGGAGAAGCCAAGACCTGCTACACATGCGGAAGTGCTGATCACTTGGTCAAGGACTGCCCAGAGAATGAAACCAAGGAAGATAGCCGCACGTGTTATGTCTGCGGCGAGACTGGACATATATCCACGGCGTGTCCCAATCAGGGCTCAGCTGGGGGCAGTGGGAACATGAGACGCAAGGGCGCGAACCCACGCAAGTGCTATAAGTAGGTGTTGATAATTTGTCGAAGGGGAAGGCTTGGTAACAAAATGTAGGCAGTGTGGGGTTAAATAAAGACAAAATTTGTGACTTGTAAAAGTATTTGTAGATAGTGGTTTCAGGGTATTTATATTTAGTCACAGTGAAAATTGGGTCAAACTAAAAATTGCCACGATTTAAACTGGGATCAATTGTATTTGCGACAATTTAGTATTACCAGTGAAACAATCCATGAACTTCGCTTGGTCCATGTTGTAATCTGAAATTCAAAATTTTAACTCCACATATCCACAGATAATATGGTTCTTATGTTTCAGGTAAAACAGGCTCTTTAACTATAAAGTATTAGGAGACATAGTTCTTTATAACAGAATCTACTGCCTATAGCTTGTGCTGTTAATCGCAGCTTCTGTTTGTCTATTGAGAAAGATGTCTATAATGTATATATTGAAATTAATTTTCTTTGAGTGAACTTAATGGGTGTAATTATAATCTTATGTGTCTGTGATATGTTTTGATTTGTGGGCATTCGCTGTATAATTCCGTGAATTATTTGTTTGACAAAGTAAACAGTCAAACAGGTGTGGATAATTCAAGACCATGTAAGCTGCAAATTGTACACAAGGCAAACCATAGCAGTTTTACGTTTAATTGTCAGTGCTAGCTTTCAACTATTTTTTGTGTTTGGTGTGCAGGTGTGGTAGTACTGACCACTTACGACGAGATTGTGAGGAGGAAGATGATGAACAGAAATGTTACACGTGTGGTCAACCTGGTCACTTCGCTCGCGACTGCCCGGACAACTAGAGCAGACAATGTCTGGTGGTGCAACAAAACACCATGGTTGCAAAATCATTCTCACTTTTTGGTAGCTTGTTTATGGGTTTCTGTTTGTTTTCAAAGTGAGAACGTAATAATTGACATGAGTTTAGATAGACATTGTTCTGGTTTAAACTTTTGTAAACTTGTTTTGCATTGTGTTTAGTATCAGCTTACTGAGTAGCTGATCAAGCAGTGCACTGTTGTGTTTCGATTTACCCCGAGTGAGAAACTCGGCATATTGTTAAATGCTGTAGGGAGGTATTGATTGTTTTGGATAAGTGCGTTTTAGTAAAATTATGGATTTCTTGGTGTTTGCTGTTAAAGGCTGCTGGGCGGGAGGAGGCGTAATTCACTGTCATGATAAATACTTGCTTTTAGTTTGGTTCACAATTAGGTCATGGTAGTATTACAAAATGTTTGTTATATAGTTTTACATGCGCTATTGATGCCCAGGAAACTGACGTGGGTCCAAGTACTCGTATAAACAGAAGTTAAGAGGCTGCAAATTGATACTCGTGCACTGGATTAATAGCAGAAGTGGCTTGTGGCCGAACACTTTTGCCTCTCCACAATTTTCCTGTACGTCACAGAAATTAATAAGTATTGAGGCAACGTCTGCGCAGTGTCAACTTGTGCCGTGTCAAAGGTATTGTCTTCAGCCAGCATTAGGCAGTCCTTATATTGTTCTACGGACTCTCAATAGTAACCCAAGTGTGTCTGTTGTGACATCATCGTCAAGTCTCGATGCACTCATCCTTGTCTCTTTTTCTGATGTACGGGTTGTAGGTGGAGCATGCTCTTTCTCATTTACCTGTCCCGTAACACTTTTCATCCATACACTGCCCAAAGTAATCAGCCAAAATACCCTTTCTCTGTCGTGTTTTCGCTAATCTCATGTTGAACTCGGTCATCGAGACCGGAAATCCCACTTGTGCTCGGCTATCGTGATGGGGGTATTCCTGGTCACTTTGTTCGGTTACCTTTGGCGTGTACTGCAGAAAACCTGAATGTCAAGTTCTTGAGGAATGAAGCTCTCGACATGCAACGCCATCTGTGGTTCTTGTTTTGATTAGCATTCCCAGTTACACATGATTTCACACCGTAAACAGAATGGAGTTCATTGATTGCTCCAACAGGAAGTCAGCACTTCTAAATCGATTTGACCCACTTTGAAGTTGGTGAGTTTGACTTGACCTAGTTACCGCTACTAGACTAGACCATTGTCCACTATCACTTTACTATTTCTTTTTAATTGTTGTAGTTGTGTGTGTTATTAGGTTTAGATATTTAAAAGAGTTATTTATGGCTGTTTGGCAGATAATTGTAATAATCAATGCGTAACTTATTTTACTGGAAGCTTCAGGCGCAAATTTGGGATTTCCTCAACAGAAGTTCCATGGGAATAGCAGCTTACATTTGAACTTGATTTAAATACTGCAATGTTAGAAAAGTTGCAATGTATGCTCTCCAATATATCTGTCGTCATTTGTTTTAACTGTAAAAAATACAAATTTCTGAAGGGTTAACAGATAATTCTTACAGAATTCTGAATTCTTTTCCGCGACTTTTCTACTTTTCCATGCTGAATGCACAAATAAGGCTGGTTGCACAATAAAAAAAGAGATTTAACAATTGGTTGATTCTCGTCAACTTTTGTTTGAAAAAATGTTACGGACTTCTGAAGAAGAGTAATGAGCCGCAGCTCCCCACCTCTGAGATCTGTGCCTGAGTTTCCAACATTTAAGCTTTTGTATTTTTGGAAATTGTATTTTGTTATTGTTTTAAACTTGGTTTGAGTTCTGTGTAGACTCGTTAAAATTGTCAATTTAGCCGACTTGTATGTTAATGATTGTTTTAGGATGCCAGCTAGTTTTTGTCCATGTGTGTGCATGTGTGTGGATTTAATAGTCAAGCGTTAAAGCTTGCTGTGTATATATATTGTTTCTTACCCTTGTTTAAGAGTGTTGTGGCCAAGCTTCGCCACCGTACCACTGAAGTGTAAGACATCGTGTAGTGTTATTGGTGCAACATTTGTCAGAATTTGAAAGAGCCTGTTGCAATGGCTTCTGTCCTCACCAACCACATATGGGCCTACTGTAAGGATTTTGTGGAAAGTTTAACAGTAATGTAGAATAGTTCGACAAATAGATTTTAGCCAATGTTTCCCTATACCCACTCAATAGAAGTGCTTCCCTCTGTGCAGCAAGTGACCAGAACAGGGAGTTAGCACTGGTCAGACCCTACAGTACAAAACAAAAGTAATCTGACAAAAAGCGTTTCCTTATCACGACTGTCAATTCTGTCAAATGCTAAAATGACTGGATCAAAAATTATGGCAAGAAAAGTTTTTTAATTACTGATTGCCTGGGCCACCTTACTAATTTTACTGTTAATTCCTTCAAGTTTGAAATTCAGTCATGAGGGAAGGTTACTCGGATGAGTTCAACTTCCGCTCAGGGGACTAGGGATTCTGGTTAATTTTATCCCATTACTTTTGGTTTGTACTGTACCTTTCTTTTAATTGCCTGCGTAATGAAAACATTCTCTATTCTATTGTTAGATAGTTGCTTTACTTTTTCCTGTGTAGACAGTGGCAGCATAGTAAAACCCAGGAGTTCCTGTAGAGTGCTGTTGGGTTCCATGTGCATAGAAAGTCCTTGGTATGATAGAAACTGAAAGCTACTTAGACAAATGAAAAAAAAAAAACAACTATGTAGGGAACAAGGTCATTTGAAGCCCCATACAGCCACATTATCTGAAAACCATTGTTTTGATTCAGTGTTTTGGGTGGAGCCCTTTGGTGGTGAGTTTGTACTCCTAATTATGCAGGATAACACAGACCCTGTGGAGCTTGTTCTGAGGAGCCCTTAAAAGCATACTAAACCCAGTTTTGGCCTAGTAACAGATACTAAAGACGACTTTCCTGTCCAGTTCTCTGAAACGAAACAATGCTCTGTAACTCGACAACCTTCAGAAATTTGGAGGGAAATTTGAAAACTCCTTCCAAAGTCTGCTAAATGGGCTAGCATGAGGTAAGCTTTTAGCGAATTACAGCCGGGGCAACTGTGGGGAAAAGGCCATCCACCGTGATGTCCAATTTGTGAAATAGAGAGAACGAGTTTTTAGTCGATTCCTGTTGTTATCTTTCGAGATTGATGCCAGTGATGCATTAGTAGGAAACGCAAAGGGATTGGTTGAAATCATCAAAACAGGGTTTAGTATCCTTTTAACAATATATATATTTGAATTTCACTTTGCATCTTCTCCAGCTCTTTAGCTTGAAATAGTTAATTGCTTGGGACTTTAAAGGGGCAAAAATCTGCGCCTTGCTTTCAAAAACCAAGTTGTTTAGGTTATATTTTATGGCTTCCTCCGATTAAGAATGATTTCTAGACATGAGAACTGACATGTTGAGTTAGCCATGTGTTAGTAGGATCAGTTGTCTGCCAAGTATGGCCGCCAGAAGATTTCCACGTGGCTTGTTGTGCCTGATTTCAAAAGCTAAACGTAAGTTGTTCTCAAAGAGCATGTAGGTTTGTGACCAAGTTGATGTACTGATCTTGCTCTGCAGCTTCTTTAAAGGTGTATCCTCCCTGACTCACCACCTAAAACAAACTATAATGGGACAATGTGGTGGTGTCTTTAGTCCTTATTGGCCAGATATGTGTCACGTGACTAGGCCAGTTGGTCGTGCTGGTGTACTATAGGCCTGTCCAGTTATGTAGATTTGCCATGGCAAGCTCGATTTACTTGATTTTGACTTATCGTAATAAATGGCGGTAGTATGGGGCTTAGCTAGAACGGCTTCGCACGTTTGGAGGAACACCGCCACCCGTTTTTATTTTTATATTATTGTCGCTGACGTGTTTCATACGACGGTTTGAGAGAGATCGTATTTAGGATGCCAAGTCGCTCACCTTCTTAACCAAGGGTCACATTTTTAAATACTTATTTTCAAGTCATAAAACTTTTATTTCGCAAAACCCATCGTGATTGGCAGAAACGCGTGTTCGCGACTTCAAGGTAATTCCAAAAAACGCTTGATCTTTAACTTTTACACAGCATGCCATACGTTCCACTCAGATGTGAATTTTCGCACAAAGCTTGGCTCAGATTCTGTTCTTATCTCTTCATATCCCACATTCACCCAGAATTTCCTGTCATGGTCTTTCTACCCCAGAACTGGACTTGAAAATGAGACGGCCGTTTTCTTTGCCTGCAATACCATAGTAGTTATGTGAGATACTGAAACGTAATTTTCTATTCTCGTACAAACACTGGAAATTGGGGCTATTCCGGAATAAACGCGGTCGTGTGACTAAAAATGTTCTCCAGGGTGTCTATCTCTTGAACCTTAAATATGTTGATTTAATTGATTGAACGTTTGTATTGAATTTTAAAAAAGTGACCTTTTGTGATCAAGACGGGCATTTACTTTAAATCTTGAGTAGGTGGCCTAATACATGAGGTGAGGTCTAGACTTGTGTTGGGGTCCGAGGTGTCTGACAAATAACTGGAGTATGTGGTGTTTTGAGAAATTGCTTTTAGTGTTAACTGATGGTTGGTGACATTTTAAAATGGTGCTGTGTGTGCCAGTTTTAATGCGTTTACTTGTTAGGAAAATTCTAATCGACGTCCGCCGTATAGGCCCTATATCAATGGCCGAAGAACAATCTAAATGTGTACTTGTTTGACTTTACCAGGTCCACCGGCTAAGACATCTGGGTAGAGTCAAAGGCTAGGAACTCGCTGATAAACAAGACTTCCCGAGATTACGCGAGATGTTGTCGGGTACATTTTCTAGTAGCGCTACTCGCGAAACAGCTGCCGAACTCTACCCAGATAGGTCTAGCGTAAGCAGGATGTCATTATCGAGATCCAATGAGCTAGTTCACCCGGCGGAACCGGCAATGTCAATCAAGTGCGGCCTATGAAAGCAGCTGACTCCACTCAGGGGCGCTCAGATGATTGGTTCCTTAGGTGCATATACGTTCTTGCTAAATTTTCACAATAAAATTTGAATATACAATGACTCGTTCTTTGCCCAGGTTTGGGCCAGGTTTCAGCATAAGTCAAGGATTGTCTCAAATCAAATGCAGAGTAGATGTATAATTTTTACTTTTTGGAGGAAAGCTTGTGACAGCTTCTACACCGGCCAAACTTTTTGAAATAAACCGTTGGGGCCACCGCAAACGACAAGAGTCAGGCGACCCAGCTGAGCTGTCAGTTTCAAGTGACCCTTAGCTCAGCCTCGTCCCCAAGAGGCTTATGGGGACGAGGTTGACCCATAGCTGATTTGACAGCTTTCGCCAAGGAGTCGGTAGTGCAATTCTGCGTACACTCCTTGCCTTACGCCAAGGCGTGAAAATATGACTGGTTCATTGAATGACGTTAAACATTGGCGTGAGCTGTCAGCTGAGCTATTGTCCACTTGAGGCAGACGGCACAGGTCTTGTCTGTGGCTATTACATATTTGGCTTATGCCATTTTCTGCACTTCTAGCGAAATTGCTGCTGTGTCAATTATTGATGAAACGTCAATGTTAATAACTGTGGTTCCATGTACAACCAGTCACCAACTGTGTCCGAAATAAGCCGCGAACGAAGTTCACTAGTAATCACTGCCTAACTTCCCCAAATGACTGACACGTAGTCTAAATATTAAAGTTAATCCGAAGGGCCATTACTCTGGATGTTCATGATTCCTTGACATTTTAATCGATTAACGATCGAGTAAAAACGCAATAAAAATGTAGGCCCAGTATATTCTCACTCCGATGGCACTTTACACCGATGGGTCACTTTTCTTAATTCGTACGAATGTATCTCTTCACAGCTTAAAGACATTTAAATTAGGCCTACCTTCTTATGAACTTGGCATTTTTTGTAGTTTCATTCCATAAAGGTAGCTTTCATTTAATTTTGAAGGTAGCATGATCACTTAGTCGTACTGGTATGGCTACAAAAGATTACAAGTCTGGTGTGGTAGTTGCAAAAATAGGGTATTTACAAAAATAACTCAAATTCTTTTTTAAAGCTTCATAAATCTAAATGTCATGTTTGAACAACTTCAAAATGAGCTCTCTCTAACTCTCAGACATAGTGTATACTAGAGGTACACGTCAAAAAGTAATTCAACAGTTTATTTTTATTGACGACAACTCGACCAAGGCTTTGAGTCCGGCAGTAATCCAGTGCCCTTCCCTGTGCCGATCGAATCTCTCAGATTTTGACCGGGAGAAAAGTTCAGTTGAACGCCAGCCTACGGTTTATGAATAACAAAAATGTACTTCTGATACGAAACAAAATAATGTCCATTAGGTTGAAATAAATAAAAAAAAAAAACATAAAATAAAATGTCCTTGAAAACAACAATTTCCTGGGACTCATCACTAGAGTGTCGAGATCCAACAGGTGGCCAGACGTAGGAAACTCGGGAGTCAAAATCTGAGATAGCCATGCACCACAGCCACCAAGCTGAAAAGTGCGTATCTTGGTACTACTACCCGTAATGGTTTGTCATTTGACTGCACTGGGATCCCACCTGAGATAGACATTATGACAAAGGAGCATGATGAAGCTGGGGAAATATCACAACAAAATTTCAAATCTCAGAGAGGTTTTATAATGTTGCTAACACAAAGCAAAGTAAACCCTATAAATGATAAATCCACCGTACGGTCGAAACGGGTCAAAACTGATTCGACGAACACGACTGGAGTACAAGCCGCCTCCCGTGCAGTAACGCTAGGCGAAATTACGTGAGATATTGCCGTGTATTTCAAATTAGAACACGTGACTTTGACTAGATTTTAGCCGGTCGTAGCGTACGTAAGTCATAGTAGCGTCAACTGAACGCACACCCGGTTTCGCCACCTGGTGATGGAGAGGTGCCAGAGGCAAAGCGTGGACATGCGCACTGCGACTTCACACACGTGGGCTTCTGAAGGCTCAAAAGTGATTGGCTCACAATCGTCGCAATTGCCTAGTTCACGTACACGCTTCTCATGAATGGCAGCCTGTGGTGGTGAAGGTTATCGACCCGAGAAACTAGGGTATTTCATTTGCGAGAGGGAAGACGAAGAAACGAGGCGCATTATTAGTTGTTTGGGCGATTCATACCACATTTTGTAAGTTATATGGTGATAGTAAGTATGGTAAGATGTAGAATATTGTAAAAACAAAATTCATTTCATTATTAAAATTTGAGACTATTATTTGGTCTGCTAATGTAAAGAAACGAGAGAAGACTGGAATGGCGCATGTCTTGTTTTACATTTTCCCAAATCACCGGCAAGACACATAGAAACCCAACGTTAATATTCATGGGTTTTCACTTTAAATACCATCCTGTTTTACTTATTTTAAAGACCGAGTTTATTTCACAAAATGTTGAGATCTTCACCGAATTTGTTGATTTATTTAAAAAGACCAATAACACAAAAGGGAAATAAAAGTCATTGTAATTGAATTGGATTTGAATTCTAATTAGTGATTAGAAAAGTGTGACGTTAACAGAATTTATCACAGTAACACGTTAGGTGAAAGTCTAGTTGCTGGGTCCCTCAGTACTTCATATCTCCTACAAACATTATCGCACATGGATGATACCAGTATATACCTCACAGGGTTTCCCCTGTGTATAAACTTCTGGGCGGCCTGCCACGCTCCATACTCAAATTGACTGTCACACACCTAATCGTGACGGGTAAACTTCACCGCCACGCAAACGCTTGTAAAAATGATTGTTAGTAAAAATGATTGCTAATAAAATGAATTGTAAGTAAAAATGATTGCTAGTAATAATGAATAAGTACAAGTCACACGGCACCTTTTGTCGTTTGTGGATCGAAAGGCAAAAATAATCATTTTACAATGGGATCTTGAATTGTGTCCCGAAAAGGCAATCATTCAATCCCCTTTCGTACCTCCTCTCTGCCTGGTTATACGATAAGGCACATAAACTTAATACAGCCGGGGACCAGGCAACGACCTTGATACAAATTTTCTAAATTGGGAAAGCGCGCCAGGGCTCGCTAATGAAGTAAGGAAAAGTAAGCTTTCTCAAGGCTTGGAATTTTCCGCGGAAACGCGGAGTTCCGCTTTTTTCAAATGTTCTGTCCGCGTTAAAAAAAATCTGATTTGATATAAAATTTCCGCGGCAAATTTCTTTCTTACCGCGGCGTTGCTGACGACTTTCACCTCGAAAAGCGGAAGTTGCTCTATATGTTTCGAAGGAAAGTAAATTGTCAACATTGCCGGGGCATCTGGGATAGCGTGGTGGATTTTTCATTGGCTCTGCTCTCGGCAAAACGGTGCGTCTCTTGTGATTGTAAACCGCGGTGACAAATACTACGACTCTGCAGCCAAAAATTGTGGAGGTGGGAGTGGACGGACAAGCTAAAGACGCAGACGCACACTTCTGGAGGTGGTACCGTTTTTTAGTCCCGATTTTTGTCGGTAAAGGTCCACATCGACTATTTCAAGACTGGGAAGCGTGCATGTTTTGGCTGTAAAAATTTACGCTTTTCTGTCATCGGTCATTCCAAGCCCTGCTTTCTGCTTCATTCATTTTATCGTGTCCAACTTTACGAAACGAAAGATATTGTGAATTATTCTGCAGGGTGCGACATTCAACTGTTTAAGCAACCATATCCCTGCGCCAAAGTGGCTACATTGAATGGAAACCAGTCTCAGATTCGTCTGCATGGACTGGATTATACATCGTCTGCTACGGCGGCCAACGTCAATCCACTATCACCTATTTATGTTTAGCAAGACGATATCAACGGAAGTTTCGTTACACAAATTAGTTTATTGCGTATAAAAAGTTAAAATATTTTTTGCTCTTCGTTCGTCACATTGTGGATAATTGAATTTTAACACTTTTGTGTGTACTCAAGTGCATCTACAACTGTGTCTCGACAGAGATCTCACTAGTCACTGTGCCGGACACTTCATTGCCAGTTTGTCTTGCGCAGTATCCTTTACCCAGATACTTCCACTACATGATGCTCAGGTTAAGGTCTTGTCTTGCCTATGATGAGTAGACTTGTATAATGCACCAAACTGCACCCAATTGCATCTAGTTTTTCAAATTTTGCCTGGAGAAGGTCTCCCACCCTCCCATACTCCTTTCGAAACCCAGGCAATAGGGGGATCCCACTTTTCATATTTGCGTGCAGCAACGGATTTTGCACCCCGTTTTGGCCATTCACCACCACGCTCTTTTCAAAACCCAGGGGAAACCCTGCCTCAATCATCTCTATCCACTCTTTACTTCTAGCTATGCTAAAGTTATTTTGATTCAAGCTCTCTTTCCAAGAATTTGCCCACTAACTTTCTACAAGTGACAGACTAGAAATCTCTTGTATGTGTGCGACCTTTTTTCAATGCATTAGCTGCATCAATTACATCTAGTGTTGGATATTACAACTGAAGTACCGTAGAAAGACGTTAGGGCTGTTCCAGTAAAATCTGTATGGGAGGGAGGGAGGCACCTTTTTTTCGCACCCACCACCCATATTTTTCATTTATTTCTTCAGCCTACCACCCGTAATTTTTTATAAGTTTGAAATGCAACCACCCGTAATTTTTTTTTGTTCCTGTGGTTGACTTCACAGGCGCTTGAGTTTATCTGTTCCTCCATCACC